>CAUYUJ010018582.1:311149-333649 GCA_963575745.1 Prorocentrum cordatum
CGGGTTTCCGTTTTCCGGTTTCCGTTTTCCGATTTCCGTCTACCGGTTTCCAGTTTCCGGTTTCCGGTTTCCGGTTTTTGGTTTGGTTTCCGGTTTCAGTTCTCCAGCCTCCGCTTTCTGGTTTTTGGTTTGCGGTTTCGAAGTTCCGGTTTCCGGTTTCCTCTCCGTTTCTGGTCTTTTCCCAAGAAGTCCCCGTGCTTCCCGCTTTCCGTTTTCCGTTGTCCGCTTTCTGCTTCGGGCCTTCGTCCGGGACCTTTCCGCTCGTTCTTTTCCGCTTTCTGTTTTCTGGTTTCCCATTCCGGCCCCTGCCCAGGGAGTCCCTCTTGCATTTTTCCGCTTTCTGGTTTCCGATTTCCGTTCTCGGACCCTGCGATCGGCTGCCCGCCATTCATTTTCTAGCTTCCCCTTCTCGTCTTCCGCTTTCCGTTTTCTGGTTCTGGTTTCCGCCTTCTCCCCCGCCCGGCGGAACCATCTCCGGAAGTGACCTCGCTGGTGCCATGCCCGTGCTTGCCGCATTTCTGTTACCGCTGCCCCGCCACGGTGGGCGGACCCCCCCCCCCGTCATGGACGGCACGGGGGGAAGTAAAACATGTTTTTCTTGCGAGTTTGCGAGGTGGAATCGACAGGCGCATTCGTATTTATGCGGGGTTGCTATTCGTTGATGCCTCTGGGTCTATACTACGAATATAGATATACATTGGTATACAGTCAACCCGCATAATAAGGATGGGCAACCTTCCCAAGGGTACCCTTGCATCCCTGCCCCATCAGCCCATCCTTGGCCACTTTCGCTGGCCGAGGCCCGCTCGAAAAGCTTCGAGGGGGGCGTCCAAGGCCCTTGCATCCTTCTCACACGTCCTTCCTATACGGGTTGACTGTCAACACATCACGGGTAGCAGACTGATGTAAACATAGCAAAACGATCCGTACGGATGCGGTCTCCACATGCACAGAGAGGGTGGTGAGTTTACCGAGCGCGTCCTGTTCGAAAGCAGGCTAGACCGCGGGCCCCTGGGATCAAGTCAAATGTTAGGCAACAGATCATTTGAGGGAGCTTGGCGTGTACGTCGTCGGTGTGACCTGTAGTCGTAGTGGAAGTCACCTGGGATCAATTTTCATCATTACGTACTGTGGTTGCACTCGTTACCGATGACATCATCATTCCCTTTATCATGCTGATCGCAGTTGCTATTCGACTTGAAGGGGCCATCGCCCGAATCACCATTCACCTCAGCGTCGTCATCGCCGCAATCGGCACCACCATCATGAAATTCAGATTTGGTTCAACGCGAGGGGACTGGAGCATGCAGCCGCTCATCCTTGAGGAGGCGCTGGGACATTCCGGCGGCGACGCAAGGGGAACGTTAGTCCCCTCAGTGACGACGTCGCGCAAAAGTGCAGCATCGTGAACAAAAACCACGACGGGAGCCCCCGAGCCCCCATCTCTGTGCGCGGCACGCCTCGACCTGTGTCGATCCGCCATGGCCCTGGGGGGGGGGGGGGGGACACCGAACGGCAACACGCGGTGCGCAAGACATGCGACGCCCAGACGGCAGGATCTGGCGAGTTGACCCTTGCAGGCTGAAGCTCAGGAGGGGAAACAACACACAGACACAATTAATCGGCGATTCCCAGGAAAATATGGGAAAATATGGGAAGTGGGGGAGAAGACAAACACCCAGAAAATATGGAAAAACATGGGGAATCCTGTTATTTGTGTGCATTTATTTGTGTGTCCGAGGGCCCCTTCAAACACGCGGTGCGCAAAGCATGCGACGCCCAGACGTCAGGATTGGGCCAATTGACCCCTGCAGGCCGAAGCGCGCCCACGAAGACGAAAAGATTCTCCAGGAGTTGCTGGAGCCAATTTTAACGAGGGCCCCGTGCCCCAGGGGAGATCGGCCCAGCGCGGGCCCGGCCGGCTCCGCGGCGAGGACGGGAACGAGTCAGGAGCGCAGCGGTGCACCCAGCCGCCAGCGTGAGCGGCCGGGGTGCCAGACTCCCGGAAGCTGCGGGGGGGGGGGCTACGAAAGGCCCCGCCTCCTCCTCCTCTTTCTCCTCCTCCTCCTCCTCCTCCTCCTCCAGTTTCGTCCTCCAGGAGGCCGTCTCTGGGTCTTCAGTGCGGCCGCATGGGCTCGGAATCAGAGAAGGGTGTCCCAGCGGAAGGGTCTCGACGTCTGGGGCCTAGCGACGCACAGGATCGAGCCATCGGAGGTTCTGGAGTATTGTGGAAGGCTCATCAAGCAGCTTTCATTGTAGCAGGTCGGGGGGATGTTCGATGCATCCGACTGGGATGCAAAGTGTGCGTGCTTGCGAGAAGCGGAAAGTCTGGCGCAATGTCTGTTCTTGCGTTTTCTATCGGCGTTGCTCTGGCTGCTGCCAACCGTGCTGCGTATCTGTGTGAATCGCGTCGCAGGACAAGTTCGTGCATCGCGTTGGCCCCCGATCCACGTCACAGCATATCCAGCAGCCCCTGCGGTCAAGAAATGCAAATATCCGATGCACACGTGGTTGTTTGGGACGTGTCTTAGCTTAAGGCACTTTGCTGGGTGCAATTCAGATTGGAAATTTGAGATACATTCGAAAACGCAGAAGAAGTCCAAGAGATGCGGAAGCATCCCAATAGAAGTGTCATATTTAGGGTGACACGGCAGCTTGGGTGCGGGAAGATGGAAAAACAGCGTTGGAGACATACCACCCCGACGGTTTGTTTTTTTCGAATCGATTGCCCCTGAAGCTCTTGACCCGTTCCAGTGGGTTATTGCTTCGCCACACGTGGTTTCTAACGGTCCTGGGGCACCCACAACAGCCGCTGGCGGCCACCGAAGCTGACGAAAGATCTCCAGGTCGATGTCGTCGAGTCGCAAGAGGTGTATGGATGGAGCTACTCGGATGTATGATTTGTGCGCGGGCCGACGGCCGACGGAGGCAGTGAGATATGGCCAGACGGACGGGCACACGTGCGATGGGGACGAGCGACAGACGGATGGAAGGATGGATGCACGAGTGGCCGGGTGAATCGACGGATGGGTGCATGAGCAGATGGACGGACGGACGGACGCAAAGATGGAAGGATGGATGCACGAGTGGCCGGGTGAATCGACGGATGGGCGCATGAACAGATGGACGGACGGACGCATCTGGCCAAACCGCTGGCCGATTGCGTTCTCGATTTTGGCGCTTTTCCTTTGCTTCGGTGTCTGGGGGCTGTGCTTGGGCCCCTGGACCATCCGAAGGCGTCTGGGTTGGAGAAATCAGCCCCCGGGAAGGGATCGAGACTATTGAATCCCATGCGTCTGATGTCAATCTGCCAGAGGTCTGGGTACGAGGGACTGGTCGATGAGTGGAAGGACTGGCAGATCAAAGGATGGGTTGCCGAACAATGCAATTTCATGTTTCTTATTGTTTTGTGAACCAGCTCTCTTTTTCCCCTCTCGGACCGTTCCCGCATGCATTGGCCTCGCACGAGGCGCTGGCAATGCCGCAGAACCCGTTGCAGGCGAGACTGGGACTTCGAGACAATTTTCCCTCTCATTGCGTTGCGACAGCCGTGCGGCCACCTCTTCGAGCTTGCATGGTACGGTCTTTCTTGCTCGAAGATTGCATGCTCAAGACCCAGGGTCGTTTTGGAGGGTTTTGGTGGAAGCATAGTTTTTGGCTAGAGTGGAGGCGTGGGGGCTCAGCTCCGCATAGCTATCACTCTTCAAGCTTTCCTCGTCTCAGCCTCAGCCTGGCTCAGCCTGTTGTTCGTGATTCCCGCGTCTCTCACCCTTGCTTCCCGCAGAACGCTAGAAGCTTCACGGTCCTAGCTTCTCACGTACATGCGTGACTGAATTCTCGACGTCGGTGCCAGAGCGGGGACCACCACAGCGCCGATGACGTCGTGTCCAATCTCATTGGAACGGCCGAAATTTCGGCCAACGCGCACATGTTCTGGGCTAGACGGTCTTCGCTGTGAAGATTCAAGCCCTCCTGTCTGCTCCACCGGATCTGCTTCTCTCTCCGTGCTCTCGGTATGCATGTTACATGCCCTCCCACATCACCAGGCATCCTGGACCAGTGTGGTCGCTGGTCGGAACTCTGATTCGCCGTTTCCAGTCAGCTTGGAGATGCCGAGGCCGGCGTTTTGGAGGAATGCGCCAATCTCGGTTGGATTTGGGGCCCTGGAAGAGTCCCAAGCCATTGTGCTCTTCATTTTTGCGTCTGCGAAGAACGCCGGCGGCGAGAGTTGATTCCCGCGTGCATGTAAGCTCCCGCATTTGCGGACAAGAATGAGCGCCTCGCGCTCGATTTATTTTGCTCGGGGCCGTGTCAACAAGGATCCACTAGAGAGGACTCAGGGGCCACTGAATGTGCAGGAATCGGAGCTCGCCATTATGCACTTTGGAGGGTCGCGGGCAACAGTGACATGAAGCTGATCGCCTCTCCAGCCTAGATTTTTTCTTCAAAACAGCGTGCGCGATTTGATAAATCAGGACCAGCTGCGCGGACATTGATGCGCAAGCTGCCCGCGTAGGGTCGCGCGTGGACGCTCTGTCTTCCACGCGGTGTGCTGCGTTGGCCGCTCGAGCAGGCTTTTGCGACAGGTCGCCGCGTCGTCCTCGCTCGATCTGTTGTAAGCCGTCCCTTATGTGGGCGGGTCGTATTCGGGTCCTGGGGGGGCGGTCGCGCACGTGGGCCGATGGGGCGTGGGTTGCGGACGCGGATCCGCTGGGGGGGTTGGGCACGTGCTGTCGGAACGGGTTGGAGGAGGCGGAGGAGGAGGAGAAGGAGGGGGAGGAGGAGAAGGAGGGGGAGGAGGAGGAGGAGGGGGAGGAGGAGGAGGAGGAGGAGGAGGAGGAGGAGGAGGAGGGAGGAGGTCGAGGAGGAGGGGGGGGATGGGCAAGCCCCGTCGGAAGGTTCGTCGCGTGGGGAGCTCAGCGCGGGTCGCGGGGGCCGCGTGCCGCTGGCAGACGCGAGCCGTCGAGGGCCCAAGGAGTGAGTCTTCGGATTTGCGTGCACGCCCCGGGGGCAGCCTTTCCGTAAGGAGGGGCGGCTCTGTCGCAGGCCTAGAGGTTGACACCAACACCAAGATCGGCGGTGTGCCTCCACCGAGGGAGGAAGATCCCGACCTCGGCGATGGTGGCAATCTTCTGGCTTCCAAGGTGGCCGAACTATTACCACCAGCGCCGAAAATCTAGGATCATCCTCCCCCTGTGGAGGCACCCACCCGTGTTGGTGTTGGTGCCAATTTCCAGGCCTCCAACAGGGGCAGCCTTTCCGTAAGGAAGGGCGGCTCTGGGAGGTTTGCAGAAGGCTTGTTCGAAGGCAGGAGGGCGTTAGAAAAGAGTCCCCGTCCTTCTGAGAAGGCCGCAGCTCCCAAGCCGCCCGATTCAGCGCGCCGCCAAGACAACCGATGGTTCACTGGCCCTGGCTCTGTCTCGTACGCTGCCGCGCGAATCCGCCACCGCGCTTTGGAGGCATCCGCGGGGGAGGGGAGTGGAGGCGTGGGGAGAGGGCAATGCCACGGGAAGGCCTACAGCGACGTCGGCGAACAGGTGAGCGCACCTTGGGCTGGATGTGTCGGGGGGGGGCGTTCAGAGCTCCTGGTGATCAAGGAAACATAACCAGCTTCCAAAGGAGCCCGACTCGCACCAGCCGCTACAAGCGCGGTGACGGATTTTCAGTCAGAGGAAGTTCACAACGAACCCAGATGCCAGGAACCGACGTTCGGCCTCGCGCCCAGGGGTCGCGTAAATGCATTCGCCTCTCTTTCTTACGTGCGATTACGTGCATCCCGAGTGGTTTGGTATTGCTTCTCGGTTCGTTCCATACAACCCCGTCATCCACCACATCAGCTTTCCCAGTCTCTTCGCGTTCAACTCGGTTGCAGCATGTGTGTCGTAAAGCTGGGCATTGAGCGGACGCGTGTTGCATGGCCGCTAGACATGTTGACCTCGATGGGCAAAGCTTGCCTCTTCCAAGTTACCCTCGCTCCTCCGAGCCGCAAGGCAGCACCTCAGGCAGCTGCAGTCTTTCAGGACAGAGGGCGCGAAGAATTGGTGTGTGGAGCGTGGACCGCACAGGGAACATTAAGTGAGACACTTGGATGTAGAAACTTGGGTCAAACGTTGATTGGGACATCGAGCGCGCGGTGGCAACGGATTGTATGTGGGCCGCCCTGAACAGCGTTCCATGTCCAGCACGTTGTCCGCAGGAGTGGCTACCATACATGACAGGTATCAATGGACATTCCAATGCAAGAGACCATGTTTGCAATGAACTGGAGAGCATAGCAACGAACATGTTGCCACGGCGCTCCAATCCATACGAGGGTGTGTTTGTTTCGTGTTCGTGTTCCCGGGCATCCAAAACCCTGAATGTGGCAAGCATGCATGCTACGTACGACGTGGTCGTGTGGATCTGTATAGTATCAGAGATGTTGCCTTTCAAGCCTTCAGGCAGTCAGTTTGATTCAGGCAGTCAGGCAGCCAGCTTGATGGCGAGCTCACGCAGCTTGTGAATTTGGTTATAAAATTCATGTTTGCATGCGGATTTGGAAATCAAGCGAAATCAAAGATTCTGCGTCGGTTGCTATGCCAGACCACAGTGCGCCAACCTTTTCCGAGTTGTATTTGAGCCGTCTCGGGTGCATTCCAGGACGTCCTCAGGGATGGCGAGCAATGCCATGCGTGTCTCTTCTCGATTGGTTTCCACTTCATGGTAAGGTCTTCGACATCGTGTGCATTTGAACCATCATCCGCTTATCCCCAGCCTCCCTCCACTGCTATCGTACCCTTCTCGTCATTACTTCCCAGTCCTTTATCAAGTCTTCTCCAAGCCTGGTGCAGATTGTGTGCAGCAGCGCCCAGCCACTTCGTCAGCTGGCTCCCAGTCCCTCTTCCATTTGGTCTGACGTAGCCCTTCCCCTTATCCCGGTGTCTTGTACTCATTATCGTCCCTCTCTCCTCACCTTTGCCCACCCACCCCCTGTGCTTTACCGTTCCCAACGTGCCCTACACACTCAGCTTCACCATGCGATATGTATGCTGAGTGTTGCGGTCTCGGTCCCGACCTACCAGTCAAACCGAGAGCAATTTTGGTATCTTGAGTCGCCAATGCATGTTGTACGTTGCGCGCATTCGGGCGATGTTGATATGGTGAAGGCGATGTAGCGGATAACGTGTCCGCGGCCACAATTCTGCAGCCACCGTAGCCACAAGATGCCACTCTCAGCCGAGTGTTCTTCGCTATACGTTGCCCTATGGCGACGCCAACACTGCAGCCGACGGCGACGACAACCACGGCGATGACGATGCTGACGCCGACGACGACAATGACTATGATGATGCTGATGCTGATGATGATGCTGCTGCCGCTGCCGCTACCGCTGCCGCTGCCGCTGCTGCTGCTGCTGCTGATGATGATGATGAGGAGGATGATGATGATGAGGAGGATGAGGATGAGGATGATGATGATGATGATGATGATGATGATGATGATGATGATGATGATGATGATGCTAACGAGTGACGACGACCGACCGACCGACCGACCGACCGACTGACTGACCGACCGACCGTCGACGACGACGAAGGCGGCGGCGACGACGACAGCGACGACGGGGACGACGGCGGCGGCGGCGGCGGCGGCGGCGACTGGGGCCCGGAGGCGCTGCAGCTCGGCGGCATGCCCGGGCAGCCCCAGCTGCCCCTGGGGGCGCTGCAAGGCCGCCGCGCCGGGGGCGGCGGCGGGAAGAGAGAGGTCGAGCGGCCGAGAGGTCCGGGGGCGCTGTCGAGAGAGGGGCCGTGGCCTGCGGGGGTCGACGGGACGCAAGAGGGACCTGTCGCCGGGGGGACCCTTTGGTGCGGGCACAAATGGGTCCCCAGATCGCGTCTGTCAGAAAAAACACACACACATACACACACATATACACACACACATACAAACAAACAAACAAACAAACAAACAAACAAACAAACAAACAAACAAACACAAACACACACACAGACTGTGTTTTTTGTATGTTTTTTTTGTGTGTGTTGTTTGTTTCTCACAGACTATGTTTTTTTTGTGTGTTTGTGTTTTTTCCCAACCATCCTGTGGTGTTGGGTCCTCGTTTTGAAGAGACGGTGGCCCGCGTCTCCTCTCATTCTCTCCTCCTCCTCCTCCTCGCCCATTTCGGTACACCCCTCACACGGTTTCGTGGCCCCATAGGGAGCTCCACCGAAGGCCCCAGTGGCCGCGTTCGCATGGCGGCCTCGGGCCATTCGGCACACCCCTCACGAGGATCGTGGCCCCATAGGGAGCTCCACCGAAGGCCCCAGTGGCCGCGTTCGCATGGCGGCCTCGGGCCATTTCGGCACACCCCTCTCGAGGATCGTGGCCCCATAGGGAGCTCCACCGAAGGCCCCCAGTGGCTGCGTTCGCATGGCGGCCTCGGGCCATTTCGGCACACCCCTCACGAGGATCGTGGCCCCATAGGGAGCTCCACCGAAGGCCCCAGTGGCTGCGTTCGCATGGCGGCCTCGGGCCATTTCGGCACACCCCTGGCTCCACCGTGGCCGCCGAGGCACACCCCTCACGAGGATCGTGGCCCCATAGGGAGCTCCATCGAAGGCCCCAGTGGCTGCGTTTCGCATGGCGGCCTCGGGCCATTTCGGCACACCCCTCTCGAGGATCGTGGCCCCATAGGGAGCTCCACCGAAGGCGCCCAGTGGCTGCGTTCGCATGGCGGCCTCGGGCCATGTCGGCACCCCTCACGAGGATCGTTGCCCCATAGGGAGCTCCACCGAAGGCCCCAGTGGCTGCGTTCGCATGGCGGCCTCCGGCCATTTCGGCACACCCCTCTCGAGGATCGTGGCCCCATAGGGAGCTCCACCGAAGGCCCCATTGGCTGCGTTCGCATGGCGGCCTCGGGCCATTTCGGCACACCCTTCACGAGGATCGTGGCCCCATAGATGTGTTGCTTCAACAACCGCGCCTGGGCGTCGTAGTCCGCCGTGTCGACGTGCAACGTCACCTCCTCCCTCATGGCTCTCAAAGCTCTCTTCTGCTTTTGCTCCTCGGTCAGAGGGACGCCGTCCGTGTCGTCGTCGGCGCCCGCGAAGACGGTCACGAACGTGTTCCTGAGCATGTCGGGTTCCGGCGGGAAGCTGTGGCCACATAGGGAGCGCGGGCAAAGATGGTATTCACAATTGCGGTATTCACAACTGCATATGGTTGGGTCTTTCGCCAGGCTAATTTGTGTGTATGTTTTTGTGTGTGTGTGTTTGTGTGTGTGTTTTCACACACACACACAGCGCGATGCAGTAGCAGCATCTTGTGCGGTTGTGTTTGGTCCCCCAGCGGCCCCCCAAAAGCCGCGCACCCAAGGTCCCTCTTACCCAGGGTCGCTTGTGCGTGCAGCCTTCGAGGGATGGGGAAGGTGGGCTTCTCTTCCCCGACGGAAGGCGGCCGGAGGGCCGGCGGAAGCCGTCTGGGGCCCTCCAGACTGGGCCTCGCCTTCGAGGGGTCAACTTCGCTTCCTCGGCGGGGGCCGGCGGAAGCAGTACCCGTCGGTCGTTGGAAACACGCATTTCGGGATTCTCGGATCCCCATCCACTTCAGCCGCCTCACTACTTCACTGGTCGAGTGCTTTTCCCTCTTCCCTCCGCTTCAGGGAGCGGGAGGAAGCCCAATCTACTTCCACGCCTTCCTGCTCCATCTTTCCACCCTTTCTCCTGGCCTACGGGTGTAGCTGGGGCGGGCGGAAGACCAGCGGAGGGCGGCGGCAGCAAAGCATGGGCCCAGAGACATCTGCCAGGGGCCTCAGTTCTGTTATGGCGTGCTCGCGCTTCCTCGGCCGCGGCAGCGACGCCTCAAGATGCAGTCTTGGGAGGAGGAGGAGGAGGAGGAGGAGGAGGAGGAGGAGGAGGAGGAGGAGGAGGAGGAGGAGGAGGAGGAGGAGGAGAGGGAGGAGACGGAAAAGGAGGAGGAGGAGGAGGAGGAGAGGGAGGAGGAGGAAAAGGAGGAGGAGGAGGGTGCCACTTGTTTGGCCCTCCTGGTGGGTGGGGCGCTCGTGGCCCTCGGCGCTGGTGCGCGAGAGCGGCCGGCGGCAGGTGCACGCCTCCTCGACGCGACGGCGCCGGCGCGGGCGCTCACGACGGAATGTCCTCCCTCGAAGAAGAAAAACACATAAACATAAACTTTCGACGCTCCGCGCGGATTTCTTGGATCTGCGCTGGGGCCCCCCCGGCGGCGCCTCCAGCGCCGCCCCTGGCGCGCGGAGCGCGCCAGGGAGGGGGCCCCAGCGTAAATCCAAGAAATCCGCGCGGGGCGTCAAAAGTGCAAGGTTATGTTATGTGTTCTTGTTCGTCCTCTACTCCCAGAGCCCATTTCGAGCCTCAGTTTCGGGTGTCGCGCAGTGTTCAGTCGGGCATGTCCATCCACAGGAGGAGTATTCAAACCTAGTTTAAAACATCTGCGGGCGATTTTGTGGCCTATTGTTGGCTATGTTTGAGTAGTTGTTCGCTATTTGTTTATGTTTTTTCTTCCGACATCCGCCTGCAGGGGACGTGCCCGCCCTGCGCAAGCGCAGTGGGGCTGCGAGGCAAATGGAGGGGCAGCGAGGGCTGCAGAAGAGGGTCCTTTCAGGGCCCCGAGGAGGAGGAGGAGGAGGAGGAGGAGGAGGAGGAGGATGAGGAGGAGGAGGAGGAGGAGGAGGAGACGGAAAGCGGCCTGAGTGCTCCAGGCCTCGCGAGGCCAAAGAGCCGCGATCCGCCCGAGGTCGAGGGGCGGAGCCGCAGAGGGGAAACGCCCGACCTGCGCAAGCGCAGTGGGGGGTGCGAGGCACACGGAGGGGCAGCGAGGGCTGCAGAAGAGGGTCCTTTCGGGGCCCCCACAGGGAGCCCTCGAGGGCCCCCCAAAAAAAGGGGGCCCTCAGGGCCCGGCAACCGCACCCTGCCTCCTCCTTCCCCCCTCCTTTGCCGCCCACCCTTGTGTCGGGCGTGTCCCCCATACAGGGGGGGGAATTTTCGACGAAAAATAAAAAAAATACCCCAAAGGTACCCCCAAAAGGTCAAACAATACTCCATAAATGGTCCCAGGACTATCTTTTGGAGTATGTTTTGATCATTTGTGGTGTCATCTTTTTCGTCGGAAATCCCCCTGTAGGGGGACAGGCCCGACTTAAGCCCACCCCCATGAAGCGACGCCCAACACTTCAGCCCGCGGCGCGAAGTCCGTACGAAACTCATGCGCGAAATCTTTGAGCCTCCCTGCCTCCCTGCCTCCCTCCCTCCCTCCCTCCTCCCTTCTCCCTTCTCCCTCCTTCCTCCTCCCTCCTCCCTTCTCCTCCTCCTCCTCCTTTTCCTCCTCCTCCTGCTCCCTCCTCCTCCTCCTCCCTCCTCCTCCTCCTCCTCCTCCTCCTCCTCCTCCTCCTCCTTACTCCTCCTCCTCCTCCTCCGTGCCACAGGGCTGCCTCGCGCTTGTGAAAGTCTTCGATTGCCTCCCGGCAGCTTCCTCGCGCTTGTGAAAGTGTTTGGCTGCCTCCGGGAGCTTCCCGGAAGGGAGATCGTTTGGGGTTGAGCTGTTCGCGCGGTGGCAGATACCAGAGTTGGCGTCGTCGCGGCAGGATCTTGAGAGCCGCTGGAGATCCCGAGAGGTCTCCAGTCCGCGCAGGGTTCCGAAAGTTCGAATCTCGGTCTTCGAACTTCGATTCTCGCAAACATGGGCCGCACCTTTGAGGAAGGAGCATCCTGCCGTAGATCGTTTGGCTGCCAACGGTCAGGTTCGGCCAGGCGACCTCGATCTGCTTCTTCGGCCGAATCGACCGGACAGGTTATCCTTTCTATTTTGCCCCTCGATCACTAATTACCTACAGGACCACACATGGGGAACTTTGGGGCACGATGCTAGCGGAACATAAGCATGGCCACCCACACGCCTGAGGCACAGACGAATCTACTCCACGGAGGCCCGTTGCTAGCAGAGCGGACGGTTGCGAGCCCCGCTGTTTAGAGCTGGGCCTCGGTACTGCAGGCTTGTGTGTTGCCTCCCCCTCGCTGTCTGCCTTGCCGTTGCCTTGCTCCCCCAGCTCCTTGCTTGGCATTGTGTTGACATCGCGGACACATCGTCTTTCAGGGAAGTGCGCAGCGGCAGGAGGAGGAGGAGGAGGAGGAGGAGGAGGAAGACGAGGCGAGTACACAGAGGAGGAGGAGGAGGAGGAGAAAGATGAGGAGGATGATGAGGAGGAGGAGGAGGAGCAGGATGAGAGGAGGAGGAACAGGATGATGGTGATGATGAGGATGAGGAGGAGCAGAAGGGGGATGAGGAGGAGGAAGAGGAGGTGGAGTAGGAGGAGGAGGAGAAGTAGGAGGAGGAGGAGCAGGATGATGATACTGATGATGATACTGATGATGATGATGCTGATGCTGATGCTGCTGCTGATGATGATGATGATGCGGATGATGATGATGATGATGATGATGATGATGATGATGATGATGATGATGATGATGATGATGATGATGATGATGATGATGATGCTGATGCTGATGATGCTGATGCTGATGATGATGATGATGATGATGATGATGATGATGATAATGGTATGATGGCGATGATGATGATGCTGATGATGATGATGATGATGATGATGATGATGATGATGATGATGATGATGATGATGATGATGATGATGATGATGATGATGATGATGATGATGATGATGATGATGATGATGATGATGATGATGATGATGATGATGATGATGATGATGATGATGATGATGATGATGATGATGATCATGCTGAGGAGGAGGAGGAGGAGGAGGAGGAGGATAAGGAGGAGGAGGAGGAGGAGGAGAAGTAAGAGGAGCAGGAGGAGGAGGAGGAGGAGGAGGAGGAAAGCCGTCTGTCTCCTCGGGGCTGGGCATCGGGGAGGCGAAAGCAGAGGGAGAAAGCCCTCAGCGGGGGAGGGGTCACAACCCCCGGGCCCCCCCCGCTACCACCCTCCAGGACCCCCCAGGGACCCCCTCCACCCCTGGCGGGGAAGGGGCACAGGGAAGGGAGTTCTTTTCGACGTAATTGCGACATGGTTCGATAAGCCTGATTTATCCGATCTCTCTTTCACGACGACGACGAATCAAAAGAGGCTTGCGTACTTCAGTTTGGGTTGGGCTGGCCTCGCGTCGAAGGGCCTCTTGCACACGTCGAGTGGGTCGGCGGATTGTCTGATCATGGGATTGGCAAGAGCCTGGGGGGGGCGGGTGCGGGGGACCTCGGGCTTCGCGCACGCACGCCTGAGCTCGAACAACCTGACGAGCCCGCGCGCTCTTCCGCCGCTCCCTTCTGTGCCACGCAGGGGATCTGGACCCGGCAGCCCCCGGGCTGGGGATAAGCCCAGCCTGGCTTCAACGGGACGCCGCGGGTTGTCAGCTTGCAGCAAGGAGCATCGCGCGGGCGCTCGCGTTCTCGCGTTCGGTCAGCCGCGATTCGTCCAACGCTGTACCGATCATTTGGCGTTTAAGCATTTTTTTTGTTTTGAGTTACGTTTTGTCGTCAGAAGCTTCGCCAGTAGAATGACACTACTGAAGGGCGGTGTCCGCGCCCCCCAGCCCCGGGGCGGGGAGCGCCGCGGGGGGCACCGCCGCAGACGGCGCGCGGGAGTGCCGAGGCCCCCCCCCTGGGCTGCCCTTGGGAGCCCGTGGAGGCCAGGCCGGACTGCAGTCCGAGGTATAGGGTCGAAGTCGCTTCGGGGAGGGTGCTCCAGATCTCGTAATAAAAGGGAGAGGGTCTCGACCCTCCCAGACGAGAAGTTTTAGACCCCCCCCCCGTGGGAGAACCCTCCAAAACATCGTCCCCAGACCCCCCCAGGCCCCCCAAGATCGCCTGGGAGAGACCCCCCCCGAAATGAGACCCCCCTCCCTTTTATTACGAAATCTGGAGTATCCTACAGTGAGCGGCTTGAATAAGGAACACTTGCTTTTCAAAAGGGGCTCGGTCGTTCCTTGGGCTTGCGTGCGTGATTTGCAGTTCCTTATGCGTTATGTATTGTCTATCGTTCCTTGTGCGTTATTCCTTGGGATAAAAAATGGGTTTCGTTCCTTATGTATCGTTCCTTAGGTCAGGCCGATGACTGTAGTGTTCGTCGTGCTTGTTGCATGTTCTTGTGCATCCTGGGGAGGATACCCATTGGATGTTCTGCCTGTGTTGGCCGGCGGAATGTCTCATGTTCTTGATCGGGAGCCTCGAGACGGGGGTCAATGCAAACGGGGGTCAGCCAGGGCACCGGACCCTGCAGGATCCTGCGAAGACCCCCTCTGGCTGACCCGGGTTAGCGAGCCGCTCGTGGCCGCGAGGCGGCCGCGCAGATTGGCCGACCCGGGTTTGCGAAGACCAGCGTTGCAGGTGTTTTTTTCCTGCAGTGCAGTTTTTGGTTTCCTGCTGACCCGGGTCTGGGAGGAGGAGGAGGAGGAGGAGGAGGAGGAGGAGGAGGAGGAGGAGGAGGAGGAGGGGAGGGGGAGGAGGAGGAGGAGGGAGGAGGGAGGAGGAGGAGGAGGAGAGGAGGAGGAGGAGGAGGAGGAGGAGGGTCAGAAGATCCCCGACCTGAGGGTTGCGCTTCTGGCCTCGGTCCGTCTGTGCCCCTGGGGGCGGCTGCTGCGCAGCCGCAAGCCTTGCCACCCCGGGGTTCGCGCTCTCCTCCTGTCTTCTCGGGCCGGGCGAAAGGGGGGGACCCAGACATCGGGCGCCTCGAAAAAATCGAGACGGAGGTTTTTCGCCGTGTTCGGCCTCTCGGGGCCCTCGCCGGGCCTCGGGACCGTCAAAAAACGACTCGGGGTGGAAAACCGGTACTGGGGAAGTGGTCGGGAGGTCGGGTGCCCGTGTCTCGAAAAAATCGAGACGTCGGACGTCTGGGGATAGCAAAGGGGGGGCTGAGAATCAGCTCACGTAGCTGATGTTCCAAGCGCCTCCCGGCGCCAGAGGCGGCTATGCATCGAGGAATGGGCCCCTCGGTGGGGCCGAAACCAGCTGCATGCAGCAGATTTCGTAACCCTCCCTTTCCCAATTCCCCCCCTTTCGTCGGGCCCGGTCCTCTGTCTGCCGCATCCCCCGCGCGCAGGCACCCCGGCGTCCGCGGGCCTTCCCATGTGGCCCTGCCAGGCGGCCGCTGCGCGGAGGGGGGCCGCCGCAGCGCGGCCGCGGGGGGACGGGGTGGTGCCTGGCCAGCAGCCCAGGTCTCCGACGTCGTGCGCGTTGCATCCCGAGGCGATGGAGGAGCGAGTCAGAATGTGGGCGTGATGTTGGAGTGTAGAGTTCTGGAAGAACCAGGGCTGGATTGTTCAGAGAGTTTTGGAGCGAGAGAGGCAGAGGAAAGGGGGTTGAGGGAGGAATCGGAAGGGTGACGCATGTGCGTGATCCGGAAAGGCGGACGCTTAGCGGAGCCATGGAAGGAACGGACGTTAGGTTTAGTGAGGCAGGTGGTAGAGGACCATACGAAGGATGGAAACAGGATGCAGTCGAGAAATCGTGTTATGAGGGAGATAAGTAACGTTGATAAGTATGGATGCGTTGATGGCAGCGAGGTGGAACGCAGAAGTTTGTCGCACATAGGACAGGACAACCGACAGACGTTATGAGAAGGTTGAGTGGATTCAGGAGTGGTCTCCTCGAGAAGTAGAGTCATGGGCGTACGCTGCACCGCCGACCCGATGTTTCGGTTTCTTGGCGGCTTCGTGGGGCCTCCTTGTTTCTGTTGAGAGCCTGCTGGCGGCTTCGGGGGTCTCATGTGGGCGGGGGGTCCGAAATGTCAGTTCGAGTTCCTGCTGTTGGATCTGAGGACCCTCGTGAGCCTTTGTGGGCGTCTTTCAAATCTGGAGGAATCTCGAGGAAGCCAAAAGAAATCCAGAGGAATCGACATCCTAAGGAGTCCTTGGGGGAAGCTCGGGGGCATGTTGGGGCCTCTTGGGTGTCCGTTGGGAGCCTCTCGGGACTGATGTGGGGCGTCTGGAACCGTCTCCCGGCGCTCCTGGGCCGTCCAGAGCCTTCTGAGCCCAACGAGGCAACCTGGTGGCATGTCATGTGCGAGGTGCTAAAAGGCGGGACGAGCGCCGCGAAGAAAACAGGCGAAGTGCACCGCGGAGGCAGGCAGCTGCGCGGATCGCGGCAAAGCGCCTGAAACTGTCAGGATCTGGACGACGCGCCGTCACCGCAGGGGAAGCAGGCGGAACCCCGAAGCGCGAAGATCATGCGCATCGGGACGCGTGGGCGCGGAGTTTTTGGATGCCTCTTGGGAGTTTTCTGGGAGCATGTTGGAGTCCTCCTCCTCCTCCTCCTCCTCCTCCTCCTCCTCCTCCTCCTGTCCTCCTCCTCCCCCTCCTCCTCCCTCCTCCTCCTCCTCCTCCTCCTCCTCCTCCTCCTCCTCCTCCTCCTCGCCTCCTCCTCCTCCTCCTCCTCCTCCTCCTCCTCCTCCTCCTCCTCCTCCTCCTCCTCGCGTTCGGGGGCCTCTTCGGGGGGGGGCCGGAGCCGTCGTCGGGCGGTCTTCGGCCGCCCGGCGCCGTCGGAGTCCTTCTTGGGGGCCTCCTCACGGCCGTCTTGGAGGTTGCGCGTCTTAGGGGCCCTCTCGGGGGCTTCGTTTGCCGTCTTGGGGTTCTCGTAGACTGGGTAGTCGAAGGCCAGACTGTCAGATTGGATTGGGCCCCAAGGGCCAATCTGGCCCGGCCAAACTGGATGATTTGGGTTATTCGCCAGACTGCATTCGTGTTGGCTCCCTCGCCAGATTGCCCCCGTTTGCCAGATTGGGCCTGCCAGATTGGCGCCAGATTGGCTTCGACTACCCAGGTAGGGGCCCTCTGGAACGATACTATTCGAGGTTTCTTCAGCCGTCGTGGACGCAGCGAAGACAAACAACAGCGAATACTCAAAAAATGCATTCTTTTCCGAGGGATTGGGAGGCTGTTGACTTCTTGGACTTGTCTTGGGAATTGCCCTGGAGCCCTCTGGCGACGCCTTAGGGGCCCCGTGGGCTGTCTTGGGGCCATCTTGAGGCGTCTTGGGGCCATTGGTGGCCACGTGGAGGCCATCTTCGGCCGTCTTGGGGCGTTCGAGGACCATTTCGCGGCAACCCCTCTGGGATCTCCGGCCAGAACCCCCCGCCCCCTTTCCAAACTCCGGGGCCCCCAAACGGGGCGGTGACCGCACCGTGTGGTGAGTCGGTGGGGATTTGGGGTCATCGCACGGTTTTGGGACTTGGGAGGGAGCAGGGAGGGAAGGAGCAGAGAGGGAGCAGGGAGCAAGAAGGCAGGGAGCAGGGAGGAAGGGAGAGAGCAGAAGAGGGAGGGAAGGGAGGGAGAAGGCAGGAAGGAAGGAAAGGCAGCGGGGGGAGGCGGCAGCGGACAGCAGGGCGAAGCAGGGGAGCGGCAGGGGCAGCGGAGCAAAAGGAGGGGCAGCAAACGGGCGGCAGAAGGGCGCAGCAGGGTCGTTCTCCGAGGATGTCTCTGGCGACTGGGGCCTCCAGGGTCCCAAGACCGTGCGGTGACGGACCCTGCGGTGAGGTCTTTGCGGATTTCGAGGTCACCGCCGGGTCTGTCACCACACGGTTCCGGGATTCCCCACAAACCGACCAGACAGGGTTGGGTCTGAGGAGGGGCACTTAGCTTACACGCCGAACAAAGCCCAACGGGTCGGCGGGTTTGCGCCCCCCACCCCCCTCCAGGGTGGCGTGACAAACGCTTGCTTGAACGATCGCATTGCAGCAATACTTGTCGCTGTCCAAGCGACACGCGCACTACTGTGCTTCGCATTGTCTGTTGGGTGTCGCGGCGCACAGTGGAATGAACGGTTGGTACGAACCGCTCACGTAGCTATCTGGACGTTTACTAGCTTCAGGCCCGTACATTCAGGGAAGTTGTGTCTCTTTGTTGTACGTGCACATATGTACATGCATTCCCAAAACAGTGATTGCACTTCCGGGTTCTTGTTTCCTTTCACCGCAACTGGAATGGTGTGGCGGTCTGGCGGCTATGTTGTCGCCGTCGCCGCCCCGTCGCCGCCCGTCGTCTGGGCTGGTGTGGCGGTGTGGCCGCTGTGTTGTCGCCGTCGCCGCCCTCTCGCCGCTTCGTCGCCGCCCGTCTGGGCCGGTGCGGCGCTCTGGCGGCCATGTTGTCGCCGCCCTGTCGCCGCCCGTCGTCTGGGCCCGTATGGCGGTCTGGTGGTTAGTTATGTTGCCGCCGTCGCCGCCCCGTCGCCGCCGGTCGTCTGGGCCTGGGTGTCGGTTTGGCGGCTGCGTGGTCGCCGTTGCCTCCCCGTCGCCGCCGCGTCGCCGCCCGTCGTCTCTGGGTCTGTGTGCCTGTCTGGCGGCCCCCGTGGTCGCCGTCGCGGCCTCGTCGCCGCCCTGTCGCCGCCGCAGGTTTTTCTTTCTACAGAATACAGTCGGGGCGCTGAAGAAGAAACTCTTTTCGTTGGGTAGGGGCTCCGTGTTCCTTAATTGTTTCACAGTTCGCCCCACGTTTTCCTTTGGCTTTCGAAGGGGAATCAAAGTTCAACTTCTGGAGAAAAGGGGCCTCGTTCCTTATTTAGGGTTCCTTGGGTCAGCGTCCCGACTGTATTGGGATCCACCTACCCCCTCCAGGTTTAACGGTCCCTCTTCTTCGTGTCGCAATTTACGTGCGATTCTGGCCCACCGTCCATCCCAGATATGAACTCATGCCATCTGAGGCGGTCCCTTATCGATGCAGCCCTCATCATTTGCCAAGAACAATGTTCGCTCGTACAAGATGGCACGAAGTACAAAAGCTCGCGTCGTCGCGCGCGAATGCCAAAATCATCATGTTTCGTACAGATTTCAAAATCGAGTGCCCCAACACACATATCAAGAAAACCCATGTTTTCGCGACCAGAATGTGCAAAGCCTGCGATCGCGCCCTTGCGTTTGTTGTTTTAGATAAGAAACATTCGACCTTTGTCGACATAGTCATCACATGTTGTCAAACGTGCCTCTCGCGCGCGCGTGTCGAAATCATTCGAACGCCCTTGTGCACGTGGTGTCGCAAGAGTCGCTTGCCAGAAGTGTGACGAAGTGCGCACGCGCGAGTCGTCGCGCGCGCATGCCAACACTCATGGTTGTGCAGCATCAGTTTTCGAAAAAGACGTTATGCGCGCACAGTCTTGAGAATTCGTAAGAAAACCATCGGTTTTCAACATGTCATCAAATTCGACCAAATGGTCCTCTCGCGCCGCATGGCGAGATTATTTAATCGCTTCGCTCATTCCGCCGGCCCATACAGTCTCATGTCTGCCGTTTGCCCGAGGGCCTGGTGTCAATGCGGCGCTTTGGGGGTTCTTTTGCCAGGCGTCTCGGGAACCTCTTGGAGGCAGTGTTGAAGCCTCTTGAGGCCCCGTAAGGGCCGTTTGGGGGTCGTTGGGGCTTCTTGTTGGGCTTCTTGGGTGGTTCTTGGGGCGTCTTGGGGGACTTATTGGCGGGATGTTGGTGGCTTCTGAGGTGCTCCTAGGGGCAGAATCCCCCTTTGGGCGCCTCTTGGGCGGTCTTGGTGCTCTCTTGTGCCGTCTTGGGGTTATCTTGGGCCGTCTTGGGCCGATTTTAGCGGATTGTTGGGCTGTCTCGGGGCGATGTTGGGGGCTATTTGCGTAGTCTGAGGCGCTGTGAAATTCGAAACGCCGTTCATGCGGGAAGTGTACATGTTCCTCTGGGAATGGGACGATTTTTGATTGTAATGGCCGTCTTGGAGGGCCTCTTGAGGCTCTCTTGGGGCTTCTTGGCGGCCTCGACGGCAATTTTGAGGTCATCTTGGGCGATTTGGAACGATTGTTCGGCGACTTGAGGCCGCTTGGATTGTTTCGGGGGCGTTCCGGTGCCGTTTTGGCGCGCTCCTGGAGCGTTCTGGGGGCATGAGCCGAACGTCGCGCTCTGGGCGGCGTGCGGAAGCCATTGTGTGAGAGGGCGCGGTGGTGAGAAGAACAGCTCACCCCACCCGGCTTTCCGGGCTTTCCGGCGTAAGGAGGGCTTCTTCGCGGCACTTGTGAACGCTCCTGGACAGTGCTTTTTGGGCAGGTTCTTGACGCTTGTTGCAAGTCTGTAGGGGCCCCGTTGGGAGTCTACCGAAAGGAGAGCACATTGTAGCATCGCTTGCACTTGCTTGCGTGCTCGGTCGGGGGGGCATTTGGGGGGCCTCCTGGGGCCGCTTGGGGGACTCTTGGGGGCCTCCTGAGGGCCTCGTGGGGGCCTTTTGGGGCCTCTTAGGGGCCTCTTGGGGCCTCGTGGGGGCTTCTTAGGGCCGAGGGCTCGAAATGTTGTTTCGTGTTCCCTCTCTGGGGCCCCTCGCGCCGCATGGCGAGATTATTTAATCGATTCGCTCATTCCGCCGGCCCATGTAGCCTCATCTCTGCTGTTTGCCCGAGGGATCGTTGTCAATGCGGCGTTGGTGGGGTTTTCTTGGCAGGCGTTTCGGGAGCCTCTTGGAGGCATTGTTGAAGCCCCTGGAGGTCTCTTGGGGGCTGTTTTGGGGGCGTCTTGGGGGCGTGTTGGGGCCTCTTGGGGGCCTCTGGGGGCTTCCTGGGGGCCTCTGAGGGCCCAGAGTTCGAGATTTTGTTTCGTGTTCCCTTTCTGGGGCCCCTCTTGAGGCATTCTTGGGGCCCTCTTGGGCCGTTTTGGGAGCTTCTTGGGCCGTCTTGGAGCCGTCTTGGGCCGTCTTGGGGCCCTCTTGGGGGCCTCTTGGGCCCTCTTGGGGCGATCTTGGGGGCCTCTTGAGCCGTCTAGGGGCGTCGGGAAGCCGAAAAGGTGGAAACGCCCAAATCTGTCCAAAACCTAAGGGAAAGCAATGAATTTTGCTTCTGTGGGTTCTTTTGGGAGTGCTCCTGGAGGCCTCTTGGGGCATCTTGGAGGCCTCCAGGGCCATTTTGGAGGCCTCTTGGGCCGTCTGGATGCCAGCTTGGGCGTCGTGGAGCGGTCTTCGGGCGTCTCGGGCCTCTCTTGGACCGTGTTGGGGGCCTCTTGGGGCCCTCTGGGGGCGATCCTGAGAGCCCTGGGGGAGTCTCCCGGGCCGCGCCCGGGCCGCGCCTGGGGTACTTTTGGTCCGGGGACCCCCAGGGGCCGCCCCGCGCGCGCGAAGTAGAAATATTCTATAGATGTTACCAGAGATCCTAGCACGCCTCTGGCCCGTTGGGCCGGCGAATTCGAACGCTCTTGCGCGCGTGATGGGGGGGACACGATCCATGTCAAATAATACCATGCGGGCCACTCGCGCGCGTCGGCCACGCACGCATGGCGAATCCCTTCCAAAACCTTCATCACGGACGCGAGGACACCGTCATCGCCATCGGCGTGATCAGCATCGTCGCCATCATTGGCCTTGCCGTCGTCGTCGTCATCAACGCCAACATCATCGCTACGATCACCATTGTGTCTACCGTTGTCGACGTCGCCATGATACCGCGCCCGCCCAAACCACCGACTCGCACTGAACTGCCCGCGCATCAGCACGGCCCGCGAGACGTGTTGGGAAGTGCCCAGCGGTCAGCGTTATCCTCGGTCACGTTGGTCGCGCCAAACTAGCTGGCCGCTGTGTGCGCGCGAGCGTGCGCGGGCTAGAGCGGCCGCAGCGATGCACCAGCCAGCGCCTAACAGGCATCGCAATCACCGCCGCATGGGTTTTGCAAACGAGGCTGCGGGCGGGTGGGTCGAATGATTGCGCGAGTATGGGAGGTGGTCGCGCGCGAGGAGGCAACACATATATGACACCACGTAGATCCCACATCATAGATTGCACAACATAGATTGCGCAGCATCGATTGCCTCTAAGAGCACAAAGTATGAGGTCCACGTTGGCTAACACACGCGCACATATACATATATATATATATATGCACAAACATCAGTCTATGTGGCTGGACATCTGACATGGCCCTCGGTCTACATGCGGCTTGGTCGTGTTCCTTGGTGCTTGGGCGATCAAAGTGGTGTGAGGTTTCTTGCCAGGGCCAGTTTGCAGTGGGAACCGCAGGTGGGCACCCCCACCGCAGCGACGCCAACTGGGTCTGCGGCTCGGTCTACAGCTGTAAGCCCGCGCGTGTACTGTGGAAAATGTGCTGCTGATGTGTCCGGACTGCGTGACAACACGCTTTGTTTTTCTGTTCTGTTCCAAATATCAATGAGGCGCAGTGGGTGGGCCCTGTCCCCTACAGGCATTGGCGTTCGCTGGGCTCCAGTGTTGCCTCTCGCCCCCCTCGGTTTGGTGGGCAGTGGGTTCGGGTTTCTCACGTCCACGCGGGCTTTGGTGGATCAGTGCCCGCATCGCCGTTCGTGCACGCGGGCCGCCGCCATGCTTCTCGCCGCCACCACTTGCCGCCCCCCCTCATTCGGTCTTTGGCGATCCCCCCGGGGGGCCTCCGTAAGCCGCCGGAGGCCCCCCCCCCTCCCCGTGCGCCCTCGTCCCACGCCTCTGGTCCCTGCTCGTGTCTCGTTGCTGTCCCCCCCATCCCTTCCGCCCTCTCTTCCGAAGCTCACTGCAGGGCTTGATGGGGCCCT
>CAUYUJ010018582.1:336149-396149 GCA_963575745.1 Prorocentrum cordatum
TGCCTCAACGGGGTATGTGGCTGATGACAAATGCGTCGCGGTAATGTTGCATAGGCGAGGGGAGGAGGAGGAGGAGGAGGAGGAGGAGGAGGAGGAGGAGGAGGAGGAGGAGGAGGAGGATGAGGATGAGGAGGAGGAGGAGGGGGGAGGAGAGAGGGAGGAGGAGGAGGAGGAGGAGGAGGAGGAGGGGGAGGGGCAGGAGGAGGGGGAGGAGGAGGGGGAGGAGGAGGAGGAGGAGGAGGAGGAGGAGGAGGAGGAGGAGCTGCAGAAGGAGGAGGACAGGGAGGGAGAGAGGATGACTAGAAGGCAGAAGGGCCACCGTTGGCGTCTGGGGAGTGTCGTTTCGGGCCCCTGGAAACAGAAGACGACTCGGGGCGAAGAAGCAACCCCCAAGCTCCAGAGAAGTGATCGAAGCACCGATTCGGAACGAAAGCTGGCCACGGGGACTGGAACTGCCAGCAGATGGGCTCGGGACGAGAACCAGTTCCGGGAACGAGCAAACGTTTCGGGACGAGAAACGTGTCAGGGGGCTGACAGCTTTAAAAATTGGGATCACTGGAGGTCCCTGGCCTGAGCGCAGGAGCAGAGGTCTCGCAGGAGGAGTCTCGCGTAGCAATGGGCGGGAAGCCAGCGGAACAGAGTGCAGACATGGGCATACGGAAGGGGGCTCCAGCGCGATGCGTAGGCTCCTGGCGTGGTGGGCAACGGCGCTATACAAGGATGCGGCAGCTGCGGACCATTTTAAACATCGGCCTGCCGACCAGCTGTAGGGACATCGCTGGGCTTTCACAGGCACTGTGTGCCTCTTGCGCTGCCACGCGAAGGGAGCAGAGGAAGCAGGTGCACGCATGTCTCGTTCCCCGTGTGAGCAAGATCCCAGGCACTCGCAGTTGCTGCGGCTCACCTCCCCATGCTGAGTGAACATGTGCTCGAGCTGGATCTCATAACCATAAGCATGGGATGGCCACGGAGGGGTGCGCAGCCAAATGGGTGCGATCACGACCGGGCGCGTGCCCAACGCCGGAAGGGCGCCCCAGAAGTAGGATTTCTCCCCGGTTGGCCTACCACGTCCGCCCTTGGAGACCCGTCCCAGTGCGACATCTCATCCTCGGTCTCCACGTGTGTGAAAAAGCTCCAATCCTTCAGTCTGACAATATTTCCCAGCCATCCTGTGGTGTTGGGTCCTCGTTTTGACGAGACGGCGCCCCGCGTTCTCCTCCTCCCGCCTTCCTCCCTCCTCCTCCTCCCTTCTCCCTGCTCCTCCTCCTCCTTCCTCCTTGCGTTTCGCCCACCCAGTACAGCGCTTCGTGGCTCTATAGGGAGCTCCACCGAAGGCCCCAGCAGCAGGGTTCGCATGGCGGCCTCGGGCCATTTGGGCACACCCCCTCACGAGGATCGTGGCCCGATAGGGAGCTCCACCGAAGGCCCCAGTGGCAGGGTCCGCACGGCGGCCTCCGGCCGTTTCGGCACAAGGCCGCAGTGGCAGGGTTCGCACGGCGGCCTCGGGCCGTTTCGGCACACCCCTCACGAGGATCGCGGCCCCATAGGAGCTCCACCGAAGGCGCCAGTAGTAAGGGTCGCATGCCGGTCTCGGGCCATTTCGGCACACCCCTCACGAGCATCGTAGTCCCATGGGAGCTCCACCGAAGGCGCCAGTGGCAGGGTTCGCATGGCGGCCTCGGGTCATGTTGGCACACCCCTCACCTCACGAGGATCGTGGCGCCATAGGGAACTCTACTTAATGCCCCAGTGGCAGGGTTCGCATGGCGGCCTCGGGCCATTTGGGCACACCCCTCACGAGGATCGTGGCCACATAGGAGCTCCACCAAAGGCCACAGTTGCAGGGTTCGCATGGCGGCCTCGGGCCATTTGGGCACACTCCTCACGAGGATCGTGGCCCCAACCGAAGTCGCCAGTGGCAGAGTTCGCATGGCGGCCTCGTGCCATTTGGGCACACGAGGATCGTGGCCCCATAGGAGCTCCACCGAAGGCCGCAGTGGCAGGGTTCGCGTGGCGGCCCCGCCCCATTTCGGCGGCCAGAGCCTTGCCCGCTACCAGCCAGCCAGCTAGCTTGCTCTGCTCCGCGCAGCGGACCCGCGCGCTTCGCGGGGATCCCGTCGGGGCGACAGGCGTGCGGCGCGGGGGCTCCGTGCGGCGCCGCACCCGCAGCCACATAGAACGATGGACCCAGAATGCAGTATCCACAACTGCTTATGGTTGGGTCCTTCGTCCGGCTAATTCCCAACCGTCCTGTGGTGTTGGGTCCTCGTTTTGAAGAGACGGTCCAGGCGTTCCTTCCTTCCTCGGTCCTTCCTTCCTCCTCCCCCTCCTGCCTCTTCCCGTGCCTCTGCCCTGCGCATGTCCTCGTCGTCGTTCGTGGCCCCATAAGGAGCTCACCGAAAGCCCTGGTGGCGGTGTCCACGTGCGTCTCCCCCACCCAGCATTGCGTTTCGAGGCCCCATAAGAAGGTCCACATAAGGCCCCAGTGGCGGTGTCCACATGCGTCTCCCCCACCAAGCACAGCGCTTCGTGGCCCCAGAGGGAGCTCCACCGAAGGCCCCAGTGGCGGTGTCCACATGCGTTTCCCCCACCCAGCACAGCATTTCTTGGCCCTATGGGAAGCTCCACCGAAGGCCCCAGTGGTGGTGTCCACATGCGTCTCCCTCACCGAGCACAACGTTTCGTGGCCTCAGAGGGAGTTCTACCTGAGGCCCCAGTGGCGGTGTCCACATGCGTCTCCCCAACCCAGCACAGCGTTTCGTGGCCCCAGAAGGAGCTCCACCGAAGGCCCCAGTTGCGGTGTCCACATGCGTCTCCCCCACCCACCACGGCGTTTCGTGGCCTCATAGGGAGCTCCACCTAAGGCCCAATCGCGGTGTCCACATGCGTCTCCCCTACCCAGCGCAGCATTTCTTGGCCCTATAGGAAGCTCCACCGAAGGCCCCAGTGGTGGTGTCCACATGCGTCTCCCTCACCCAGCACAGCGTTTCGTGGCCCCAGAGGGAGTTCCACCGAAGGCCCCAATTGCTGTGTCCAAATGCGTCTCCGCCATCCAGCACAGCGCTTCGTGGCCCAATAAGGAGCTCCACCGGTGGCCTCAACGGCGCCGTCCACATGCGTCCCCCCGCCCGGCACTGCGCTTCGTGGCCCCATAGGGAGCTCCACCGAAGGCCTCAGCGGTGGTGTCCACATGCGTCTCCCCCACCCAGCATGGCGTTTCGTGGCCCATACGGAGCTCCACCGAAGGCCCCAATGGAACCGTTCACATGCGTCTTCCCCGCCGCGTTTCGTAGCCCCACAGGGAGCTTCACCGGAGGCGCTAATGGACCCGTTCACATGGGCCCCCCCCCCACACAGTACATCGTTTCGTGGCCCATAGGGGGCCCCACCGAAGGCCCAGGATTCGCATGCGATTCCCCCGCCCAGTACAACGTTTCGTGGCCCCACATCGACCTCCACCTAAGGCCCGAATGGCGGTGTTCACATGCGTCCCCCCCGCCCAGGACAACGTTTCGTGGCCCCACAGGGAGCTCCACTTGAGGCCCCAGTGGCGGTGTTCGTATGCGTGCCCCCCACCCAGGACAGCGTTTCGTGGCCCCACAGGGAGCTCCACTTGAGGCCCCAATGGCGGTGTTCGTATGCGTGTCCCACACCCAGGACAGCGTTTCGTGGCCCCACAGGGAGCTCCACTTGAGGCCCCAGTGGCGGTTTTCGCATGAGTCCCACCCGCCTAGCACAGCGTTTTGTTCGCATGCGTCTCCCCCACCCAGGACAACGTTTCGTGGCCCCACATCGACCTCCACCTAAGGCCCGGATGGCGGTGTTCACACGCGTCCCCCCCCCCAAGGACAACGTTTCGTGGCCCCACAGGGAGCTCCACCTGAGGCCCCGGGGGCGGTGTTCGCATGCGTCTCCCCCACGCAGACAGTGTTGCGTCGCCCCACAGGGAGCTCCACTTGAAGCCCCAGTGGCTGTGTCCGCATGCGCCTCCCCCACCCAGGACAGCGTTTCGTGGCCCCACAGGGAGCTCCACCTGGCTGAAGCGTCCTGCGGAACTGCGGAGCCCTGCATGGCGTACTGCAAAGCAGGCACTGCTTCGTGGGCCACAGAGGGAGACACCCTCACACATTTCACGCACACCCCATAAGAATCTCCACCGAAGATTCGACACGCGATCGCGGTACCTACAGCTGAGTATGGTTGGGCCCTTCGCCAGGCTAATTGTTTTTTTCTTTGGCGATGTGTACAGCCTTAGGCACAACCCGCTCCTCAATCTGGTGAGGCGTGGGAATTATCGCAGCCTCTTGTTTCTTCAACAGATCGACCGCTAAGAGGTGTACGGAATCCAGAGCAGCAGGGCCCGCAAGAAGAGCAAGTGTACATGCTGGCTGTGCTTACTGGGCCATCGTGCTGGACGGCTTTCGGTTGACACCTACACTTTTGTCATAACGTGTCTTCTTGTTCAGCCAGTGCCAGGCCTTGGTCAGCCTCTGCCGCAAGGAACCGCCCAACGCACGTGCTGCCGCTCTCACGCCTGCCCTTTCGTCGTCACGCCTCATTAATGTCTTTCCTGTCTGGCCGAATGTTCGCACCCATGTTCCAAAAGACGGGTAATATGTGAGATGTTGCACGACTGCATCATGTCTTGTTCGCGCCTCAAGATTTGGCACAACCTCAAAGGATTGAGTCTATTGGGCGCCCATAATGTCTTCATCGAGCATTCGGTACTGTAGTCGCCAGCTAAGGCGATAGCCAGATTGTTGAGCCATCGATGTCAGCCTAGGGCTATTCTGTCGGCTGCAGGCAGTCTGTAATGAGTAGTGCTTGGCCCGTGCACTTGTAGGCTTTACGTATCGGCGCTCAAACGGATCAGCGACCTATGCATAACTTGCATCCAGTTGCGTGTATGTGGGCGCCTGCATGCCGCCAAGGATATATGATCGCGGGTTCCGGGCCCACGCCCCCCCCCCCCAGATGGGATGGGTCCCAGGGTCCTCGGGCCCCCCCCCCACCAGACGACGACGACGGCGACGACGACGACGAAGACACCGTCCGCTCCGGCTCCCTGAAGCACTGGAACACAACGCCACACCGAGAAGGAGGCGACACCGTCGACGACGATGTTCCTTTTCCTCCTCCCCCCATCCGCCTCTCCATCCCTCCCTCCTCCTCCTCCTCCTCCTCCTCCTCCTCCTCCTCCTCCACACACACTACACTACATGCTCCTCCTCCTCCTCCGACGACGACGACGACGACGACACGACGGCGGCGGCGGCGCCAGCGACTCCGACTCTTGACTGAGGCGAACCCCTAGCCACCGCACACCCACAGGGGGGACCCCACACCACTCCCACAGGGGGGGGGGGGGGGCATCGCGCGGGGGGGAGGCCCGACGGCATCAGCATTGGGGAGGGGGGGGCCAAACCCTCGACGATATATTGCACTGCGGGGTGGGGCTTGGAAGCCATTTGGCTCTACGATGCTTGTGTAGAGCGGTGGGGGGCAGCGCGCTGGCCAGCGAACATGTTGGCCGCCTCAGAAGAGGGGCGGGTAGAGGTCGTCCTGCAACAAAGCAGTAAGAGTGCATTGAATCATGTGTCAACTGGTGGGTTGTGGATGTTGATCACATGAGTGATGTTGGAGCGATGCTTTCACCGGTTGCGTTGGAGGGCATGTCATCGCGGGGAAGTTGTAGTTGGCTTAAGACTCTGTCAGGATTGCTCCGTGTTGTCAGCTTTTTCAGATCGGCCCATGTATCCGCTGGGCTTGCGATGTAGAAGTTCTTATCCACGCGACGCATCAGCTAGATCTGGTCTCATTCGATACACGTTGTTCATTTCTAAGTATTCCAAGTTTTTTGATTTTCTGGGGGCCAAGATCCTATGAATTTCTAATTGTTCTATTCTGGGCCTCCTCCTGGCCACTAGGGGGCCAGGAACAGTGAGAAACGAGCACAATTAGAAATGAGCACGATTAGAAATGAACGACGTGTACTTCAGTGAGACCTCCTCACGAACATTACGTGTCCTTGCTCGTGTTGTGGGCGGGTCTTCTTTCCGAGAAGGTGGTTGGCTTGCTGTCTGCGTTCGACCACCCGCTCTGGCCGTTTTGGGTCCAAGCGTTGCGGCAAAAGCTGACGCAAGCTTATGATGATGATGCCGTGAGCGTTTTTGCTGATAGCAGCAAAAACGCTCACATCATCATCATCATCATCATCATCATCATCATCATCATCATCATCATCATCATCATCATCATCATCATCATCATCATCATCATCATTATCATCATCATCATCATCATCATCATCATCATCATCATCATCATCAGCATCAGCATCATCATCATCAGCAGCAGCAGCAGCATCAGCATCATCATCATCCTCATCATCATCAGCATCATCAGCATCATCAGCATCAGCAGCATCAGCAGCATCAGCAGCACCATCATCATCGTTTTGGTACTGCCGCGCTGCCGCGCATATCCGCCACCGCGCTTGTGCAAGGCGCGTGGCGAGGCCGCGGCGATTCGGCGGCGCGCCCGGGGGCTGAGTGAGAGAGGGCGGGCCTGCTCGGAAGGCGGCGGGGCTGCCCGGGAGCCGCCCCTCCGAGGGGCCGCCTCCGTCTTCGGAGAATGGCTCGGGCAGCTTCTCAGAGGGCCCGAGGCCTTCCAAGCCTGCTGAGAAGGCCCGCCCCCTCCGCATCCCCCCCCCCGGGGCTCGCCGCCGTGCGGTGTGCGGTCGCGGCGTTTCAAATCTCTCGCGGTTCCATCGTATGGGGCTGGCCTGTAATCTCCGCAGGGAGGTCGGGATTTTTTCGGGGGCTCTTGGAAGTCCAGGGGTCGGTCGTCTGTGGGCCGTTTTCACCCGTTGGTGTGTCTTTCTGGGGCTTCTGTGGCCGATTGGGTGGCCGGTTGGTTGGTGGTAAGTTCCTTGGCTGCTTGGTTGTTTGGTTTGATGGTTGGCTTGCTGGTTGGCCCGGAAGGTGTTTGGGCTGTTGGCTGGCTGGGTGGTTGGTTGGCCGGTTGGTTGGCTGGCGGGGTTTGTTGGTTGGTTTCGTGGTTGCTCGGTTGGTGGCCCAGTTTGGTTGGCAGGTTACCTGGTTGGTGCGTCAAATTATTTGATAGATGACGGGTCGTTGTCATGAAGACAGTGGTAGTTGTTTCTCGCAGGCGGGCGGGTGGAGCGCGAAGGCAGTTGCGTCGATCTAGTGCTCGAGGTGACTGCGGGCAGTGTCGATTAGGACTTCTTGGGGCCTCTTCGGGGCCTCGTGGTGGCTTCCAGGGTTTGGTGGCGTCTTGGAGGCTTCTGGGGGCCTATCGAGGTGATCTTGGGGACAGAGGCCCCCGTTCGGTTTCCCTCTTTGGGGCCCCTCTTGGGTGCCTCTTGGGCGATCATGTGGCCCTCTTAGGCCGTCCCTGGGCCCTCTTCGGAACCTCTGATGTTGCCTTGGGGTGAAGTTGGAGTCTTTGTTGGGCCGTTCTGCGTCCTCGGATCGCAAAAATGCTAACACCAGCATGAGGAAATTCACGGTGTTTGCTTCTGTAAGTTCTCTTGGGTGTCATTTTGGAGCCATATTGCGGCATCTTCGGGGCCTCGTGGCACGTCTTCAAGCCATCTTGGGCAGTGTTGGGGCTGATATGGCCGCCGTGACGCCATATTTGGGCTCTTGCGGGGCAGAATGGCGAGGCTGATAGGGCCGTTTGAGCTACTGTGGGGGGTACGGGGCCATGGAACTCCGCTCTGCTTATTCTGATTGTGTGGACCGACGGGCTCTGTCTGGAATGCCAAAAACGTAAGTTCCTCACACCAAAAAGAAAAGTGTTATGACCGATGCTTCAGGTGGGAGGGGCTTCTCTTGTTTAGCAAGAAGCTACAGAAATGGAAACAGCAAGGTCCCGACACACATCAACAGTTGCAAGCGTGGTGGTGAACAGCCCAACGCTCTCGGAATGTTTGGATCAAGGGTCGATTTGTCAATCCATTGCAAGACGCGATGTCCGAAGCACATCGGGTAAGTTCGTCCTTGCGAGTTGTCTGACGCAATGTGGGGTCTGGGTCTTGTAAGTCAACCGCTCGGTTTGAGCATCAAGCTGGGTGCCAACCTTAGCAGACCGCCTAGCTTTCCCCAGGCGACAAAGAAGCGACGACTCTCACAGTGGTATCAGATTGCAGTGCCAGGCGCGCGATGTCAGTGTTTATGCTTTGCCGTCGTCTCCCTCTCTCTCTGCCTCTTCCTTTCTGCATCTCCTCACTCTCTCTCTCCCTCCTCCTGCTCCTCCCTTCTCCTGTCCTCCTGCTCTCTTGTCTTCCTGCTCTCCTGTCCTCCTGCTCCTGCCCTCCTGTCCTTGCCTCCTCCTTCTCCCTTCCTTTGTCGTCCTCGCGTGCCCGACCTCCCTCCCAGAGCCAGGGCCGGCCGAGGCCTCACAGCTCCCCGAAGGCGCTCCTCCGTCTCCTTCTTTTTGCACGTCTTTCAAGCAGTAGCGAAGCGTCTCAGCGTGCCTATAGCCCTACCAAACAATGTTCTAATAACCCTTTGTGGCTTCCACGGAATGTTCTTAGAACGTTTCTGGCGGAGTCTGTTTTGTTTTATCACATCGGGTTTATGTTCTAAGAACCTCGTTTTCGTTTTTAGAACATTTTTGGTTTCTAAGAACATTTCGTGGTAGGACTATAGAAATGCCGGGACGGTCGGTCCCTGCTCAAACGTCTTGCTTTTCTTGCGCAGGCCGCTGGGCGCTCCACCCTTGGCGTAAATGGCCCGCGTCGGGCCGCTGGCAAGCAGGTCGGGCGCCTCGCCCAGCCACCAGAGGCCCCTTGGCATCCAGGCGGGTGGCGGACGAGGCGAGAAACAGGGCGCAAGTCATCGAGCTCGACCTCACCCCTCCTCTCCTCCTCCCGCCTCCCTCCTCCTCCCGTCCTCCTCCTCCTCCTCCTCCTCCTCCTCCTCCTCCCGCCTCCTCCTCCTCCTCCTCCACCACCACCCCTCCTCCCCTCCTCCCTCTCGAACCCGTTGACCTCCCTCCTCCTCCCGCCTTCCCCAGGAGGGCGTCCACTACACACACACACACACGCACGCACGCACACATACACACACGCACACATACACACACACACACACACACACACACACACACACACACACACACACACACACACACACACACACACACACACACACACACACACACACACACACGCACACGCACACGCACACGCACACCCTACACCCGCTCTGGCCTGGCCAGGGCCGGGGTGTCGTGCTCGGTCGGCGTGCGGCTCTCGGAGATGCCTTGGATCTTCTTGCCTGGCAGCCTCCTTCTGGGCAGCCCGGGTTTTTGCCCTGCCCTGCCCTCCTGGTGGTCTCGTCTCGTCTTCCACCGCCACCACTACAGGCAGGAGGGGGAGGGGGTCCTCCTCCTCCTCCTCCTCCTCCTCCTCCTCCTCCTCCTCCTCCTCCTCCTCCTTCCCCCCTCCAACTTATGGTGGTGGTGGTGGAAAACAGGCCCATCACTCCCGCTTCACTCAACTTCGACGGAGTCTCTACGCCCAGTGACCACTGCCAAGCGGGGGCGACTTTGGCGTCCAGCTTGCAGTGCACTGCGCAGACCTTTTTAGGTCATGCTCGGTGGGGCCGCGGCCAGTCTTAGGATGAGGCCTTGGGACCAGTGCCGGGCACGCTGCGCTTTGTGGCCGGCGGGCTCCGCGATATGCTGTGCGATGCTGACGCGGTGAGTAGGGACTGGCGTGCAGCGCGGCACCAGGCAGGCCATGCTCGATCGCGTGGTGTGGTGGCGGGCAGTTCATCGAGGATGCGAGAACCCCTAACCTGAATAACACAGTCAAGACGTGGCCTCACTGAGGTCCTGGCCTGTGCGTTAGGGGCAATAGCTCTGGGCGGTTTGGTCCGATACCCCTGCAGGAAAGAGCCCCTATCCCGAAGGTGCTCGACCCTCCTAACTGAGGCCCCCGCCCCAAAGGGCCAGGGGTCCTCTTTTGGTGAATCAGCTCTGGCTTACACAGTCAGCCCGCATATCAGGAGGGGAAAAAACACAGACACAATTGATCCGCGATTCCCAGAAAATATGGGAAACTATGGGAAGTGAGGGGGAAGACAAAAACCCAGAAAATATTGGAAGATATGGGGGATAGGTTTATTTGTGTGTATTTATTTGTGTGTCCCAGTTCCCCTTCAGCATAGGAAGGACGGGAAACCTTCTCAAGGCTGCCCCCCTTGCATCCCGGCCTCCTCGGCCCAGCGGCCGCGCCCCCGCTCGAAAAAGCCTCGCCATGGGCGTCCAAGGTCCCTGCGTCCCTATCGCGCATACCGTCGGGCCGCATGGGAAAAATTGGGACACCTTCCCGAGGCTACCCTTGCAGCCTGGCCTCCTCGGCCCAGCCTCGGCCACTTCCGTTGGCCGCGGCCCCGCTCGAAGAGCCTCGGCATGGGCCTCCGAAGGCCCTTGCACCCACACCGCGCATCCTTATGATGTACGGGTCGACTGCGGACTCTGGCTGGCCACGCGGCGGCCCTCGCTGCGACGCTTGGCCCCCTACCCCCCGGGGCCCGGGCGGCGCCGCGCGGCGGCCAGGCGGCCCGACCCTGGAGGGGCAACCCTGAGCCCTCGTCTGCTTCTGCTCCTGCCCCTGCTTTGCCCTCCTTGTCCCCCTGGGTCCCCTCCTCCTCCTCCCTCCTCCTCCTCCTCCTCCTCCTCCTCCTCCTCCTCCTCCTCCTCCTCTTCCTCCTCCTCCTCCTCCTCCTCCTCCTCCTCCTCCACACAATTACTCAATCTGAATACTACTCTCCCTCTTCCCCTGATGACGTTGGGATATTCGCCCCCCCCCCCCCCCCGCGTATTGTTTTTTACACACAGGTTTCCCCGGAGTTGGGTTTTCGCTTGCATTTTGTTCTAAAATGCTGCTCTCTATGAGGCGCCTGCCTCATTTTCGTGCCCCGCTCGTTCCGAATCGTGCTCCCGCTGCAGCGCTGGCATCGTCATTTCCGCCGGCGCCCGGGCCGGGTCCGGAGCCGGTTCCGGCCGGCGCCGGAAAATCGAGTTCCGAGGCGGCGCCGAAAAAAGGCCATTCTAATAACCGCATGCCGATGATAATAAAGGGACCCCCCCCCTTCAGTGTTTAGAGTTGATTATCGTCGCCCTATACAAAATTCAAATTGGGCGGCGAGCGCTGAGGCCGAACTTCATTATCACCTCGAAACGCTATGTTGAGATAGCAACATCAAGCGATGTTGATATAGCAACATCAAGCGAAGCGATCACACTTTTCAGGATGTGTCAAGCGAAACCAGTAATTTTGGAAGGCAGACTCAAACGAAACGAGCAATGTTCTTATTATTATTCTACTTTCCTCCTCTTCTTTTATATTTCTATCTGTCCTCACGCTCGCCTGAATTTGTTTTATCCCTGGGGTTGATTATCCATGGAAAATGAAGCACATGAGCTACCCTACACGAGCACTTTAAAAAAAAAAAAAAAAAAAAAAACAATTGTCATAAAGCGTTTGTAAATTAAAATTGATAGATTTGGAACTTTGGATTTTTCCTTTCTTCGTCCTCTTCTGATTATCCTCTTCTTCTTCTTTCTTATCATTATTATACTGTGTTCTTCTTCTTTTATATTTCTCTCTGTCCCCACGCTCGCCTGAACTTTTTTATCTCTGGGGTTGATTATCCATGGAAATTGAGGCACATGAGCTACCCTACACGAGCACTTACAAAAAAAACAATTTTCATGAGAGATAAGCCATTGTTGAGGATATTTCTATGAAAACTAAACGCCAAGGATGTCTCAAAACGTGCTCGGCTTGGTCTCCTCTTGATCATCTCTTACTTCGAGATTATGCTGAGGTCTGCTGGGCTACTTTTATTATCTCTCCCTGAACCCCGAACTTTATTATCCCCTAGTGTTTATTCTCACGGGCATGAGGTTACACATTTTTTGAAAATGCTGAATTTCTTCTTCCGGCGCGGCCTCCCGGGCCGATTCCGCCGCCCGCACGCCGGCGCCCGAGCCGGCGCCCAGGCCAGACGCCCGAGCCGGCGCCCGGGCCGGCGCCCGGGCCCAGAGGCTCTTCATTGTTATTTTTTAGCGTTGCGCTCGCGTCGGCTTGTTTACCGGTGGACGTTGGTTTTACCGGTGGATGTCGGCCATTTACCGGCGCATGAGCTTGAATGGGGAAAAACGCATTCAGTGCGTTAAACATGAATACCGGTGGATGTCTTTAGGCTTCCGGTGGATGTCAATTATACCGGTGTATGCTGTCGGCGACGCTATAGAAGTCACGCGCGCGCGCCTGCACATACGCATAAATGCCACTGCGTGGCCTCGCCCGTGTTAGGCACCCGCGGACATGTGATTACGCATGGTTGTTCATCCAGCCAGCAGCGGCAGTTCCTGCCACCGTGTCAGCGCACATTCGGGTACTCAGCTAGCGATCGCCGCCGAAAGTGCGGTCAAATGTGGTACCTGCCACACGTGGGAGGATGAGACTGAACGGGGGGGGGAGGAGGAGGAGGAGGAGGAGGAGGAGGAGGAGCAGGAGCAGGAGGAGGAGCAGGAGGAGGAGCGTATGATTGCCCTTTCGGCGGTGATCAAGCGGTGGCGACCAAATTGTGCCCTGACGCAGTGGCAGAAAAAAACCGTCTCTGGCCGGGTGCGCGAACGTGCATGGTCTCATGTCCATGGGTGCCTGGCGCGGGCGTGGCCGCGCATTGACATGTATGTCTGTGTGCAAGAGCGCCCGCGTGCACCTTGACGCACTCATGGTTGGGCGTGAAAGACGGTGATGTCGTGGGTGCATGATAGAAAAACGCGCGTGAAGTAAATATGTTAAATATTGACCGTAACATGACCAATGGATGTGTTGATGGATTACCGGTGGATGCTGGAATACCGGTGGATGTTGGTTTTCCGGTGGATGTGGTTGAATTACCGGTGGATGACAACATCCTTTACCGGTGGATGATCAAAATGCTGCAAGTTTACCGGTGTATGAACATGTTGCACAACATCCATTGTTAAAAAGTAACGTTGGTGAGCCTCTGGGGGCCGGGTCCGGAGCCGGTTCTGGCCGGCGCCGGAAATCGAGTTCCGAGACGGCGCCGAAAAAAAACCATTCCAATATCATTTTTTGAAAATGCTGAATTTCTGCTTCTGGCGCCCGGGAAGCTTTCCCCGGAGTTAGGTTGTCGCTTGCATTTTTTCCCAAAATGCTGCTCTCGCTGAAGCGCTGGCCTCATTTTCGGGCCCCGCTCGTTCCGAATCGTGCTCTCGCTGCAGCGCTGGCCTCATTTCCGTGCTTCCGCTCGTTCCGAATCGTGCTCCCGCTGCAGCGCTGGCCTCATTTCCGCGCTTCCACTCGTTTCGACTCGTGCTCCCGCTGCAGCGCTGGCGTCATTTCCCGTGCCATGCCACGGCATGCAATGCAATGCCAGGTTGATACTACGCTCCGCGGTGCTCTTCTACGCCATGCCACGCCGTGCTCTACAATGCATCGCGTACCCTTTCGGGATCATTGCCTTGCTTGACATCCGACTGTGCGAGTAGAGAGGGGATCTGCGCCATGGTCAGGGATGGGAGGGAGGGGTAGGATGTCAGATATGATGCGAGCGCACCTAGCTTGTCTTCCTCCCCCTCCCCCTCCTCCTCCTCCTGCTCCTCCTCCTCCTCCTCCTCCTCCACCTCCTCCTCCTCCTCTCCTGGGCTGGCCCCAACAGGCTCCGTCGAAGCGAGGCCCCGGGAACGGCTGGCAGGGTCAGGACGCGGCGGTGGAGGGCCTCACGGACGAAGTACAGTCAACCCCCCGTATCGTAAGGATGCGCGGTGAGGATGCAAGGGCCTCGGAGGCCCATGTTGACGTTTGTCGACCGAGGTTGGCCAACGAAGATCGCCGAGGATGGGCCGGAGGGGCAAGGATGCAAGGGTAGCCTTGGGAAGGCTTTCCATCATTACTATGCGGGTTGACTGCAGGCAGGATCTCGCAGGCGATATGTCTCCCCCAGCCCCCGACTTTTCGACGAAAAACAGAGCCGGTCGGAAGAGGAGGGAACCCCCAGGATGCACCCCCAGGGGGCTACTCGGACGCACCCCATGTCGAGGATGGGCGCCTCCTCATCGTATATCCCAGGGTTGAGCCACAAATTTCTTGTCCTTTCGAGAACCCCACGAAGCCTGGGATAGGGGTCGAGATATCCCCTGTTAGGATCAAGGTGCCTCGATCGTTATTTGGGGTCGGCCCAGAGTTGGCCCAGGCTGGCCCAGGCGATGTTGAGGCTTTCCTGAGCCAGTCGTTGTGTCCTCTGCTGCCGCTGCAACTGGCCCGCCACTGCCCTGTGGCAGGGGAGTCGGTATGGGTTGCCGGCGGAGCAGGGCGACCCCGAGCTCGCCCAGGCTGTGCGAACTGAGGCCGCCGAGGCGAGCCGTGAGGAGCATGCCGAGTACATACACGCCAGTCGTTGAAAGTAGGCACTTTTACCTAACAGCGAAGACTGATAGGTTTCTAGTGGTGCCAAAAGAGAGCATCTGATGACTCAGAAGGGAGGTCTGGGCGGCATCCGGACAGCGAGGGCCGGGCTCAGGGCCGGGAACGCTTTAAACAAACAGTCGCACACTTCGTGCTCTTCGACCTCCCAGAACTCCACTCCCGGGCAACATTTTGGATGCCCGAAGCCAACTGTAGGCCACTTCGTGCTCTTCGACTTCCCAGAACTCCACTCCCGGGCCACATTTTGGATGCCCGAAGCCAACTGTAGGCCACTTCGTGCTTTTCGACTTCCCAGAATTCCATTCCCGGGCCACATTTTGAATGCTCGGAGCCAACTGTAGGCCACTTCGTGCTCTTCGACTTCCCAGATCTCCATTCCTGGGCAACATTTTGGATGCCCGGAGCCAACTGTAGGCCACTTCGTGTTCTTCGACTTCCCAGATCTCCATTCCCGGGCGACATTTTTGATGCCCGGAGCCAACTGTAGGCCACTTCGTGTGCTTCGACTTCCCAGAACTCCACTCCCGGGCTACATTTTGAATGCCCGGAGCCAACTGTAGGCTATTCGTGTTCTTCGGGCCACATTTTGCTTATTGGATGTCCCCGTCATATCTCTCGCCGCCCGATTGCTGGTTTGTTTTGTTCGTCATCGTGCAGGGCAAGACGGCGGACCCAGGCGTCATCGTGCACTGGACGTTTCCGCCAGAATCTAATACTTGTAGTAGCATTAGTGGGAGGAGCAGGAGGAGCAGGAGGAGCAGGACGAGGGAGACTCCTTACTCTTTCTTCCCTCCCCTTTCTCCCTTCATTTCTGTACCGGGTACCCGACCCTTTATGACGTCCTCCGCAGGCCTGGGTGGTCCACTCAGGCCGCGGGGGAGGATAGGGGGAGGTGGGGTCTTCTTTCCCTAAACAGCTTGATCCTCGTCGCCAGTACTGAGGAGGGGGGGGTGCACCGTTCCCTCGGATGGGCACACCCCCCATCCGGGAGCTCTCGATCCCATCTCTCTCTTTCTCTCTCTCTCTCTCTCTTTCTCTTTCTCTCTCTCTCTCTCTCCTTCTTTCTTTCCCTCCTCGAAGCAGCACTCTCAATATTGTCATCATCAAGCGTCTGTGGTCTCACAGCGTCACAGACTCATCATCTTCATCAGCCTCCCCGTAGCCTTCTTGGCTACAGCCCTGCTTTCGAAGATTCCCTTTCAAAGGAACTGCGCAGCGCCTACTGCGCACGTTAATGCCAGGACATGCTGGTAGTTCTCGGTCTGGCGGCGGTGCTCCTGAGCCTGCTGCATTGAACAGCGGTGCTCCTCAGACCCCGGCAGTGAACAGCGCTGCTCCTCAGCGTGCTGCATTGAGCGGTCCTCTGCAAACGCTCGTCAGTGTCTCTTCAATCATAACATCATCATCATCAATGGCTTCGCCGAGCACCCCGCTGGAGACTCAGTTCTTACGGTCCGTGCCCATACTACTACTACTACTGCTACTACTACTACTACTACTACTACTACTACTACTACTACTACTACTACTACTACTTCTACTTATACTTCTACTTCTACTTCTACTTCTTCTACTACTACTACTACTACTACTACTACTACTACTACTACTACTACTACTACTACTGCTGCTGTTGCTGCTGCTGCTACTACTACTACTACTACTACTACTTCTACTACTACTACTATTATTACTACGACTACTACTACTACTACTACTACTACTACTACTACTACTACTACTACTACTACTACTACTACTACTACTACTACTACTACTACTACTACTACGACTACTACTACTACTACTACTACTACTACTACTACTACTACTACTACGACATCACACTAAATCCATTCATGGGAGTGCCTGTTTTGGAGCTACATTCATTGATGCAAGCGTCTCGTCTGAGATTCAACCCGTTGATAGCAGTGTCTCGTTTGGACCTACATCTGTTGATAGCAGTGTCTTGTTTAGACCTCAATGCATTTATACGAAGATCTCCTTTGGAGATGCCGTTATCGAAAGCAGCGTTTCTATTGCTACTACCACTGCTCCCATCACTCCTACACGTTCACTCCACACACTACAACTACTACTTCACTGTCGCCATTAGTACCATCACTAATACTTCTACTGTTACGACTAGTGTTACTATTACTGCTGCTGCTGCTGTTGCTGCTGCTAGTGTAGCTATTGCTACTGCAACTACTGGCAGTGCCATTGCGACTGCCGCTGATGTTGCCACTGCGACTGCCACTGCAAATCCGAATGCGGCTGCGAGAACACCAGAATTCCACAACAGCGCTCTTACATGAATACCACAGGCAATGTTTCCAGATATGCTCCTACACATCGCTGTTAGGTCGCTTTGCCGGGATAATTTCGATCCCCAAATCCCAATCTGTTTTAGCCCCAATCCCAACCTCAAGAGTCGAGCGGCTTCCCCTCTTCCCTCCCCTTCAAGGTGCGGGCGGGGGCCCAATCTACCGCTGATGCCTTCCTACTTCATGGTTCCACCTGCTTCTGCCGACCGACGGGTACCCGGTTGACCCGATCCGCAGCCCGTTCTCCCTCGAGCGCGCCGAGGCGGCCTTGGCGGTTTCGCGGCACGTGCGGGGGCGCGTGCGGGCCAGCCGTCTGCCGCGGCTCACGGGGGCGTGCTGGACCTGCACGAGCTGGCCGGGAGGGGCGCCAGTGCGCGGGCCCCTCGCGGCGCGGGCCTGCGTGGCGCAGCGCGCCCCCGCAGCCCGGGGCGTGCGCGGGCGGCGGCCCGCGCGCGGGATAGCGGGCGGGCGGGGGAGGGCTCGCCAGAGCTCTCGCAGTCCAGCCCCGCGGTCGCGACGGCCCGGCGGCCCGCGGGCGGAAGCCAATGGTCAGAGCCCCGAATCATCAGGGGTAACTCGGGTCAGGGTTAACTCGGGTTCGTTTTTCGGGAATCCGAACCCGAGTTACCCCGGGCCCGAGTTACCCCGGATAATTCGGGCGTCCAGAGCCCCACATCATCAGGGGTAACTCGGGTCAGGGCTAACTCGGGTTCCTTTTTCGGGAATCCAAGCCCGAGTTACCCGGACCCGAGTTACCCCGGATAATTCGGGCGCCCAACACGGGCGGAAGCCAATGGCGGCGGGCGAAGGGGGGCGGGCCTGAGGGCCGGGGTTGGCAGAGCAGCCATCGAGCAAGCGGCCCTTTCCCATCTCCCCCCCCCCGCCTTCTTCCCTTTCCCCGCCTTCGGACGAGGACGGCGACGCCGACGCCGACGACGCCGACGGCGACGGCGACGACGCCGACGCCGACGGCGGCGACGGCGGCGACGACGATGACGGCGGCGGCGGCGGCGACGCGATGACGGCGGCGGCGGCGGCGACGACCTGCGACGGCGGTGGCGACGATGCAGAAGCGGACGCGCCGGGGAAGTCCCGGCGTGGGAGGGAGGCGAGCGCGCGGCCGCGGCGGCGCCCCGCCGCCCGCCTGACTGCCGGCCCTCGGGGGCGCGGGGCGTGCCAGCCGCCGTTCGTCGTCGGCGTCGGGCGCCGCTGCCGCTGCCGCTCGCCGCCGCTGCGCGGCGTCGGTGTCGTCGCCGTAGTCCCTGGCGCCGGCGTCGGTGTTTTCGTCGTTGCCGCCGGCGTGGTCGCCGCCGTCGTTTTCGCTTTCGTCGTTGGCATCGGAGTCGGCATCGGGTGTGCTTTTTCGGTCGTGCTCTTTGCTCATGCTCGCCAGGTGCAGCAGCGTCTTCTGTATTGCTTCTATTTGGCCACACCTCCTCGCTTTCCCCTCTGCGTTGCTGTCGTTGTCCCTTCCCTCCACAGCAAGGGTCACGCTGCAAAGCGTCACCGCCGTCCTGTGTCTTGTGGTTCTTGGTCAAACTGTGAGATGCAGTCGGGGTCCTCGGCTACAAGACTGGAGCTGTAAAGATAAGATGGAAGTGGGGTTGCCCCATTGCCTCATTGTCTTGCTTAGCATGGGATTCCGAGGATTGCCTCTCCTGTGACCCAGCTGAACAGTGGCCCGCCGCCTGGCTGTTTGCCCTCCCTCTTGGCAATCGTTTGAGGATATGCTGAGGCTTATGGCTTCCAGGCCCCTGGAATTGAGCCAGATGCATGCCGCTCTCTCGGGTGCGGATCTTGGCAGCCGGATTAGAATCGTCTCCGTCCTCCGGACCGCGTCCATGTTCGAGGTTTGCAGCGGCAGAGCTGTACCCACCAGCATCGCTGATCGTACTCACCGTTCGTGCCCTCCGTGGTGTCTTGGACACCGGGACTGAGGAGGTATTGGAGGCAGCCGCTCTGACGAAAGAGAGAGAGAGCGAGAAAGAGAGAGCGAGAGAGAGAAAGAGAGAGAGAGAGAGATAGAGGGAGAGAGGGAAAGAGAGAGGGAGGGAGAGAGAGAGAGAGAGAAAGATAGAGAGAGAGGGAGAGAGAGATAGAGAGAGAAAGAGAGAGAGAGAGAGAGAAAGAAAGAGGGAGAGAGGGAAAGAGGGAGGGAAAGAGAGAGGGAGGGCGAGATGAGGTCTCGGCTGCGGCGGGCGTGGGGTTGCGACCCTGCACAGGCCATGGAGCTTAAGCGCCTGTGGGGGACCTCGCTTCCGGTCCCACCTGTGCAGCAGCTCGCTGATGTCGGTCCTCCTCCTCTCCTCTTCCTCCTCCTCCTCCCCCTCCTCTTCCTCCTCCTCCTCCTCCTCCTCCATCCCTCCTCCCTCCCTTCTCCCTCCCTCCCTCCCGACATGGCGAGATGATCTCAGACACCGGGCGTCGCTGGGTGCAGGGCGAGGACAAGCCCCCTCGTCGTACGCCTGGATCGTTCCGAACCGGCCTTCGTGAGCAGAGGTAGCAGTCTTTCAGATTCGCACAACGTCTGAGGCCGAGCCTTGTAAAGTTCGGTGGTCGCGCTCCCCTCCTCCTCCCTCCTCCTCCCTCCTCCCTCCTCCCTCCTCCTCCTCCTCTTCTCTCCTCATCCCTCCTCCTCCTTCTTCTCCTCCTCCGCAGTTTGCTTGGATAGTTGCGAATGCAGGGGCCGCTTGAGAGTAGTTGCGGGTTGAGAAGGCCTGTGCATCAGTGCAGCGGCCCTGGCAGCGGCTTCGAAGGCGGCACTGACGGGCTCAGACAAGGGAGCGATGCATCGTGGGATCCAGATGCCAGTGTTGTTGGCGATTGTTTTTGAGTGGCATCGCCATGGGTTCCGTATTGCCATGCCTGCGCAATATGGTGTCAACATTATTTTGTTTTAGCATTCATGGACGTAATACCCCGGAGCCCTCGTCAGCTGTGTTGGTCAGGTGGGATGGCTTCGAGATGGCATGTCTTGTTCGCGCAGGTGCATAGTGCACGCGTATTGCTGTTGAGGGACATCACGGGAATTTCCTGTACCGCTGTCAAAGCATTGCAGTTCCACGCCTTTGACATTGCAAAAGCATGTAGTCACACGCTGGTGGAGTTTGTCGTTGCGCTCGCCTCCATTCACCTCTTCCCCAAATGAGCTCTTACCACATTTGTGCAGTAAGCATGTTCATGCGTGCGCGCTGATGTTCGCATTCAATACTGCGCGCCCGTACTTACAAACATACGCTTCAGGGTACGATGGTAGATGGACGCCCCGTGCGCCGCATAGACATGGCAGCGCACCGCTGGAAGCAACAGCGTTCGAAGCGGCAATCACTGCTGCAATCAAGTGATTATCAATTGGTGCCAGACGATGTTGCACCAGGCAGCCCTTTAGCTTCCACATCGACGAACCAGGCGCAGAAGAGGGCAAGGGCGACGAACGTAACCGCACGTCGTTGTCGATACGTCTTCCCCCGTTGCCGCCAAATCTCGTGCCTTCTGAGTCGTGCAAAGAGCGAGCCTCCCAAACAATTTTCTTCACCAGTCGCATTCCTTGTCGTGCCAGTTTCCGCAACAGAGCTGCCCGTTGTTCTGGCCATGTATTGCAGATGGGTAGGGCATGTCGCCAGGGTGATCTGTTGTTGTTTGATGTGTTGCGTCGGTCCGCCTCCGCCGATGATTCTAGAGACGAGCGATGTTGAATATCAAGTTTTGTAGCCTGTCTCCGCCATGTCCGTGCACGCAATGACTTTGATGAGGGGGAAGGTATCGTTCGTGCCGCGGCATCTGGGTGCGCCCGCGCTCATGTTCTTGGTCGCCCCTTTTTATGATCAGCAATATCTTGCACGTTTTCTCAACCCCACTCCGTCCCTCACGTGTCTCTCATGGGTCTTGCTCTCTCCCTGCGGTCTGACAGGGTGCGAGTACGTCCAGCCGAAACACGTGCCATGATTAGGAGTTCTATGCGCATCAACAACTCTACACGACTGAGCGCGTGGCACACGTGGAACACGTCAACATTCTTGTGCGTGTGCATGCGTTGGAGGAAAAGGGATCTTCCATAGCGAAGTGTTCATATGAATGTGTGTTGGTTCGTCTTTTTAGATCTGGAAGACCACCCGCGCAAGTTTGTACAGTCTCGTTCTGAGGTGCAGTCTGATCGGTCGGCATCCCTGAGAGGCTACAGCACACTCTACTGTAAGGGCTCTTCGGTCAAGACCGCGGGCAGTACCAACGGCTGTTCAGGGTAGCTGGCAGTGGGAGGCTCAGGCAGGCACACTGGATTTGTTACAGCCGTTTGCAAGTACAGTCGGAGCCCTGAAGAAGGAACCCTTTTCGTTGGGGAGGGGCTCCGTGTTCCTTAGTTGCTTCACGGCTTGCCTCAGGTTTTCCTTATGTTTTCGACGGGAAATCGAAGTTTCACTTGTAGAAGAAAGGGGCCTCGTTCCTTACTTTGGGTTCCTTAGGTCAACGCCCCGACTGTACAGCGCCCATTTTGCCTGGATGCGATGCTGTGCCGCACCAGGCGCTGTTGGCAGAGGGGCTGTGCCCATGCTCCGGGTCGCCCCAGCGCGCCTCCTCCTCAGTTCTCACGCGACCTTGTCAGCGGTCGCTGGCAGCCGAAGCTCGACAAGCACTCAGCACCCGTGTTGGAAATCGCCCTCACACAGCAGAAGTGAGTCGCAAACCATCACAAACGGTTTCGTCCACCCCTGCCTTTGTCCAAGCGGCGAGCGACTGTTTCCTTTGCTCATTACCTCCTTTTTCAGATGTCCATGCTAGGTGTTCGTGGTCAGGAGTTGGCATTGCTCGCAATTGGTTCACCTGACTGTGTTCGTGTATCGTTCGTCTCGTTGCTTGAGCACGCGAGGGCGAAGTCCAAGACGCACACGTTGCACCTGCCTCCTGGCGACGGCGACCAAAGGTGCCACGGGAATTGAGTGGCCTGTGCATGCAGGCAGACCGTCGATTTGAAAGGTTGTCACAGATTGCATGATTGGGAGGGGTGGAAGGAAAAAGCATGCTTGCAAACATCGGTCACCTCTGCGCTGGCTCATTTCAGCAAGTGCCCATGTGTCGTACGGCATCACGAAAACATCGTGCTCGAGGGGTGGAGAGAGCAGCGCTTTCAAACTGAATATCGCCGCGCGCGCTGCATGCGGTCAGTGCTTATGACGTCCACCAGGGAAGGCGCTGTGCTGAGATCAACGTTCAACTCGTTCCAGGATGATTGTGCTGCCTTTCTGGGCTGCCAGGGTTTCATGCAGCGGCTTGAGGATGTTTACTGTGTCGTTGTTGCGCGCTCCTTCTTGTCTGCGTGTCTGTGTTACGGAAGACGCTTGCACATACCATTGTTTCTTCTCCATCGTGTGATGGCGTTTCAGAAACACACGCTCTCCAGCGTAAAGCAGATTCGGCGCTCAATATGCATGTGGCCAAGAACTAGAGCGGTGTCATCAGCGGAAGGCGTCCAACTCGTGTAGACAGTGTTCTTTAACGTGCTGCATCTCCAGTGCCAAGCTTTTTCATCCAAGTACGGCTGGATACCATATACTTCGCGTTTTCATTGTCAGCCAGGTTCCGCAAGCGGTGTTTCACATATTCATGCATGTGCTCCGTTATGCAGGAAGCTTTAAAGCGGATGCGCGGGTCGCGCCATCGTGCTTACGGTCATTATGTCATCGAGGCGGTGAAGCAACCCCAGTCCTTCACGCGTTGGGCCCGTTTCAGTTGTCATAGCCCCTGATGCGTTCAGGTTGTGTTTCAGTGAGCCAACCTATCCTCGCTGCTGTCAGCTGCTGATCTCGACGTCTAAGCGCGGATCCGTCCAACAGCGGCTCCGTGTTAGGGTGGCCATGGGCAGGCCTTGCCACGTGATTGGGCGCAAGGCAGGATGGGCAGTGATCGGTTCGAATGAGCCACGCAGAGCTTCTGGATGCTCCCGCACGATTGAGAGCGCGGCCTCTTTGTATGAGCCTCTTGGCCGTGTGCATCGCTCCGAGGAGGACCTGTACGACAGGGAGGCGCTGAGACTGGACGAGGGTCAGGCCGGTTGCCTTGGTGTCGCCTCCTCCTGCACTTCAGTTCATTGAAAGTTTGGCGTGGCATGCGGACGCATCGCGATTGCTCTCTCTCTCTCTCTCGCTATCTCCGTCTATGCGCCCACGATTTGTCCACGATGTGTATGTATGACCTCATGGGTTCCGGAAGTACCCACTCGTCTGGGGAAGTGGTTACAGCTGAACGCGTGAACCAAACAAGCGGTACGTTGATAATTTCTTGAATTCTGCGACTGGGAGACCCCAAGCGCGTACGGGCTGACATCGCCATTTGTTTTTATTTTTGTTTTTTTTTTTCTCTCTCTCTCTCTCGCCAACTCCCCTTTCCCGCCCCCTCTCTCTCTCTCTCTCTTTCTCTCTTTCTCTCTTTCTCTCTCTCGATCTCTCTCCCGCTCTCTCGTTCTTTCTCTCTCTCTCTCTCTTTGTTTCTTTCTTTCTTTCTCTCCCTCTCTCACTCTTGCTGTACATATGGTCCAGGGCCACGCCCCTCCAAACGCTAATGGGTTCGCCCCCCCCCCCCCCTCCCGTGTGGGGTGCGGGGGGTCGGCATCGTCGTCGTCGTCGGCCGCGGCCGCGGCGTTGTCGTCGTCTTGCCCCTGGTTCCTTGTCTTCAAGCTAGAATAGGACGGTCGTCGTCGTCGTCGTCGTCGTCGTCGTCCTCGTCGTCGTCATTGTCTTTGCCGCCGCCGCCGCCTGCGCCGCCACCGCCGCCGCCGCCGTCGTCGTCGTCATCGTCGACCTCCTCGTCGTCGTCGTCCTCGTCGTCGCCGTCGTCGTCGTCTTCGCCGCGCTTGTCGTCGTCGTCGTCGTCATCGTCCTCGTCCTCGTCGTCGTCGTCGTCATCATCGTCGGCGTCCTTCCTTCCAAGCTAGACATGGTCGTCGTCGTCTTCCCCCCGTCGCATATGGGGGGAGGCGGGGCGTGGCCCCGGAGCTCAGGAAACACACATGCAGAATATGCCGAATGTGTGAACTTGTGTACACACACATCTATTCATTTGTACATAGACATAGATGGTGGCCTTCGGCCCATCCCGCCACCGTGCCTGGGTTGTGGGCTAGGGGCCTCTTGGATGTTCGTTTGGATATCGTGGGAGGCCTCTCGGGGGCCCCTTGGGGGCAGCTTTGATGCCCCGTGCGGGCCGCTTGGGGGCCTCCTGGGGCATCTTTATGGGCCTCTTGGGGGCCTCCAGGGGGCCTCTTGGGGGCCTTTGGGGGGCCTCTCGGGTCATCCTGGGGGCCTATTGGGGCGGAAGGCTCGAGTTGTTTGGGGCCGTCTTGGGGCCCTCTTGGGCGATCTTAGGCGTCTCTTGGGCAGTGTTAGGTCCCTTTGGGGCCGCTTTGGGGCCGTTTGGGGGCCCTCTTGGGGGCCTCTTGGGCCGTTCTGGGGCGGTCTTGGGGGCCTCTGGGGCCATCTTGGAGCGTCGGAAGCCCGAAAACGCGAGATCGCGAACAGCATCGAACACTATAAGGAAAATCAATGATGCTTGCCTCTTTGGACCCTCTTGGGGGGCCTCTTGGAGCGCGCTTGGGGCTTATTGGGGGCATCTGGGATTGTCTTGGGGCCACCTTGGGCGTTTGGAGCGCGCTTGGGCTGTCTTGGGGGCCTCCCGAGCGTTTCTCGGGGCCCTCCTGGCCTGTCTTGGGGCCTCGTGGCTTCGGGAAAAGTCATGCGGCCGAGCCGCAGAGCGCGCGAGCGCGCGCGCGCGCGGGGGAAGGCTGGGAACATTTGAGAAGTTGTGCGGCCAGCCCCTCGAATTCTGCACGAACGAGATGGGCACGGAAAGAATGGGTACGATGCCAAACAGCAGTTCTTGTTCGTTTTGAACAGGACTCGCTGTCCGCGCCGCCGCGGCCTGTGTCCATTTGAGACAGAAGGCCGCCTGCCCAACAGCGGCCGCTGTTGGTTCGGGACAACATTTGCTGTTGGGCATTGTGCCCATTGTTTCCGTGCCCATGTCGGGCGTCCAAACGAATATTGTAGTCCCCCGGTCTCGGGTACAGAAGACAGGAGACCCTTGAGGACCTGAGGATACTCTACTTCGTGCCTCGAGGCACGGTGGCGGATAGATGTACATGTACGGCCACCCTTCGGATGATGAGGAGGTTGTGGGGGGAGATGGGGGCAATCGAGGACGACTGCAGCGGCTGCGATGGTGACGACGCTGGCGACGACGAGCTGGCGACGGTGAGTGATGACGACGCAGCCAGCATTGCGTGATGGCGATGTCTGGCGGCGATGTTGGTGACAATGCGTGTGGCGGTGGCGACACATGGCGGCGATGCTGGTGATGAGTCGGGCATCGCAAACGGGCAGCGCGCATCAGTACCAGTGTATCAAGCAACTTTGGCTTGCAGAGCCTAGCCAACGGCACGACCCACCCGCGATGGCACAATCACACTGGTGATTGCGGCACCACCGCATTCGCAGGCAAATAATTGCCACCTCCATTGCTCGAGGTGCCATGTATTTCCCCGCGACCCCTGTGGCGCGCCAGATAGCCCAAAGCATTTTCGCACAGCGGCGAGCGACCCCTGTGGCGCAGTCCCACTATCAATCGGTGTCACCACCCATCTCATACGCGATTCACTATTTTCCGACCTCGCGCCCGACCGATCCGATTACCGACTATCGATGGCACCAGCGATCTCACTCACGATCTTACTATCGAGCGGCTTGGCTATCTCGCGAGCTCGCTATCTTTCGGCCTGAATGCCCGTCGATCCCACTACATCTGTACCGACCCCACTGTCGATATCACGATCGATCTCACCATGGATCTCACGACCGATCTGTCTCACGACCCGCCGATTCCACCAGGTTTTCATTTCACCATCCACCGATCCCACACACCCATGCATCGGTCTGTACGCCCACGCTGGTGATTGCGACACCGCCGCCATCCCTGGCAAATCGCTGCCACCTCCCCGTGGCACGCCCGACGACCGAAGGCCTTTGTCACACAGCGGCGGGCCAGCTGAGAAGACCAGAGGGGGCCCCCGGTGCCGCGCCAGAGCGGCCTCGCGGCCAGAGCTCGCTGCGAAATCCAGCGCTCACCCTCTCGGGCACGACCGGCGAATGCAGCTCTCGCGACCGCAGGCGTTGAGGCGTCGCCGACACTGGCAGCTCGAGCCTGGCACGGTCATCACACGCCCCGTGGCAGCTACACATATTATGTACAGGATTCTTGCCCGAGCGAATCACACCGTCAGCGCCTTCGGGGCCGCTCGTGGCGACGGCCCACTGCCCGCGCGCGTGCGGCGGAGTGAGTGGAATGCTCGTGATGCGAGAGGCCAACGCCCGGGCGGCGCACATGACCACGAACTCGTCAGCATCCTCTCTGGTGGCCAGCTTCTGGACCCAGCGAAGGCCTTGGCATCGCTCGGACGTGTGCATCTTTCCTTCGGTGCGGACCATCGAGGAGCATCCTTGATCACTTGGCGAAAAAACCACGCACGAGACCGAACAAGAACACAGGGATTGGACGTCCGAGCGATGGCCAGTGGAATGATCGTGATGCGAGAGGCCAACTCCCAGGCGGCGCACACGACCACACACTCGTCAGCATCCTCTTTGGTGGCCGCCTTCTGGACCCAGCGACGGCACATCCGCCTCGGCGCGCGCAGCGCCCGCGACATCCAGGCCAGCGGCTGCCTGCTAGATCGCCCTCCTGTCGGCCCCGAGTCGCACCGCGGCGCCGCCGCCGCAGAGCTGTGCCCGGCAGGCCGCCGCCACGACGCCCAGCGGTGAAGAGTGCACGCCGGCATCGGCGCATCGCTGCAGACTCCGTGCTCTCAGCTCGCGCACCGCTTGCCGCACTAGACTCTCGCCCGGCTGAGCCTGGGCCAGAACGCGCGGCGAGCATTCGGCCAAGCCGGCCGCGACGGACAACCAGAAGCAAGCGCCCGCGGATCGCCTCGCAAGCTGGCCGAAGGCCCACACCCGCGAGTCGAACTTGGACTCGTCGCGGGCGCGCTGCGGGTACTGCGTCGAGACCTGGTCTCCCCCAGCTTCTCGCGGTCCGCGCTCCGCACCTTCTTGCAACTATGGCGCCAGAGCCGTTGTTTGCCTCGTACTTGGTGCGCTGTGCGTCCAGGCCGTTCGGCAACAACAGTAAGTGCGTGCCCGCATTGGGATGACCTCTGCTCGAGCGCACGGGTGATGTCCGCCTCTTTGAAGCCCATCTCGACAATTGTCTGCGCCGCGGCGCTCTCGACTGCGCTCCAATCCGCCGCTCCCGCCCCCGGGCGGTTGTTCTTCGTCGGCGTCGCCTGGGCTCCGGCGCTGCCCCGGGCACCCTTGGCGGGCGCGCGTTCCTTCTCCGCGCGAAGCGATGCCACAAAGCTCCACAGCCCAGTGGCTTTGCGACCCGATTTCTCCCAGCAGTACTGCGTGAGACACTGTCAGAGGCTGGCTCCGCGCCCACGGCAGCCAGCATCGCCCGCGCGCCAGCAACATGAGCGCCGGTCGTATCGCGCCCGGCCCTTGCCAAGGTCACTGCTCAGAGGCGCCTCTCGTGCTCAGCCAGCAGCGCCTCGGGAGAAGTGCCGCGCCCCTCGAGGAGCTTGACAAACATGGCGTCGGCCTTGTATTCGGATTCTGCTCTGGCAGAGAGATCGCGGGTCGGGCGCGCGGACAAAAAAACGGCCCGCGAGGAGAGGGGAATCTGAAGCGCCATCGGGTGCCAGTTCGTGTCACGGGCCCACGCCGCGAAGGCCGTCCCGAGCCCCTCCACAGGCGCGGGCCCGCTGCAACCGGCAACGGACACGACGCGGCCTTGGTGGGCTGTCATGCCTTGCGGCTTCTAGACGGCCAAGGCCCACGCCAAGCGCAAGGGCACGCTCGCGCGATTCAGAACCGGATAGTCTTACGTTGCACCTCCGCACGCGGAGTCGGCGCCCAGGTTTTGGGCAGGTCATCGAAGCAAGCAGGGCCTTTGTCTTCGGGGCAGTGCAAAACCGCGAAGTCTGAAACTGTGCATGCCAGCCCTCCCCGGGGAAACGCTCCCGCCAGACGTCCCCCAGACTGCCAAGAATGGCCCCAAGACGGTTTGAAGTGCGCCCCTAGAGCGACCCAACCGACACAAACCCGACACGAAACCAACACAATTCCGCCCCGAGGAGGAGGAGGAGGAGGAGGAGGAGGAGGAGGAGGAGGAGGAGGAGGAGGATCGAGGGTTGAGGTTCGAGGATCTTGATTTTTAGGCTAATCAGGCAGCGACGGTCCCAGGGGCCGAAAACTACCTTCCTCCTGCTCCTCCTTCCTCCTCCTCCTCCTGCTCCTCCTCCTCCTCCTCCTCCTCCTCCTCCTCCTCCTCCTCCTCCTCCTCCTCCTCCCCCCTCCCTCTTGAACTGTGGATTCGCTGGCTTACGCGACATCATGCAGCAACGCGCGTAATTAGCGCACCCACGTGCGTGTGTAAGCCTGATCGGCTCCTCACTCGGACTTCTGTCCACGTCCACGATCTGGCAATGCTCCCCCCCCCACGTCTCAGTCGCTGTGAATGAGTGAACGCGCCCACATGCTGATGCTGCACTGACTTGCGCGCCAGAACTCAGGCGCGCGCGAAGCTCGCGTGGCTCTACTGCGTGTGTGTATGCATATATATATATATACACATATATATATAGACACTAGCACCCCGCAGTTGCGGATAAGAGTGGGGGGGGGGTGCGCGGGGTTGGTCGCGGGCGGGTCGCGGGTGGGTCGCGGAGTGGCTCGCGGCTGGGTCGCGGGTGGGTCGCGGGTGGGCCGCGGGTGGGCCGCGGGTGGGTCGCGGGCGGGTCGCGCGGTGGGTCATGGGTGAGTCGTGGGCGGGTCGCGGCACGTCGTGGGGTTGGTCGCGGCCTGGGTCGGGGGCTGGGTCGGGGGTTGGGTCGCGGGTGGGTCGCGGGCGGGTCGCGGGTGGGTCACGAGCGGGTCGCGGGTGGGTCCTGGGCTGGGTGGCAGGCGGGGCGACGACAACAAACAGCAAACAACACACATCACAACACACTTTCAACAACAGCAACAATCAGGTTAGGATTGCCCGCTCTTATCTGCACGCGTGCCATTCAACACGTATATCCCCAGCCCTCGATACCCGCCCTCTTCGTCTTCGATCGTGCCCCAGTGGGGTACATCCTTCTTACCTGAATCGTGTGTTTCGTGCAGCCCCTAAGGCAGGGGGAAGAGAGGACGGATGGACGGAAGGAACAAGGGGGAGGGGGGAGGATGGAGCACGAGAGAAAGTAGCAGGAGGGGGGCTAGGAGCAGAACACACGTGGCAGAACGGGACTGGCAGATCGGGCGGATAGACCCTCACGGGCGGGTCGGGAAGGCGGGCCCAGGCGGCCAGGTCGAGCAGGCGGGCTGCTGAAGCGTGAATCCTGCATGAATCGCGAGGAAGTCTCGAGCGACAGCGCGATTCCCAAATAAATCGTGAGAAATCCATAGCGACAGCGTGATTCTTGAGTGTCGAGGGCGCGGCGTTCGAATACATTGTGGGGAAGTCCCGCGATTTGGGAAACAACTGTGAGGAAGTATCAGGCGGGAGCCGTTGTTGTTGTTGTTGTTGTTGGTGGTGTTGTTGTTGTTGTAATTCGGGGGCCAGGGGCGCAGTTTGGGGACACCTCGCTTGCCCTTATAAAAAACAGCAGGGTGCGAGTCCTGGGAGAAGCATTACAATGGCACATATACATTGATTACCGGGGAGGGGGATCAGCAACATCTGTTTTCTTTTAAACATGAATATCCAACAACAAACAACCAACCAACCGAACAAACAACCAACCAACCAACCAACCAACAACAAACACAGCATCATCAACGACAACAACAGCACCACCACCAGCACCAGCACCAACAAACACAACACCACCACCAACAACAACAAGAGCAACAACGACAACAACAGCAGCGGCAACAACAACACACAGTTTAACACTGTTCGTTTTTATCTGCTCGCGTACCGTTCAACGCGTACGTCCCAAACCCTCGATACCAGCCCTCTTCATCTTCGGCCGTGCCCCTTTGAGGATGTAGTTTCTTCACTTGCAACGTGTATTTCGTGCAGTCCCGAAGGCAGGGGAAGAGAGGACGGATGGAAGGAAGGGACAAGGGGGAGGGAGGAGGATGGAGCCCGACATATATATATATATAGAGAGAGAGAGAGAGAGAGAGAGAGAGAGAGAGAGAGACAGACAGACAGACATAGAGAGAGAGAGAGAGGACGAGCGAGTAGCAGGAGGGAGGCTAGGAGCAGAAATCACATGGCAGAACCAGACTGGCAGATCGGGCGGGCAGACTCTATCGGGCGGGTCGCGAGAGCGGGCCCAGGCGGCCAGGTCGAGCAGGCGGGTTGCTGAAGCGAGAATCCTGCATGAATCGCGAGGAAGTCTCGAGCGACAGCGCGATTCCCAAATAAATCGTGAGAAATCCACGGCGACAATTTATTTGAACAGTCACAATTGTGACCAGGGGGGGTGGATCCACAACATTTTTGTTAGACATGAGAAGTCAACAACAACCACCACCACAACAACAACACCAGCAGCAGCAACAACAACAGCAACAACAACAACAACAACACCAACATCAACATCAATAACACGAACATGAATAACAACCGCATCAACAACACTCAGCACTCAGCACCGCGGAAGCCCACTTTTCAGCCACGCACCCAGGGACAGTGAATAACCATTCGGCCCCACCACTCTGAGATGCATGTACGCAGGTGGGCCACTCCGCCATCCCGCCCAGGTTTGGGGACAGGCTTCTTGGATGCCTGAAGGGATCTCTCGGCAGGTCTTTCGGGAGCCTCTTGGAGGCGGTGTGGAGGCCTCCCTGAGGCGTCTTCGGGGCCTCGGGGGGTCTGGTTTTGGTCTCGTTGGGGCCTCCCGGAGCTTTGGGGGGGTGGGTCGGGGGCCTGCTCGTGTTCCCCCCATTGGGGCCTCTGTTCAGCCCCTTCTGCCGCTTTCTTGAGCCCTTTTTGGAGGCCTCTTCGGCCGTCTAGGGGGTCTTTGGGGATGTATTGGGGCGATTTGGGGGACTCGGGCCGTCTTGGAGGGCTGGCAACCCGAAGGCGAGAAGGTTGAATCCTTCAAGGATCGAAGGACCATCAATAATTTTGGCCCCTCGGGGCCCTGTTGGCAGTACTCTTGCAGCCCTCTTGGGGCGTCTTGGGCCGTCTAGGGGTCATCTTGGGCGTCTTGGAGCGATCTTTTGGCGACTCGGGGCTCTCTTGGACCGCCTTCGGAGCCCCTTGGGTCCGCCTTGGCCAGCGTTAGAGCCTTCTTTGTCGCGAACAAGCATTGCGAGCAACCGCAAGACGCCCCGGGAAGTCCAGTAAATTTGGTGTCCGGGCCCTTGTCGGGGCGCAGGACGGAAAATGCGAAGCTATCTGAGGACACTCCAGCTCGTGCCTCAGGGCACGGTGGCGGCTAGCTTCAGGATTGGAGAGCAACTATCGGCGTGAATTACACATCGAAGTTGATTGAACACAACATTGGGGACGAACGGGAGTCATTGGCGAGACCAGGTTTGCCACGAGATAGTGTGCAGTTGCTATATTCATCTTCTTTTCGTCTCGCAAGCCGGCATCTCGTATACTTGACTTCTCATTTCCTCTTCTTGCCGCCTCTTTCCTCTCCTCGTCCCGCCTCCCTTCCCCCGCATGCCCTCTACGTCATATCGTGTCCCAACTCCCTTTGTGCACTCGGTCCTCCCCTCTTCTCTTACCTGCTCTACAGTCGGGGCCCTGAAGAAGGAACCCTTTTCGTTGGGGAGGGGCTCCGCGTTCCTTAAGTGTTTCGCAGCTTGCCTCAGGGTTTCCTTCGGCTTTCGATCGGAAATCGAAGGTTAACTTGTGGAAAAAAGACGCCCCGTTCCTTATTTGGGGTTCCTTGGGTCAACGCCCCGGCTGTACTCTCATTCCCCTCTCTCCCCTCGTACTGCTGTCCCGCCATCTCCTCTCGTGTGCTCTCGCCTCGCTTTTCCAGCGCCTCGCCTCTCATCCATCGGTTTGCCCGCGGCGCGCTGCCTCGAGAGACGGTTCGCGGGGGGGGGGGCGGCAGGGGCCCGGAGGGGGACCCGTGAGGGCTCGGTGTTTGGACGATAGGTTTATGTCGGGCGTGCCCCCTCTACAGGGGGATTTTCGACGAAAACTTAGACATACCCAAAAAGATTACACCAAAAAGGCTAAGACATATGCAACAAATAGTCCCCTGACTATTTTTGGAGCATGTTTAGATCATTTTGGGGTACTTTTTATTTTTCGTCGAAAATCTCTCTGTAGGGGGACAGGGCCGACTTAACAATAGGCCCCGACCCTCAGCGGACTTATTAATTCTTGGGCTTGCGCCGCGCCGCCGACCCCTTGGGGCACTGGCGGTGGTTGCGTGCTGCCCCTGAGGGCCTTTATGTGCGCCTTTTTGGGGGCGTCTTGGAGCGCTTTTGGGGCTTCTTGGCAACCTCTTTGCCGATGTACGTCCGGCGTCGCGGTCGGGCACGGCAGGAAAAAGGCGGCTGGGCCCCGGCAGAGCCCTGGGGCGACGGACGCAGGCTGAGGCACCCCGAGGAGAGCGGCGAGGCGAACGAACAATGCGACGGAGGACAGCGTTGAACAGCGCCGCCGACCCCTTGGGGAACTAGCGGTTGTTGCGTGCTGCCCCTGTGCGCCTTTTGGGGACGTCTTGGAGCTCTTTTGGGGCTTCGTGGGGGTCTTCAGGTCTTCCATGAGGAATCGAAGTTGAACTTATGGGAAAAGGGGGCCTCGCTCCTTATTCAGGGTCCCTCAGGTCGAGGCCCCGACTGTACGGCAACTCCGCGGGGGCCTCTCTTGCGGGCCTCTTCGGGACCTCTGGGGCCGACAGTCTCTCGCGCCGATGCGTCGCCGACTTCGCCGGTGCATGGCCGATGCGTCGCCGATACATCAGCGATGCATTGGCGATGCGGCGCGATCTTCCGACCCCATCTACTCGGATCCCATCTACAACCCCGTGCGAAAAGCAACTGGGGTTTCCGTACACACCTCCCCCCCCCCACCCCCCAGTTTCAATGTTCAACGCGGGGTCGTTTTTTTTTTTCGAACTTCGCTGGTCGCACGATGAACATTGAAATTCGGGGGCCGGGGGGCTCACCAAACCCCAGTTGCTTTTCGCACGGGGTTGTAGGAGGTCTCTATTTTGGAGGCTTCCTGGGGGCCTCCTGCGGGCCTCTTTGCGGGCCTCCTTGCGGGGCCCCGGCACAGCCTCTCCTCGCGCCGAGCTCGGGCCGGTGCGCCTCCCGGGGGGCCCGCGGCTCGACGGAGACAACACGGCGGCGGACGCTCTGCCTCGGCGAACCCGCGCGGCAGCGGTGGGGGGGCGAGAGCCTCCGGGGGCTGCCATATTCAGGAGGGGGAGAAAACACAGAGACACAATGAATCGTCGACTCCCCGGAAAATATGGGAAAAAATATGGGAAGTGGTGGGGAAGACGAAAGCCCAGAACAGGAGGGGGAGAAAGCACACAGACACAATGAATCGTCGACTCCCCAGAAGATATGGGAAAAAATATGGGAAGTGGTGGGGAAGACGGAAGCCCAGAACAGATGGGGAAAGAGATGGGGGATCTTGTTATTTGCGTGTATCTGTTTGTGTGTCCCAGGGCCCCTTCACATGTGGGGCCGAGGCCTCTCCAGTGCGGGGAGCAGCCCGCGCGGCGTCAGAGACCAGCAGGGCCCTCGCCGTCACGGCGGGGCCCGCCTGCGGGACCCGTGCAGGCTTGCCCCCCGGGCTCGTGCGAAGAAAGACGCCATCGACATGAACATACACTTTTGGCGCTCCCCGCGGGTTTCTCGGGGGCAGCGAGAGAGAGGGGGGGGCAGTGTCGTCTCTGAACGCTGGCCTTCGGCTCTGGCCGCTGTGCCACTGGGGAGGTGGCACGGCATTTATCATCTGATCGTGGCCCATGGTCTCCGAAGCCCCTTGAGACCCCTACGCCCCCCCCCCAAAAAAAAAAACAGTGACACGTCGATTAGTGAATTGTCCGTTTTCGGTTCTCGAGAGGGCACCGTGGCCTTCATTTTCCAGGCTTACGCCCGCCAGGTTTGGGCCTCAGGCCGTTTTCACTAAACCAGGTCTGTCCATCCCGTTTTCAGGTCTGCCAGGTTTTTTACCTGAACCACGTTTTCACATCTGTCCATCCCCGAGTTCCTTGGATCCGCGCTGGGGCTCCCCTGGCGGCGCCCCCAGCGCCGCCCCTGGCGCGCTCCGCGCACCGGGGAGGAGGGTCCAGCGCAGATCCGAGAAATCCGCGCGGAGCGCCAAAAGTTTATGTTTCAGTCGTTTTTTCTTTTTCTGGAGCACTTCGACTGGCAGCTTCGCCCCAGGAGCTGGCTTCTGTTGCCTGCGGCTGCCTGCTCAGGCCTTGGACGCGGAGCTCGAGGCTCGGATGGAGCGCGTTGCGCAGTTGTGCAAGTTGACAGAGAAGACGCGTGTGCCAAGGGGGGAAGGGGCACGTCTGCATGGGGGGCAAGGCTTCAGCATGACGCTGACGCCCCAGGGAACGAACACGTGCGAAACAGGTTACAGACACGCCCTTCTTCTCCTCCTCCTTCTCCTCTTCCTCTTCCTCCTTGTCCTATCATCATCTTCAGGGGGGCGCGCGCAGCAGTCATGATGATTCCCTAGTCGGGGGTAGATCTTGGGGTAGATGCTTTTGTTCCACTTTTAACCCGCGGGCAGTGGACCCGCTTGTTACGAGGAACAAGTCAACAATTCCCTCCTCCACTGCGGACATCCGACGGCTTTCGAGTCAATCGGTAATTTGGTCGATTGGTTAATTAGTTGCTTCTGGTTGGCTGGGTGGCTAGTTGGCTGGGTGGCTGGTTGGCTGGATGGCTGGCAAGCGGACCTGTTGGCTTGCTCGCAGTTTGGCTGGCTGGTTGGTTGGTTGGCTCGTTGGTTGCGTGTCTGGTTGGGCAGCTGGTTGGTTGGTTGGCTGACTGAGTGGCTTATTGGTGGATGGCGGTTGGCTGGCTGAGCGGTCGGTTGATTGGTTGGTTGGTTGAGAGTGCTTGCGAGAAAAGCAGCGGGCGAGCGTAGACCTGGCGGCCTGTAAGGGCGGCGCTTTCTGTCCTTCGTCCTCGTGCTGGCCAGGTTTGAAATGCTTCTGCCCCGTTTGGCCAGCGAATTGATGTTCTGCGTGTGTGTATGTGTGATGTTTGATTGTTGTCGTCGCTACAGTCGTGCGCTACTGGATTCTACGTGAAGTCGCCCTAAGTAGACGTGCCGCACGGTTCACATATGCCATATCAGTTTTTGTTGGTGTTTGTGCAAAGTGGGCCTTCGCGTCCTTTGCACATGGCGCTTGTGCTTGGTTCACAATATAGTTATGTGAACGCGCGTCTGGCCTACACATTGAACACAGTTTGCCACGACATGATTGGTGGGCCTGCTTCTTATACATTTCGGGTGTACTTGTGCATCTTCGGCTTCGTCCTAAATCACTCCAGAAGCGTGCTGAACTGATTTGCTAGTGTGCCTCGCACACCTCAGCGCCGCCGCGCACTGGGAACTAGGGGCATCTTGGCAGACGAGGGCTGAACAGGTCGTACAACTTCGGGCTCCCCCCTCAAGAGCCAACAACCCCGCAGGACTTTACTGTTTTTCTATGCTGTTAGGGTTCTGGAGGCCCCAGGAAGCCTTTGAGTTTCGGGGGTACGGGGCCTGAATGAGAGTGGAGAGTGCTTTTTACAGTCTCAGATATAGGCGGCACCCGAAGGGAGCCCAAGACTCCAGGACAGGCCACTCGGTGCCTACAGTCGGGGCCCTGAAGAAGGAACCCTTTTCGTTGGCCAGGGGCTCCGCGTTCCTTAAGTGTTTCGCAGCTTGCCTCAGGTTTCCCTTATGTTTTCGATCGGAAATCGAAGTCTAACTTATGGAAAAAAGGGGCCTCGTTCCTTATTTTGGGTTCCTTAGGTCAAGCCCCCGACTGTACGGCACGGCGGCGAGTCTGAAAGGGCCCCCGTCGCAAAGGCTCCCGCTGCCCGTGCCGACTACATGCGCGCCTCGCTCGAGCGGCCCGCTTTTGGCCCCCGCCGCGCGGCAGGTGCTGGACGTGGGCTGCGGCTCGGGCGTGATGCTGCCCTTCTACGAGAGGGCGGGGGCGTCGCTGCCGCCGCCTCGGCCACGCCGCAGGTTACCAGCCTCGAACGTATCCCTATCCTTAAGATTGACACGCCAAAAGGCGATGACAATCTTAGGGATTCGCCCTCAAAAAATAAGGGAACCCCTGAGATTGGCATCGTGATGAGGAGGTGCCCAGCATAGGGATAGGGATACGTTCCAGGCTGGTAAGGAGGGGAGGAGAGGAGAAGGGCAGCGACCCAGACCTCCGCGGTCGCGATCTCCTGTTCGACCCCGGCGCCTCTCCCCAAGATCTGGGCCTCCGCGGGGGGGCGTCTGCAGGTCTCGGGGCCATCGGACGCCGACGCGCGGTGAAATGCCGGCCCAGGAAGCGGGGGCGAGAGCTCCAGAGGGCGCGTCTCGAACAGAAGCACCATGTCGGAGGGCCGAACAGGAGCAGGAGTGGGGCATCCAACATGGCCGGCAGTACCTATACGACCACCCTTCGGGTGAGAAGGAGGGTGTTGGGGGGGGGAGAGGGGGGGGGAACCAACATCTGACTCCATCGATCTCACTATCGATCTCACTCAACGGGACACCACGGGGTACTTCGGGACACCACATCGACCTCACTATCGATCTCACTATCGATCTCACTCAACGGGACACCACGGGACACCACGGGACACCTGTCGATCTCACTATCGATCTCGCTTTTTGGGACACCACGGGACACCTCGGGGCACCACATCGATCTCATTATATATCGACCTCACTATCGATCTTATTGAACGGGACACCGCGGGACACCGCGGGACACCACGGGACACCACGGGACACCGCGGAACACCGCGAGCCACCGCTGGACGGACGGACGGACGAGCGGGCGGGGGAGAATCATTTGTCTTGACTTCGCCCTAGCAACGGCGGACACCACGGGACACCACGGGACACCGCGGGACACCGCGGGCCATCGCCGGACGGGTGGGAGGGGGAGAATCATTTGTCTTGACTTCGCCCAAGCAACGGCGGATTCATGCCTCTCGCGCGCCCACGCAGCTTCGCCTCGCCCGCACGCACGACACGAACGAAGCGAAACGATTTCCCGACTGGGGGGTTCCGCTCCACTGCGATCTAATCCCCCAGGCTCCGATTACGAGTCCCGGATTCTAGTTTTTGCGTGCTTGGCGCATGGTACCACTGCCAGGCAACACGTGCGGGCCGCTCCTGTGAGCGGCTCGGTCAGAGCTGAGGGGGGTGGGGCGCAGAGCCGCCCACCAGTACATCGGTTTCGGTTTCGGGTTCGTGCCGCGCGTGCAGGCGACGCGAAGCAGCGTGGGCGGCCGAGAGGAGGAAGCCATCCTCTGACTGGGGCGCATCGGAGACAGAAGGCCGCCCCCCCCCGGCCACGTGGCGGGCGGGTGCCGGGGGTGTCCCGCCGTGGTGTCCCGTGGCGTCCCGTGGTGTCCCGCGGTGTCCCGTAGAGTCCCGTGATGATGTCCCGTGGTGTCCCGCGGTGTACGACCGTGGTGTCCCGATGGTGTCCCGTGGAGCCCCGTGGTGCCCCGTGGTGTCCCGCGGTGTCCCCCGGTGCCCCGTGGTGTCCCCTGGTGCACCGTGAGATCGACAGTGAAATCGATAGTGAGATCGATAGTGAGATCGATTGTGAAATCAATAGTTTGATCGATCGTGAGATCGTGAGTCAGACCGATGGTAATATCCATAGCGAGATCGATAGTCAGATCGATAGTAAGGTAGATAGTGAGATCAATAGTGGGAGTAATATTGATACTGGCAGTAAGATCGATAGTGAGATCGACCGTGAGGTCGATGGTGAGGGCGACAGTGAGATCGACAGTGAGATCGGTTGTGAGAGGGATAGTGAGGTCGATCGTACGACCGATTGTGAGACCGTGTGACCGATACTTGCATCGATCGTGAAATCCATAGTGAGATCCATTGAGTGAGATCGATTGCGTGAGACCTTGGATCCTCCCGGCCCCCCTCGAACCGCCTTATCACCCGAAGGGTGGTCGTATAGGTATGGACATTGCTCTCGAAGGGTCATCCCTAGACCCCTGGCAGCGGAAGGAAGCGTTCTTACAACTTGTTTTGTTCATCCAGCGCGAAGTTGGGAACAGATTTCGGGTAGACCCTGCGCTCATCCATACCGTGAGCTTGGAGGCGGAGTGACAGTGGGGTCCCCGTGTTTGTGCCACTCGCAGGCTCCCCCATTTCTCCGGACAGGGATGGACGTGGTGTTACAGTCTTCCCTTTCAAGCTGTGTGCGCAATCTGTTTCCACAGGTCGCCGTGGGATCGCAGATGCCTGATGTGGTTTTGGAAGGTGGCCTTGAGCGCATCTAGGAGAGCCTCGTCCAGCTCGCGTCTGGCCTAGTTTTTGGAGTTGGCCTTATGACGCTTGCGAGATGCCTCCAGCTGGGCGGTGCCTTCACCCCCGCGGGGCTCGCTGCCAGCTCGCGAGAATGTCGTATGCGCAAGGCATCGCAGATTTACCCCTGCCAGCTTGGTTCAACAAAGACAAGAAGCGCCGCCTCGAGGCTGGCGCCGAGGACGCCGCGACGGAGGCCGAGAAGGACAAGAACGACAAGGGCGGCCAGGAAACCAACAAGGGCAAGGGCGGCAAGGGCAGCGTCCAGGCCAAGGTGGTGACCCTCATGGCGCGCCTCCTCGTCACGTTCGAGCGGAAATTGGCGGAGCTGAAGTCGGTCTACGAATGCGCAGTGCTCTTGTGGAGGCTTGCGTGCGCGCGGGCAAGGAGTACAGCAACACCCAACACCAGCAAAGACACGACGAAGGCGCGAGTCTCAGAGCGAGGCTCAGGACTGGAGAGGCCGAGGGGAGTCCGCACCTGCAGAGCTTCACGACGTTCATGATCACCGCCGTCTCACTGATCACGGAGAAGAAGGACGAGGAGATGAAGGCCGTGGTGATCAAGGCAATAGCGGACATCCAGGCGAGTTGGGGCTCATCGTCCGAGTCTTCCGCGTGCGCCTCCACAAGATCAAGGACGGCGAGGAGCGCACGGGCCATGTCGAGTGGGCGATGGGTCGCACGTCCCCAGCGAGCCTCAGCCTTCACGAGTTGATGAGCAAGGTCATGCTGAGCCACGCGGCGGGGAGAATGTCAGGCCCAGCCCCGCGGGGGCCCTTGGCGAGTGAGATCGCCAGCATGGGCAACACGAGCTGAGCCTTCCTCGTCGCCACGCGCTTCTCTGCAGCGAGACGCTTGCTGAGGTGGTGCGCCAGCGCACCGTCTCTGCTGAGGTGGCACAGCGTGGCGCTCGGGTCCCTCGTGCTGCGTATCCTCCTGCCGCTCTCCCGTCCGTCCCTGTGGCCTCTCGCGCTCCTGCCCGCCCTGCTCGTCTCCGATCCCGTCCACCACACTCTCAGAGAGAGGTCAGAAAGGTGGCGCGATGGGCTCTTGGCATCGCTCGAACGTGTGCACTTTTCCTTCGGCGAGGACCATCGAGGAGCATCCTTGATCCTTTGGCGAAAGAAACCACGCACGAAACCGAAAAACGCACAGGGCATGGACGCCCGAGCGATGGCCAGGGCTTGCGCCCTGCGAGCGGCGCCCTGCAAGGGATTCGTGCCCCTGGGGTTGCCGCTCGGACCTGTGCCACGATCGGGGAGCGCGCGGCCGTCGGCGGAACTGCCACCCCCTCGGAGCCCTCGGTGTCGAGGGCACGCCCCTGCCGCAGGACTCCGCGAGCTTGTCCTGTTAGTCGCTGCTGCGAGTCATCGTCCTTTGTGGCTACAGGTTTCAGGCCTTGCGCAGGCCCCAGTATACTCGCCCAGTCCCTGGGCTTCCATGGCAAATGACGAGGCGGAGCTGGAGAAGTTCTGGCTGGCCCCCGCTCTCCCACTTGGGCATGCGGCGCTTGCGGGAGGAACGCGAATTGGGCGCGCCGCATCGCATGTATATGTGGCGAGCGCGCACCAGCAGATGTGGTTCGTCGTGCTCGTGAGCGTGCTGGCGGTGCTTCTGAGCGTGGGCCTCCTCGGCGCCGCGCGCCAGCAGGAGCCGACCCTCTCCAGCAAAAGATCGACGCACTTCAGAAGAAGTACGATGCACTGGTGGCCAAGAGCAATGGGGTTACCCCGCCTGCGGCCGCCTCTTCCACGACCAACAAGGAGCAGTCCCCCGCAGACAAGCTCAAGGAGAAGATCAAGCAGCTGGAGAGCTCGCTGTCCGCGTGCAAGTCGCTGCCCGATGAAGTCGGCAAAGAAGCGTGTGAGTCTTTGGAGAAGCAGCTGGTGGACACCCGCAAACATTTGGCGGCGACGAAGCCTGAGCTCACTCAGCATACTAACGTCGGACATCGGCTTTCTCGTGCGACGACACGCAAGAGCAAGCTTGAGCAGCAGGTTTCCGAGCAGCTGGAGATCATACGAGCAGCCGAAGAGCGCACGGGTACCCTTCGTGCGCAGATCAAGGCAGCAGAAGAGGAGACACTGCTGCTTAATCGTGAACTGGTCGACACGTTACCATTGGCGCCCAAGGTCAATCTGGAGGTCGATCCTAACGTCTTGGCACAGCATCCTCAAGCAGCAGTTCTTAAGACGTTCATGGAGTCAGAAACGTTCAAGATCTTCGCTGAGGTCCTGGGCGAGAGCATCAAGGCCCGTGAGCCTCCCAAGCCAGCGACAGCTGCCTCGCCTTTCACTGCCCCATCTGGTGGCGCGAGTCAGGCTCATGGCAGCGATGCTAGTGCTAGCGGGTCAGGTGATGGTCGTGACGGATCCGATGCAGATGCAGGTGGAGTTGGAGTTCGCGTCCCCGATGACATGGAACTTGACGACCCCGACGACACTACCATCGACAGCATCCTCACCGCTGCTAGAGAGGAGGGTTTTGACAAGAGTACCTTTTTCTGAGCGGTTTGGCGGTCAGCTACGCCGAGTCAAGCCGCGTGTTTAACCAAAGGCAGCCTCTTTGCTGCGGTCTTAGGCTTTCTAAATTCGGAGTTCCTGCTCCACCTCCGCCCCCCTCCATTCCTTCGACTCCGCAGTCCTCAGAGCTCGATGGCCTGGGTATCTGCTTCGAAACGTACAATGGCAACTGTTGGTCTACGTTACGAGACCGTCTGAGGAGATCGTCGGCTAGTATCCTACTGGCGCAGGAGGTGGGCTTCCTTCAGGAGCGAGAAGGTGAAAAAGCTAGCTCTGCGGGGGCCCTGGGATGGAACACGCTTTCGTCCCCATCCCTCCCTGGGGAGGGCAACCGAACCAGGGCTGGGGTGGCGGTCTTCGTTCGCTCACACCTTGGCCTTAGATGGCCTGCGGATCGGAAGGGCCTCTTGTATCCTGGTAGGCTGATTCACGTTGTCGTTGATTTGCCAGGATGCCCCCCTCTGCAAGTAGTGTGCGGATATCTCAAGAGTGGCACTGGAATGTGCAAGTTGAATATCCAGTTGCTTCGTCTCACGGGAGAACGTCTCCAGGGCGAACACATGTTTTTGGTTGGTTGCGACTGGAATCTCGACCCCAGCTTAGTTGATTCTTCAGGTGTGTGTCGTCGCACGGGGGGAGCGTTGTTTGTTCCCAGCCAGAAAACCTGCCTCTCCCCGCAAAGTCTCTCTACGATTGATTACTTCTTGGTGAGTTCTGGCCTTGCGAAGGCCACCGACGGGGTCCAAGCGGACCTGGAGTGGACCCATAGGCCCCACCGCCCCGTTGCTTTGAAACTCAAGGATGATGCTGTTCGATGTTATCAGTTGCAGTATCGGGCCCATCAGCGTCTTCCCACTAGTCTGCCCATAGGACCTGTGCCACAACCGCAGGACTGGCGCCTCGCTCGGGGGATCGCTGAGGCCGCAGCCGAGGCTGCTCTAGAGGCTCCTGTCGGTCAGGCGTGGGCTTTGCGTTCTGTTGCGTGGCAGCACTTCGCCAACACCTTCGAGCTTGAGCTCGCGAGCTACACTGGAGAGGTTGTGAGGAGTAAAGGTTTTCGAGGTGACTATCTGAAACCCAAATGGGTACCGATGTTTGCCAAGCCCCGTGCTTTAGAAATGCTTTCGGTCTCTCGGGGATGGATTTGGCTGGCCCAGCACCTCTGCGAAACGGTGGGGGCCTCTGCGAGGCCCCAGCAGGCCTACATGAAGGCCGCCGAGGACCCCGATGGATATGAGGACATCACGGCCCGTGATCAGATGCTTCAGGATGTTCAGCTCCAAATTCAGCAGCTTTTAGGTCTCCCTTGTCCAGGAGGCGGAGGCGACATTCGCCTTGATTCGACCCTGCGGCAGGCACGCAGCCTGGCAAGCAAGTTCCCCTCGTCAGGCCCTTTGAATGGCTGGTGCGACGAGCGCCAGGAATTCTTACAGTCGTGGGAGGACGACCTCCTCTCGGCCAAGCAGGCCATTGTTAAGCAGCAGCAGGACAGCTGGGATCAATGGCAGGAGCAGGCTTTGGAAGGAGGGGCTAGAGGGATGCATCGCCTTACTAAGTTAAAAACCAAGTGGAATCCCACCGTGGTCCAGACCTCTCCTGAAGTTTTCAGCAGTGACCCCCAGCTCCTCCTTCGACGTGAAGGTGAGGAACTGGCTAAGTTTTGGCACGCGTCTCATGTGCCTCCTGAAGTTTGCGTGCCCGACCGTGTCCACCTGCCTCGGCCGACGGCTGCTGAGCTTAGGAATGCGTCGAGCAGCTTCAGTCATCACACGTCCCAATCCCTTGATGGCTTTCACCCTCGTCACTTCAGCCTCGGGTCGGACGCGGCTCTTGAAACTTTCGCGGCGCTGGTTCAAGCGATTGAGTCCCTGGGCCTCTTCCCTAAACAACTGTTTTGGCTCCTCTTTCCCTTGCTCGAAAAACCGCGAGGGGGCCTGAGGCTTATTTTTTTATGTGCGGGACCCGTTCGTGTTTGGGAGAGATTGCGGCGCCCCGCCATTGTAGATTTCAACGACAGGTATCCTCGCAAGTATTGGGCCTTCGGACCAGGTAGGAGTGCTGAGGGCGCTGTGTGGCATCAGGCCGTTCGGGCCGAGGTCGCGCACCATGATGATAAGGTTACGGGGGGATTCATATGGGATGGGACTAAGTATTACGAGTCCTTCGATCTCTCCGTGCTGAGACAGCGAGCCTTAGATTATGGCATCGACGCTACGATAGTGAAGACGACGTATAATTATTGGCGAGGCCCGCGTCTGTTGCGGCTTGGAGCCCAATATGTTGCTGTGCCCTACTTCGCCTCTTCGGGCTTACCTGCTGGAGATATCTTTAACGATGTCTTCGTTCGCGTCTATAGCATCGAGGCCTTTGATAAGTTCGTTGGCAGTCATAGGGATGCGTGGTTATCCTCTTACGTTGACGACGACAGTGTGACGACGGAGGGGGCGGAGGATGAGGTGATTAGCAACGTTATCCGAGCGGCAGCAGCTTTGTTCATCATCTTTAGAGATGAGCTTCGTGTGGTTGTGCATCCTGACAAAGTTTGCACGTTTGGTAGTTCGCTTACGCTGGCCAAGAGCATTGCACGACATCTGGGGCACATGTCAGGCCAAGTATCTAACAGCGTGGTTTCACTCGGTACCGATCTTGCTCCTGGCCAGCGTCGGTCGGCACATAGAGCACTGTGGAGACGACGGACCCGCCTTCGTGATATGCGGCGGCGGCACCGCGTTCTCCAGCGATATCGCCATGCCCTCCCTCGACAGAAAGGTCGTATCGGGAAAATATACGTCGCTGGAGTTTTGCCTGCGGCCAGTTTTGGATCGGGGGTGATAGGTATGAGCAACCAAGAACTCCAGCAGGCTCGACGGGTCCTCTTAGCCTACAAGCCCCCTCGTCACCAAGGATGCTCTTTGCACGCCAAGCTCGCCATCCTAGGCGATCCTGTGTGGCGCGCTGCGGTTGCTCCTGTGCTTCACTGGGCTGGAGTCGTGTGGACGGCGATCACGTGTCCGCAAATATCCCAGTACACGGTTAAGGATTTGTGCCTTATATGGCGCACGATACCCTTCGATGATGATGTCACCTGGAGGTCCTCTAGGGGACCTGTGCAGCGTATGCATCTCAGCCTTCATAGACTGGGGTGGGTTTCTACGTCGGCCTTGACCCTTCGGGATGATAAGGAGAGAGAAATACACTTAGGTTGCACCTCCCCTTCCATGCTCGCGCACCTCCTGGATCTCGCTTCCCAGAGGGCCCATGAGAGGGCCCTGGCCGAGCACACGCCTGGCTTCGGTGGTGATCGCGTTTGTGTTGAGCCCCTCAAGAAAATTCTGGGGCCCCAAGGGAAAGGCCTTAGCCCTCGGGAAAAAGACCTGGCTCTCACCTGTTTTTGTAAGGGAGTGTGGACTCGTACGCGGGCTCGCGCCTGCGGGTGCCAGGCTGACGGCGTGTGCCCTCTTTGCGGGCAGACCGACAGCGTGAGACACCGACTTTGGCAGTGCATGCACCCGACGGCGGCTGCGGCACGAGCCGAAGCGCTTGACGGAGTCCCCGTCGAATGGCATGCGGAGGCTCTTGAGAGTGAGGACCGTTTTTTCTTTGATGAGATGAAATGGCCTCATCCCGAAGCCTCGTACCCGCCCCCTTCCCCCGAACCTAACCCACAACTGTATGACGCCTCGGGTGCTGCTGTGCCTTGGGACGCGATCGACCTGAAGGGGCTTGATGTGTGCGTGGACGGTTCGGCCAGCAGACATTGTATCCGTGAGCTTTCGCGGGCCTCCTACTCCTGGATCTTTCTGGGGCCCCGACCCAATGAAATTGTTGCTACTGCTCGTGGCACCGTCCTGGACACCCTCCCTCAAACATCCCAGGCCGCGGAACATCAGGCGATGGCTTTGCTTCCCATGTTCCAGCAGCTCGGGGGAAACAGGTACGGGGACAGCCTGACCGTCGTCAAGTTATGCCGTGCGGACCCCATGCATCAAGTTTCTAGGAAGCATCGTTGCGCTGGTCTGCGTCGTGGATCGCTGCTGCATGAAGTCGCTGGCCATGCACCCGTTGTCTCTCACACGCCAGCACACCGACAGTTGGCTGCGATTGACGCTTTGCCAGAGGATGAACGTCGTATCGGCTTGGGAAACTGGCGCGCAGATGCTCAGGCCAGAACAGCTCTCCTCTCTCACCCCCAATCTCCCTGAATGAAAGAGAGGAGGTGGACAGGAAATGTAAACTACTGCGTATCGTTGCACGTGTTTGTGGAAAGGTCCTTCCGGCCTTCCCTCATGAGAAATTCGATCGTATCAGCTTTGGTCCTAGGTCCAAGTTTTTAAAATCAGGGGGCTGGCATGCGTGGCAGGACCTCGAACAAGGCAGGTCGCGATGCTTGCATTGTCTTGCTTTATGGACCGACCCGCTTTCCAGACCCATGCTTGGGTGCAAAGGCATGAGTAGCACGTGGCGTAAAACATTAGGCGTCAGTCTTGGTCACACTCTTGCCCACTGTCGTGTCTCAAAGGGCGAGGCCGAGAAAACACTGTTCTTTTGCATCGTGTGTGGAGCGTACACTTCTAGCCGCTGCCATAAGCTCGGACAGGAGTGTTCCCAACGTCGGTTGAGCGGAGCTCCGACGACGCTCCGCCGCATATACAATGGCCTTTACCCGCATTATCGTGACACCTCGAGGCTCACGAGCAGCACGAGAAGGGGCAGCTCGTTTTTGTGTTTCTCCGCGTCCCAGCCGCCGCCGCAGGAGGTGGTCGTCTCAGGAGCTCTTTCTTCTGGCCTCGTCCAAACTCCTGGTATGATCGCGCTGCAGGCGCGGATCCAGGCAAAGGAGGCGGCCGCCAGTTCGATTGCTAGAGTTGTCACACCCTCTCGTCACCTCTCGTCGGCTTCGCCTCAGAGGCCCTCCAGCGCGCATGCGCGCGAAGAGGAGCCTGCAGACGATTTTGGTGCCGACGAAGAGGCATCGAGATTTTTGTTCGAATCTTCTACCGATGGACAGGAGCCACGTGTGCCTCCTGGTCAGCCTGTGCGCGTGGCAGCCGCGCGCCTCGCACATGACGAGGACGAGGCTCCTTTTGTGGCGGCCGAGGAGGAGGCGTCCCTCGTTGGCCGTGTTTAATGCGTTCAGAGAGCGGGCACGTGTCACCAGTGGTCTGACTCTGTTTCTGTAAGACCGTGCTGGCGCCGTGTGCTCGGTGCTCTGCGTGTTTTGTTTTTGAGCCTCCTGCGCAACGCCCCAGGTCGCTCTCGACCAAGGTTCGCTTAGGCGATCCTCTCGGTCGCCTGTTAGCAGTGTTCACGCCCCTTGGGGACCGATGACGAACAAATCCTCCTCCCCTCCTCCTCCTCCTCCTCCTCCTCCTCCCTCCTCCTCCTCCTCCTCCTCCTCCTCCTCCTCCTCCTCCTCCTCCTCCTCCTCGCCTCCCCTTTTCCTCAAATGAGGTCCAGGGTCACCGGCCTGGACCTGTCGCAGGGGATGCTGACACACGCGAGGAGGGCCTACCCCTCCGCCGAGTTCATCCGAGGTCGGAGGGCGGGGGGGGGCGGCCAGACTCTGCACGGGAGAATGCGCGCGAGCGCCTGGCATCGCTCGGACGTGTGCCTTTTTCCTTCGGCGAGGACCATCGAGGAGCATCCTTGACCACTTGGCGACGCACGAAACCGACAAAAAGCACAGGGAATGGACGTCCGAGCGATGGCGCGAGCGCGGGGAGGGGCGGGCGCCCGAACCCCAGGGACCCCAGGGGGGGTTCGGCCACTTGACGTCGTGAGCCGTTTCAGTGCCAGCGTTTGCCCTTGGCTTCGATCTCGGGAGGTCTCGCGTCGGGGTGGCCAGGGGCCGCCGTGGAACGACCCAAGCGATTCAGGAAGAGAAAAAACACACAGACACAAGTGATCGTCGAGGAAAATATGGGAAAATACGGGAAGTGGGGGGGAAAACAAAAACCAAGAAAATATGGGGGATCTTTCTATTTGTGTGTATTTATTTGTGTGTCCCAGGGCCCCTTCAATCGGGGTGGCCAGGGGCCGCCGCGGAACGACCCCAGCGACGGGCGGCGGGCCCCCGGGGAAGGGGGCGGAGGACCTCCGGGGGGGGCCGCGCGGTGGAGCCGCGATGGCGTGGGGAGCTCGTGGCGGGAAGGCACGGGGAAGGGGAAGGAAAGGCAAGGAGGGAGTGTGGGAGGCGGGTGAGGAGGAGGAGGGAGAGGAGGAGGAGGAGGGAGAGGAGGAGGAGGAGGAGGAGATGGAGGAGGAGGAGGAGGAGGAGGAGGAGGAGGAGGAGGAGGAGGAGGAGGAGGCGGAGGAGGAGGAGGAGGAGAGAGGAGGAGGGAGAGGAGGAGGATGAGGAGGCGGGTGAGGAGGAGGAGGGAGGAGAGAGGCGGGTGAGGAGGAGGGAGAGGAGGAGGAGGAGAGGGAGGAGGAGGGGAGGAGGAGGAGGAGGAGGAGGCGGGTGAGGAGGAGGAGGAGGAGGCGGAGGAGGAGGAGGAGGAGGAGGAGACGGAGGAGGCGGAGGAGAATGAGGAGGAGGAGGAATGATATCAGCGGGGGGCTCGGGCGGGCCGGCAGGGAGGGGATGGATGGAGGGAGGCTGCATGTTCCTCCTTCTCCTCATCATTGTGCTTCTGCTCCTGCCTCGTTCCATCTCTGCACCCTCCCTCCTCCTGGCCCCCCGAAGGAGGGGACGTGTTTGGAAGCCGGTTATTGCAAGGCCCCCACGGGAAAAAAAAACGTTGAGCTCACTGGTGCCGTGAGTGGTTTGGTGAAGTATCCTGGGATCGGACCGTGTGAGCAAATTTCTGGAGTCTTTTCGATTTGCAGGCGAACATTGATATCCTATCGTTGCGTTCCCCTCCCATTTTCTCTTGCCTCGGCCGGCATGGATTACGATCCCCTTCCGCCAAAAGAAAAATAACCACCTGTAGTTTCTCCGTCGCGTTGCTTGCTCTCCCTCTCTCATACGCGGATCGCGTGTGTGGATTTATCCTGTCCGCCTATATTTGGAGTTACGCTCTAGAGTATTGACAGATTGGTCACATGACGTTCCCTGGTCGACAAACTTCATCCTCTTGTCTGGTCGTCTTGGCTTGATGTCGTCGTGACACCAGACTGCACCGCCTTCAGAGTTTCGCGAATGATGCTCACTATTGAATTGGGAAGGGATGGCCTTAAGGTATCATAACGTAAAGGGTGACAAACTGGACAATATTGTCTCATGAAGAGAATTGCCCTAACGACGGATTGCCGGATGGGGTGTGGCCAGGAGGGTTTGTGGTGGACGGTCAGGTTGGCCGGAGGGTTGTTTGGGGCTGGCCAGACGGATTGCCAGTGTAGTTTGTCGTCCGGTTTTCTCCAGGGTGTTTAGTAGTGAAATAGGTGGGAAGCAACATTATGGGCTCTGATGATAAGGGCAAGGGAGACATTCGGGGCCTACATGCATATATACATATATATGTATAGATATATATATATATATATATATATATATATATACAGTTATATCTACATATGTTATACATATAGACAAGCCCAAAAGTAAGGAACTTCGGCGAGACGAGGGGAAGATATGAGAAGGAGGGGAATGACACTTCTTATAAACATCGTAGTTGGTACCGCGGGGTGGCCACCGAAGCGGTTGCAGCTCTTGGACCGTCAATCGTGGCAGCCACTCTTCCCACCTCCCCATCCTGCTATTGCTCCTCCTTCTCCTCCTCCAGATGCTGTCACTTGCGAGACCGACTGGGATGAACCTGCGACCCAGCCAAAGATTGGAGGTCACATTCATTCTCTACCGACATCGAGAACCGCGGTCTCCCCTCTCCTCTTCCTCCTCCTCCTCCTCCTCCTCCTCCTCCTCCTCCTCCTCCTCCTCCTTCCGTCCGCAACAGATGCACCTTACAAAAGTGAGAAGTATATTAATTGCACAGGAGAAGAGCCGCAATCAGTGGATGGTTTGACATGGGATCGATCAAGAGATCGATAAAGAGATCGATCGGGAACCCGGAACCCACCGAAATCGGACCGGAACCAATGACCAGGAACCGGGGAACCCAGAATCCAGGAAGCCGGGAACCCAGCCGGCCACCCAAACCAGCGGGAAATTGTTCGCCAAAATTTTCAATTTCCGCTGGGACCCTTTCAGTGCAAGCACTGATTGGGGAATAACAAGAAGACGCATGGGAGGAGGAGGAGGAGGAGGAGGAGGAGGAACTGGCAAGATGAGAAGATGCAGGAGGGACGTCCAGTGGCCTGGAAGGCGGGCGTGAGGGCAGAGGCGACATCCACAACTTCGAGGACCCAGACTTCAGGTGCCGGGGAGGGGTCAAATCGACCTCCGCCTCCTCAGTGCTAAGTCGGGCATGTCCCTCTACAGGGGGAGTATTCAAAAGTAGCATTTTAAAAGATAGTCAGGGGACGTTTTTTTCCCAACCATCCTGTGGTGTTGCGTCCTCGTTTTGAAGAGACAGCGCCCCGCGTTCCCACCTTCCTCCCGCTGCCCCCCTCCCTCCTCCCCCTTCTCCCTTCTCCTTGCGTTTCACCCACGTAGTACGGTGTTTCGTGGCCCCATAGGGTGCTCCGCCGGAGGCCTCAGAGGCAGGGTCCGCATGCAGTTCCACCCCCATTTCGGCGCACCCTCACACGTTTCGTGGCCCTCATAGGGTGCTCCACCCAGGCCCCAGTGGCAGGGTCCGCATGCAGTTCCACCCCCATTTCGGCGCACCTCTCACACGTTTCGTGGCCAATGGGGTGCTCCAACGAAGGCCCCAGTGGCAGGGTCAGCATGCAGTTTCACTTCCATTTCGGCGCACCACTCACACGTTTCGTGGCCCCCATAGGGTGTTCCGCCGAAGGCCCCAGTGACTGGGTCCGCATGCAGTTCCACCCTCATTTCGGCGCACCTCTCACACGTTTCGTGGCCCTAACCCTATCCAGTGATTAAGAACCCCCCCCCCGTTCCGGTGGATTATAACGCCCCCGCACCCTGGAGCGTTATGGCTGCACCGGAAGACCTGGCTGCGGGGACTCGGGGCCTAGCTAGGGCTTCGCAGGGCACACCCCTCACACGTTTCGCGGCCCTATAGGGTGCTCCACCCAAGGCCCCAGTGGCAGGGTCCGCATGCAGTTCCATTTCCATTTCGGCACACCCCTCACGTTTCGTGGCCCGACAGGGTGCCCCGCCGAAAGCCCCAGTGGCAGGGTCCGCATGCAGTTCCACCCCCATTTCGGCGCCCCCCTCGCACGTTTCGTGGCCCTATAGGGTGCTTCGGCGAAGGCCCCAGTGGCGGGTTCCGCATGCAGTTCCACCTCAATTTTGGCGTACTCCTCGAACGTTTCGTGGCCCCATAGGGTGCTCCACCGAAGGCCCCAGCGGCAGCGCCGGCATGCGGTTCTACCCCCCATTTCGGCACACTCCTCACAGGTTTCGTGGCCCCATAGGGATCTCCACCAAAGGCCACAGTGGCTTCGTTCGCATGCGGTTCCAACCCCCCATTTCGGCACACCCCTCACACGTTTCGTGGCCCTATAGGGTGCTTCGCCGAAGGCCCCAGTGGCAGGGTCCGCATGCAGTTCCACCCCCCATTTCGGCGCACCCCTTGCACGTTCCGCGGCCCCATAAGGAGCTCCACCGACGGCTCTGGTGGCAGCGTCCGCGTGGCGTACCCGTGCCAATTTTGGCACACCCGTCACACGCGTCGTGACCCCAGAGAGGTTTACCGAGGTCGATACCCACAACTGCGTCACTCACAACTGCACATGGTTGGGTCCCTCGCCAGGATAATTATAATTATTTTTGAATATTGACTGACTATTCTTTATTTTGTGTCCAGCATCCGCTTGTAAGAGGACACGCCCGACCTAACCTTAGTGAGGGAATGGGCGGGGGAATGTCGGCAGCAGGCAACAAGGATGGCGCTCGGCAGGTGGTTTTCCAAGACGTTCTTGAAGGGGGCTCATGAGAAAAGCCTGCTCCTGCAAGTAGAAAAGCCTTCTGATAGGCCTACGCTCCCTTCCAGAGGGCCCACTGCCTTCTGAGAAGGCCGCCCCCTCGCCGCCCTCCTCTTTGCGCGCTGGCAGTTCCTCGTGCGGGGAGGAGGGGAGGGTGCAGGTGGGGCGCAGCCGCTGGGCGCCCCAAGAGGAAGGAAAGGAAGTGGGCGAGAAAGGAGGCATCGCGGGCGAACGAGCGACTGTAAACACGGCGTTGGGCCCTCGTGCGCGCGTGATCGTTTTTGCGATCGGAGCCTGGCAAGACGGGCATCTGCAGACGGACACGCGCCGGCACATTCCTAGCCTTGCAGCGGATGTGTCTTGTCTGTCCGTAGTTTCCAGAGGTCCCAACCCCTTTCTGGAGGGGCCAGTTATCCGTCGCGGGATCATTGTCTGACGGTTCTAGGGCCCGCAAAGGCCCCCTAGGCCGAAATACAAGAAAAACTGCGGGATTGAATAAGCCAATCCGCTGGAAGTGCAGCCGTTTCGGTGAGCCTTGTATCTCCTGCGAGTTCCTCGCGGATCGAGACCGAGGAATACGAGGGATTGACCAGCCATACCGCAGCAATTTACGACTGCTCTCCTGCTTTATGTTGTGGCAGCTTTTCTTACACATGCAGTATACCGTGTCGCATAGTTCCGGAACGCGATCGGGACGTCTCGACGCTAGCCGAAATATTTGTCCCCGTAAAGTGTAAGAGATCGGCGTCAGCCCAACATACTTGTATGTGTCTATTATAGATATGTATGTATGTATGTATGTATGTATGTATGTAAGTATGTAAGTATGTGTGTGGATGTATGTATGTATGTATGTATGTCTGTATGCATGCATGTGTGTATGTATGTATGTATGTCTGTGTGTGTGCGTCGACCGCCCCAGGGGCGACGCGCGCACCGCGAATTCTTCTAGTATGTGCGTCGTGGCGGGCGCTTTCTGGCCACACCGCTCGGGAAACGATCTACTGCAAGATAGGTATACGATATGTTCGGATCGGACGCGCGCCTCCAGGCAGGACCTGCAGCACTGGTATTCCTCTGTGCGTCCCACAAAGACGTTCTGACCTGCATGCCGGGTGCACCAGCCGATGGCAGCCAGACCTCGGGCCCCGGAGGTGTACGAGCCCCCCCCCCCGCGTTCCCGGCCTTCCCCCCTCCACCCACCCCCCAGAGCGCCGCCGACGTCCGAGCATCTGTTCCCGCGCGCCACGTCGAGGCCGGCCCGGCAGCCGAGGCATGCCCACATCCCTCCTGGACCTCAAACGCAAATTCTTTCCCGCGGCGTGGCGGCGCCCCAGGGCCCCCCAAGACTGCAGCGTTCGCGCCGGAGCTGCCGACTGCAGGCGCCAACGCCTGACCCCGCAGGCCGCGCTCCGCGCGCCGATCAGCACCGAGCGCCTCGCTCGATTTCGAGGACCTGGCATCGCTCGGACGTGTGCATTTCATGTTCCCTTCGGCGAGGGCCATCGAGGAGCACCCTGGATCATTTGGCGAAAAAGCCACGCACGCACGATAGCGAACAAAATCGCAGGGAGTGGACGTCCGAGCGATGGCCAGCTGGAGGGCCGTCGGCGAGGACGGGCGCTCGGCGCAGGCGGCCCGCCGCTGGTGGCCCGTGGAGACCGCCCAAAAAGCGCCGGCGCCCGCGGCGCCCCCGCGGCGGACCCCCCACGCCCCCGGGGGACCGGCCGGCGGCCGTCGGAGGTGGCTCAGTTGGGAACCCCCAAACCGGGTGGTGAGATACCAAGTGGCGACCTGGAATCCCCAAAAAGGTCACCGCTGGGTTTGGGGACGCGGGGTCACCACCGGGTTTTGTGACTCCTGGGCCCACCAGCGTCCGGGAGATCCTCGGAAAACCGCACGAGTCCCCAAACCGGGTGGTGACACCAAATCGCCCGAGACTCACCGCCAGGTGTTGTCACCACCACGTTTGGGGACTACCAACTCAGGCCGCCGAGGCTCGAGTCTATCGGGGGCGGAAAAGAGGGGGGTGATGACTAGGGGGGGGTGGATATCATGGCGCGGGCCATGATATCTCCCCAGATCTCATGGTGCCTCTTCTTATTTCATTACGCCCCTGGCCCCCCCGCTGGGCCGCGCACATGCCGCCGGTCATGATTTGCACCCCCCCCTCTTGGACACCCCCCTCTTGGCCGCTCCCGAGTCTAGAAGTCACGCTTCGACACGAACTGGAGCCACCTGGCATCGCTCGGACGTGTGCATGTTTCTGTCGGCGAGGACCATCGAGGAGCATTCTGGATCATTCGGCGAAAAAGCCACGCACGATACCGACAACAAACACAGGGAATGGACGTCCGAGCGATGGCCAGTTTTGACACGAACCAGAGCCAGGCATCAAAAAGCTTCGCATCCACAGCTGGAGAGCTCGTTGGTTTCATCGTTGCCGCCCGCGGGGCGCCGGGGCGCGTCCCGGTGTGCGGACCGGGGGGGCGCCCGGCGGTGAGGGGCTGCAGCTCCTCTCCCAGAGCCCCTCGCGCTGTGAAGCAAGAGCCACGGCACGCGAGGCTTCTCGCCATACAGTCGGGGCGCTGACGAAGGAACCCTTTTCGTTCGGGAGGTTCCCAGTGTTCCTTGATTGTTTCACAGCTTGCCTTAGGTTTCCCTTAGATTTTCGATGGGGAATCGAACTTGAATTGATGGGAAAACGGGCCCCCGTTCCTTATTTAGGGTTCCTTAGGTCAACGCCCCGACTGTATAGCCAGGCATCAAAAAGCTGCGCATCCACAGCCGGAGAGCTCGTTGGTTTCATCGTTGCCGCCCGCGGGGCGCCAGGCAGAGCGCGTCCCGATGTGCGGACTGGGGGGGCGCCCGGCAGTGAGGGGCTGCGGCTCCTCTCCCAGAGCCCCTCGCGCTGTGAACCAAGAGCCACGGCACGGGAGGCTTTTCGCTATAATGGAGGATGACGATTAATAAATGACCGGGGGTCGTGTTCACGCGGCGGCGCCCGGGATGACGATTAGAAAAAACCGGCCGCGGGCTGGAAAATTATTTTTTCAAATCGTTCTTCTCCAGTCCGAAACTTATGCAGAAATAGCAGAGAACTATGTTTTTTTTATTATCGTACTCTCCCATTTTTTAATTAGTCGTCATCCCGCGTTAGTCTCGGCCTCCGGGGTGCCCGGGACCCGTCAGCAAAACGACTCGGGAGGAAGCACCAGTCCTGCCCAGACGTCCGCCGACCTGCTTTTCTCAATCCGCGGCCCCATGCACAGGGGTCCCGGACCCTTCCCCTGGTGTGGTCTTTCGTCCCGGATCCACTTTTGCTGGCCCCCAGGCCCAACAACTCACCGCCCACCAAACCACCCCGACCCAACCCGAAGGCCACGATTTGCCCTCCATTTCCAGTGGGGGTGGGGGGGGGTCGGGGAACGTCGAAAAAACACGTGGAGCCCGCACCCCCCCCAACCCGAACTTCGGGTCAGATTCGGGTCTTCGGGTTGGGTTGGGGTGGTTTGGTAGGCAGTCAACAGCGGGCCCCGGAGGCGAAAAACCCAGGCAAGACCGCCCGCTGGAAAAGCATCGGATCCTCGGCCCTCGATCTCTGGGCGGGGAGGAAGGGTCGACGCCGCGAGAAGGCTCACGACGTCGGGGGTCTGGGCTCTCGGCTCCAGCCAGGGCTATGTCGGGCCCGTCCCCCTACAGGGGGATTTTCGACGAAGAATAAAAGATGCCCCAAAAATACCCCAAACAGGTCCCAAAATACGAAAACTGGTCCCCAGACTATTTTTGGACTATGCTTGGACTACTTTTAGGGTCTACTTTTTGTGTGTCGTCGAAGATCCCCCTGTCGGGGGACAGGCCCGACTTCAAGCCAGGGCCGGCAGCCTCCTCACTCGGAGGGGGAGCGGGGGGGGGGCGCGCCGTGGGGCGGGAGAGGGCCCGGCTGCACGCAGGGCGTGGCCCTCCGCCAGGGTTCGGTCGGGCGGGTCCATCTACGGGAGGAAAGTCCAGAAAGAGGCAACAACGATAGTCTGGGGGGCGATTGTTCGATCACTTGTTTGCGCATGTTTGATCATTTTGGGGCATCGTTCGACCATAGAAGACAAGCGTCCGCAGGAGGAATGTCCAGGAATAGTCAACCATGACAGTCTGGGGGCGATTGTTTGATTATTTCGTTGCGCATGTCTGAGCACGTTTGGGCATCGTTTGATTATTTTTCGTCCAGCATCCGCCTGTAGAAGGACACGCCCAACCTGACGCGAGAGGGACCTTTGGTTCTGGCCCACTGGGGTCCCCCGATCGCCAAAGTTCGCCGGGCGCGACGCGATAGCAGCGGCTTGCGCGCCTGGCTTTGCCCCCCTCGCGGCTTTCAAGAAGCCGCGCGCCAAAGGCCACTCTTGCCCAGGGTCACTCTTGCGTGTAGCCGGGAGGGCCACGGGCGTCCGACGGCGCGGTGCCACAACCACCACGGGGGGACACGCGAGGGGGCCGCGGGCCATGGGCAGAACGGGAGGCTGCGGTGTCGCTCTCGCGTCCAGTGTGCCGTTGTGGAGGCCCCGTGGCTCTTTCACGAGTCCTCAGGCGCCTGATGCAAGCCTGCATCCCAGAGCTGAACGCTTCGACGAGAGCGCTCCAACCTGCCGGACTTGGGGCCCGCGAGGTTCCTCAACTGCCCGCCTGGAGCCCCATCCACGGACGAGAACAGTACAGAACGATGACTTCCGCCTTGCATGACCTCTGCTCCAGGGCGGCCAGAAAGCGTACGCACACGCACACGCACCTCCCTCCTGCAGTTGCGGAGAAGGGTGGGGTGCGCTTGGGCTGCCTTTGCTGGGGGCACGGTGGATACACGAGACCATCGTGCTGTGCACGACCAGCGTTCCTCCATGCGCAGGCCTAGGAGGAGCACGCAACGCGCACACGCGTGCGCGAGCGGGCGGCGTGGGAGGGTCTGCAGATGTGCTCCTCAGAGCGAGAGGGCCGTGGGGCGGATCGCGGACGCGGGTCGCGGGCACAGAGTGCACGGGGCGCGGGCAGCTGGGTCGAAGGTCTCGGTGAGCGCTTGTCGTGCGGGCTGCGGGTTTGGGGGGGGCAAGGGTTGCCCAGGGCGTGACCTGGGTCCAGGGGTTCGCGGATCGCGGGGGCAGGGGTCGCGGGTCCGGCGCAGATGGACGGTCGGGTGGGCGGGTCCTGGACGCGAACGTGATCAGCGGGTCGCAGGGGGATGGTTTGCGGGACAAGGGATGGCGGGATGGCAGGTTCCGAAACCTTCCTTTGCATGTATAAGCGAATGTCGGGGCGACGACGGCAAAACCAAGAAGAACAATCCGCACCACGGAACCACGTTACGCCACGCACCCAGGGTTATTGCAATGCGGATCGAGCGCCCGTCAATCCGCACGGCACCATGGTTCGCGCATGAACTTTCCAAATTTCTGGCCAGGTCGAGACCGACGAATTGTCAGTGAGGCATTTTTGAGAGACCGTGGCCGACGGAGCGTGTTGACGGGTCCGGTCGGCGCGCCCGCGCGCGGTCGGGTCCAGAGCGAGTTTTTGTAGTTGGGTATTCTTTCTGTCTTGCTTGCGAATCAGATCGCCACTGCGGGCCTTGCTTTCTCGCCGGGCGGGCCTCGGCGCGGCTCGGCATGTGCCCGCCGTGGTGCCCTGAGTGCAGCAACGGCCCATTGCACTTGCAATACGTGTCGCCTCTGGCGGGCTCCGTCGCCCATCGGGGCGACGGGGCCTTTTGTTTGGAGAGTCGTGCTTCCTGTGAGGTGTTTCATTTCGATCGGGCGCAAGGCTTGCAGCCTTGAGGGTATTGGCGTCGGCCTGGGCTCTGCAGGGTGCGGTCATTGCTCTCTTGCTGGCTCAGCGGAAACAGCGCCTGCGGCGTTTTTTGTTGTCTGTGTGTCTCTCTCTCTGTCCCTGTCCGCGGCGTACCTTTTCCTGTGCAAGCTATTCGGCACCGCCTGCACCCCGGGCCCCGCCCACTCCGGCCGCCTGAGGCCCCGCCCTCCTGTGCCCTGTCTCCCTAATTAAAGCTGTGCGTAGCCCGCCTAGCTTTTAGCGGAAGAGGTTCGCTCTCGCCCCGCCGACCAAAAAAGTGTGTCTCTCTTTCTCTCTCTCAATCGCTTTTGTGCTGTTTTTTTTTGCGCGCGCGCGCTCTCTCTCTCTCTCTCTCGTAGGCCCTGGAACGGTCCTTCACGCCTGCGCCTGCTTCTGCGGGGGCGGCGGGCTCTTAGTAATTACAGAGGCCTCCGCCATCCCGCCGCACCCCGGAAGGTGGATGAGCGAATGTACGGCAGGTTCGCGTCGCCTCGACCGCCGGCGACCCCGCCGCTCGCGTTCAACGTTGAGCGCCGCCGGCGACCCAGAATTGGTCGATGTTGAACGATCTGACGTTTCGTCTCACGGCCGATTGTGCAAAATTGAGCGATCCAGCGAGGTGTCAGGAACCAGCGCCGAAGTCGTCACGACATGAACCTGCCGTAATCATTTCCGGTTCCTGTATACCCAGCGGCCGATCCAGAAATGATGCCTGGGCGCTTCGTCGGGAGTGGGGGAGATGATCATGCAGTGGAGCAAAAAGGCCAACAGTCTTACACGTAGAGACATGTGGGAGCTTCTTGTGGGCCTCTCGGAGTCATCCTGTAGACATCTTGGGGCCCGTATGGGAGCATTCGTGACCCTCTTGGGGCTTTTCTGGGACCATCATTTGTGCCGTGGTGGCCATCTTGGAGCCATCCAGTATAGGCTATCGATCTAAAAGGTGAGGGTTATAAGTTGGGGTCCCTTGCGCGCAGCCAGAACATGACCTTCTTTGGGCCCTGTTGGGACTCGGTTGGAACTCTTTGGGGGGCCTTCGGGGTGGTCCTGGAGCGGTTCCAGACCCCTCTTGAGCTCTCCTGGAACCGTCTTGAGGCATCAAGAGCCCGTCAGAAGCGAAAAGGAGAGACGGTAACAATTCATCGAACAACAAGTTAATACTCATCTTCAGATGTTGGCCTCTTTGGGGTACATGTTGTGAGGCTCGATCCGTTGAAAGAGGCTTACACCCACAACGCTGCGCAGTAGCCGGCGCACAGATGGTCTCGATAGCATGTCCACAGGTCAATAGGATTGATGCAGCAGGTCTGCGTGCAGGTTGCCTAGGAAGAGCGGCGCTGAGCGTTTCTCGTAGCCATTTTGGCTCAAGCCTGGGCGGGCTCGCGGGCGATTTTGCATTCGTTGCGCCCTCCTCCTGGGCAGCAGGGGCCACGTGTTGCCCTCCCGGCGGCCATGGGAACGCCGACGTACGAGTCGGGTGAGGCGCTGCCGCTGGCCCAGGCGAGCGAGGTGGAGGACGGACATGCAGCTGGCCGCGGCGCCAGAGCGGGGCGCTGCGGCACCCGCGCGGTGCGCGCCCTCGCCGTGGGCGCGGTCGTCCTGGCGGCGCTGGCGGCCGCGGGCGCGCTCGCTTGGCGGCGCGGGCTGCGAGGGCGGCGCTCGCTGCGCGACGGCGCCACCGCGCAGCTGGAGGCCTGGACGCTGCGGGAGCAGCAGGAGGCGGAGGAGGTGAAGGAGCAGGTCGTGACCGCCATGGCGGCGCCCCTGCGGCGGTCGAGCGTCAACACCACGAGGGTAACGACAACCACCGTGTCGCCAGCTCCCCTCTACGAGTTCTACATCTACCGAGCCAACGGTCCCGAAGGCCTCAAGTATGACTTCGGGAACATCAACACGGGGAACCTCGACGGCGTCGTGTGGTATTTGATGAACGAGGTGGTCACGAAGTACACCGACGGTACCCGATGCCCGCGCAAGTTCAACATCTCGCAGATCAATCGTTATAAAATCAAGACGAGGGCCACCAAGGAGCTTTTCGAGACTGGCATCAACTTCGGCACCCGCTTCTCGTACGACTTCGGGATGTGCATGGGGCGGTGCTTCGCGGGCAACCAGTGCAGCGGCCAGGACGACTGCGATTTTCACTTCGACAAGTTCGGCTACAACGTTGGGTGCAACAAGTTCGTCGACCGGTACCCCTTCCCAGACGCCGAGACCCCGGCGCCGCAGGGCATCTGGTACGCGCTGCCGCTCGACGGCCGCTGCGACGGGGAGCCCACTGGCGCGAGGGACTGCACCTGGAGCTACCAGGATGCTGGGGCCGTGAAGCTCACCGAGGTGGAAGCGAAAGAGCCTTGGGGATCCAACTGCTGCCCGGCTGACAGGTGCACCGGGCTCTGGGAGAACCCTTTCGACGAGGGGGCGACCAGTTGGCGCGTCGAGACCATCAGGAGCATCTTCGGCGAGAAGTTCCCGGACGATCCAGTCGACCTCGGCGAGTCGCAGTGCGATTTTTTCAAGGATTCGTGGTACACCTTCGAAACCGACATCTGGCCCCTGAAGGATCCGTGGGGGAACGACGGGGAGCAAGACGTGGGCGACGGCGACGTCGCGGACGACGAGGAGCCCACGAAGACGGTGGGCACGGAGGAGTGGAAGGACGACTCGTACAACGCCAGAAAGTGAGCCCCCCCGCCGGCGCGGGAGGCGTCTGCGCGCCCATCCGGGCATGGCCGGTCAGGGCCTGGTCCTCCGGCCGAGAGTTGTCTTGCTGCTGGCCCGTGCTGCGTTTCCGCCGCAAGAGAGGCTTGTGCGTCCAGCACGCTCTGCCTAGCTTAATAGCTCCCGGGAGTCCGGCCGGAGGAGGAAAGAGATGGAGGGGGGCGCTTCGTTCTGGAGCCTTCAGCCATTGGCTGCATACTCTTCTTGGCCTTGCAGCGCCCGCCAGGACGTATCGGACCGCCTTTTTGCATCCCCGCCCTCGTGGACCGCGGCGGACGGCGGCGGGATTTACCGCTGCCGCTTGCCCAATCATTTGAATCAATGTTTGAATTGAAGCGGTGCTCTCGCTCCTGAGGACCGCTGGCGCCGGGTCAGTGGCGGGGTCGGTCGTATTGAGGGAGGGGGAGGGGGGAGGGACGGGATCTTCTCATCCCTGTGCTGGACTGCGGTCTGAGGGCGCAGCCGATTGCATGCTCGGTGATGTTCGGCGGGCGGTGCTGGCATTGCAGAAGATAAAAAAACAGGCAGGCGGCCTGTCAACGTGTGACGTCTGCTGAATGGCAGCGGACTTAACCGCACGTGCCGTCTCCTCACCCATCCTCTTGTGCGTAACA
>CAUYUJ010018582.1:403649-421149 GCA_963575745.1 Prorocentrum cordatum
AGGCCTCTTGGGGGCCTCTTGGGGCCTCTTGGGGCCCTCTTGGGGCGCTCTTGGGGCGCTCTTGGGAGCCTTCGAGGCGCTCTTGGGGCCATCTTGGAGGAGATCTATCAAAGAAGGGGGGGTCCCCAATTAGCGCTGCCCCTCTAGAGTGCCTCGAGTCGCCTCTTGGGCCCCCCCAAGAGGCCAAAATCCTTCCAAAACCTAGGTAAAATCAATGTTTACCTAACAGCGAAGACTGATAGGTTTCTAGTTGACTCAAAAGAGCTCACAGATCACTCCACAGGGGGGTCCGGGCAGGTGTTGGGGAGTTGCCGGGCGGCAGGGTGCCGGGCTCGTTTTTCACCAACAGTCACACACTTCGTGCTCTTCGACTTCCCAGAACTCCATTCCCAGGCCACATTCTGAATACCCGGATGCAACAGTCACACACTTCGTGCTCTTCGAGATCCCAGAACGCCATTCCCGGGCCACATTTAGAATAACCGGATGCAACAGTCACACACTTCGTGCTCTTCGAGTTCCCAGAACTCCATTCCCGGGCCACATTTTGGATGCCCGGAGCCAACTGTAGGCCACTTCCTGGTCTTCGAGTTCCCAGAACTCCATTCCCGGGCCACATTTTGAATGCCCGGAGCCAACTGTAGGCCACTTCGTGCTCTTCGAGTTCCCAGAACTCCATTCCCGGGCCACATTTTGAATGCCCGTAGCCCACTGTAGGCAACTTCGTGCTCTTCGACTTCCCAGAACTCCCACTCCTGGGCCACATTTTCAGCAGGGGCAAGAGCACGACGAGGAGGAGGACGAGCAAGACCAGGAGGACGAGGACGAGCAGGAGCAGGACGAGGAGCAGGAGGAACAGGAGAAGAAGGACGAGCAGGAGGAGGAGGAGGACGAGCAGGAGGAGGAGGACGACCAGGAGGAGGAGGACGACCAGGAAGAGGAGGAGGAGGAGGAGGAGGAGGAGGGGGAGGAGTACCAGGAGGAGGAGGAGGAGGAGGAGGAGGAGGAGGAGGCAGGAGGAAGAGGAGGAGGAGGAGGAGGAGGACGAGGGACGAGGAGAGGAGGAGGAGGAGGAGGGGGGGAGAGGGGAGGAGGAGGAAGGAGGAGGAGGAGGAGGAGGAGGAGGAGGAGGAGGAGGAGGAGGAGGAGGAGGAGGAGGAGGAGGAGAGGAACACCAGGAGGAGGAGGACGAGCAAGACGAGGAGGACGAGAACGAGGACGACCAGGAAGAGGAGGAGGAGGAGGAGGAGGGGAGGGGGAGGACTACCAGGAGGAGGAGGAGGAGGAGGAGGAGGAGGGAGGAGGAGGACGAGGAGGAGGAGGAGGAGGACGAGGAGGAGGAGGGGGGGGGAGAGCACCAGGAGGAGGAGAACGAGGACCACCAGGAGGAGGAGGAGGAGGAGGAGGAGGAGGAGGAGGAGGAGGAGGAGGAGGAGCACCAGGAGGAGGAGGACGAGCAAGACGAGGAGGACGAGAACGAGGACGAGCAGGAGGAAGAGGAGGAGGAGGAGGAGGAGGAGGAGGAGGAGGAGGAGCAGGAGAAAGAGGAGGAGGAGGAGGCAGGCTGAGGCTGAGGCTGTGACTGCGACTGCCGTTGCCGCTGCGACTGTCATCGCGAATGCGACTACGACTGCGAGAACAGCAGAATTCGACAACTGGATTTTCATCTGAATCTTAAGGGGAATGCTTTCAGATATGCTTCTACACATCGCTGTTAGGTTGCTTTGCCGGGATAATTTTTGTTTTCTCGCCTTTTCGCTCTTGGACCCGTCTTGGGAGCCTCTTGGGCCTCTTGGGGGTCTCTTGGGAGCCTTTTGGAGGCCTCTTGGGCGCCTCTTGGGGCCTCTTGGGGCGCTCTCGGGGCGCTCTTGGGGCGCTCTTGGGAGCCTTCGGGGCGCTCTTGGGGCCATCTTGCAGGAGATCGATCAGAGAAGAGGGGGTCCCCAATTAGCGTTGCCCCTCTAGAGTGCCTCGAGTCGCCTCTTGGGCCCCCCAAGAGGCCAAAATCCTTCCAAAACCTAGATAAAATCAATGTTTTCTGTTTTCTCGCCTTTTCGCTCTTGGAGCCGTCTTGGGCCATCTTGGACTCTCTTGGGGCCTCTTGGGGGTCTCTTGGCAGCCTCTTGGAGGCTTCTTGGGGGCCTCTTGGGGTCTCTTGGGGCCCTCTTGAGGCGCTCTTGGGGCGCTCTTGGGAGCCTTCGGGGCGCTCTTTGGGCCATCTTGGAGGAGATCTATCAAAGAAGGGGGGGTTGCTTATTAGCCCCGCCCCTCCAGAGTGCCTCGAGTCGCCTCTTGGGCCCCCCCAAGATGCCAAAATCCTTCCAAAACCTAGGTAAAATCAATGTTTTGTGTTTTCTCGCCTGTTCGCTCTTGGAGCTGTCTTGGGCCATCTTGGACGCTCTGACACCTCGCGACCGGCCCCGTCCAGGTCAGTGGGGAGGGGTAAGGGGAGGGGTAAACCCCTCCCCGAAGGGGAAGAAGGGGGTTGGCAGAGGAAACTCCCTAGACCACCTACGCCCTAAAGGGCTGGTGGGATATCTGTGAGGGGGCATTTGGGGCAGCGGACAAACCAGGCAGGGGCCTTTGAGTCGTTTATCCCCAGGGGTAGGGTCATCCCTGGGGGTGCCTTTCCTGGATTTCGCGTCCCTGGGAAGGGACGGGTAGGAGGGACTCAATGCCGATCCTTGCAAAATCCCCACCACCCCTGGCGTAGCACGTGCGACGCCAGGGGGGCGCGGCCCGTCCACCCATCTCCCCACCATAGGGGGAGGTGCGAAGTCCTTGGAACCGGGACGGGGTGGGCATCGAAGGGCACCATAGGCCTTTCACAATCCAATTGTGGGCACCATATGCCTGCCGCCACCACTTGGAGGTACGCCATATGTCCTCCACCATTCGCGACTTCATGCCAATACTCATTGAACTTCTGTTATCTGATACTTCAACATCTCTCCAGAATGGGCCGCGAATGGGACTTAATGTCCTTGCCGGCCGTCCAGTGCCCCCGCATAGACTTCAGTGAATCCATGGAACCTGGGAGGGGGAGGGCGGGAGGATTTTCGGTGTCTTACCCCCCCGCCCACAAAAAACTTCAGGCTGTTCGACCGGGTGGTCTTCAACAACTGCTACCACCACCTCCACGACCAGCAGGTCGCGCTCCGGCACGTGACAGAGGAGCTGATCTCTGGCGGCGGTGCGCCTGGCGCGGAGAGGGCGGGGACGGAAGCATGGGCGGGGGGTCAATGAGACTCCGGGCCAGGTGCGCTCGTAGCGGGGGTCGAAGTTGACGGGGGTCTTCCTCCTGCTCCTCCTCGTCCTCCTCGTCCTTCTCCTCCTCCGCCTCCTCCTCCTCCTCCGCCTCTTTCTCGTCTTCCTCCTCCTCGTCCTCCTCGCCGTCCTCCTCCTCCTCCTCCTCCTCCTCCTCCTCCTCCTCCTCCTCCTCCTCTCCTCAGAGCTCCTCTGTCTGACCCCAGCTCGGCAGCCACGTGAGGCCGACGCCCCCGGCCGCCACTTCACAGCACCTTAGAGGCCCTGGGAGCTGCTCACACCAGGCGGCGAGCCTGGCTTCGCGACGTGGCCTTTGCCGACCTGGGCGGGCGCTGACCCAGAGGTCCGACGCTCCGACAAAAACTGGAGCAGGCGGGCTTTGGCCGTTTTCGGCGTCCGGGGGCCAAACCGGCCCTGGGGAAGTAGTGGTCCAGGCCTCCAGGGCCCGCGCATCGAAAACATGGGAGCAGCCAGATGTCTGGGGGCCCAAGTCGGCGCGTCCGGGCCCCGTGATGGTTGCATGGATTTGCTTGGGCGGAGACTCAGGAGGTGCTTGATACAGTTGGACCGAGGTGTAAGATCGAGGTGTGTTCGAGGAGATTGCCCTAGTGTTCTTCGTGATTGTTGTTGTTGTTGTTGTTGTTGTTGTTGTTGTTGTTGTTGTTGTTGTTGTTGTTGTTGTTGTTGTTGTTGTTGTTGTCGAATGCTCTTGCGTGTGCTTCCTAGGGAGGGTGCCCATCGGATGTTCTGTTTGTTTGGCTGGAAGGGGGTCTCGTGTTATTGAGGGATGGTTTTCTGGCCGAGGTCCGACTTTAGCGCGTCCCAGGCTCCGTGATTGCATTGATTTTTCTGGCGTGGTGTCTATTGGGGGCTTCGACAGGCCTCTTGGCGACACTGTCTTGTGAGGTTCATGGGTGTTCTTTGGCCGATCGCGGGTGCCTTTTTCTGGCCGCTTAGGAGGCGTTCGTCTTCCTAGCGGTGCTCGTCGTTCCGGGAGAGGTGCGTCTTGTGGTGCAGAAGGCATGCCCCTCCCGGGCGTGCTCGGGTCCTCCTCCGCCGCCCCCTCCTCCTTGGTAGTCCCCAAGCGTTGTGGTGACAACACCCGGCGGCGAGTCTCGGGCGATTTGATGTCACCACCCTGTTTGGGGACACGTGTGGTGTTTTGTGGATGTCCCGAACGCTGGTGGGTCCAGGAGTCGCACAACCCGGCGGTGACCCCGTGTTCCAAAACCCGGCGGTGTTTTGGGGGGGATTCCAGGTCGCCACCTGCTATCTCACCATCTGGTTCAGGAGCTCCCAATCCTCCACTCCCCATCCTTGTTCTAATCCTCGTAAGCTCGTTTCCCCTATTCTACAGGTCTGGTCGTCATCAGCGATCCGCGCGGCAAGCAGGGCGCGCTGAAGGACAAGAAGGCGCCAGCATGGGGCGGAGACTCATCGAGAACGAGGAGTGAGAAGGTAGGGGGGCCACGGGCTTGTTATGCTTGGTCACGAAAACATGGATATGGCCTGGTTTTCAAAGGTCGTGGCCCATGCCGAGACCAGGGCGATGAACACAAACGACGAACCCAGGCAATCCACGTCGTTTTTGGAAGGGGGTCGAAAGGTCCGATGGCCGCTGTCACAACAAAGAGTCATGGCGTCGGAAGTCTGAGGGGGGGAGAGCAGACAAGAATCTGAGGGTGTACGTGTGAGACGAGCAGCAGTAGCAGGAGCGATCTGAGGGACAACTGACGGGGATGAGGACGACCTTGAGGTGATGTTGGAGGCGGTGGGCTGGGAGGAAGCGGAGGAAAAGGAGGAGGCGGGTGCGGATGAAGAAAGGGAGGAAGAGGAGGAGAAGGATGACGAGACAGGGTGGGAAATAGTGATGAAAGGTGGAGGGAGGAAGGAGTAAAAGGGGTGAGGCAGGATCAGGAGTTGCAAGATGAGTCAGCACGGCAGTCATTGGGTTTGAGTAGGGCGCTCTGCCCCTCCAACAAGCCCTGCAATCCGAGTAGCCGATTCCTGCCGCCTGCGCGATCCCCCACCCACGCGTATCGAACAACTCCAGCCATGCTTGCTCAAACCATGTTGGCTCAAGGCTTCCTGGCCTGGCTTTTTCGGCCGGGCTACTCGCCTTGGCAGCCTCGGACAGGGGCACCAAGCGATGGCGGACGCGGAGGACGCGCCCTGGGGCCTGACGCCGAACGAGGTGGCGAGGCTGGATGAGGCCTTCCAGATCTGTGACCGCGAAGGCCACTGGCATGGCTTCGGGTTGCGGCCCCCTCCTCCTCCTCCTCCTCCTCCTCCTCCTCCTCCTCATCCTTGCTCCTCCTTCTCCTACTTCTCATGCTCCTCTCCCCTCCTCATCCCTCCCTCCCTCCCTCCTCCCTCCTCCCCCTCTCCCTCGCCGCCGCTGACAAGTCCCCCACAGGGCGCGCCCCGCGCCTTTTTCCGCGGCCAGCCGCGGACGGGGCCAGGGAGGGCCCACCAGGGAGGGAAAGGCGCCCACACTCCTGCAACTCCCCCTGAGGCCTCTGCTTGGCATCGCTCGGACGTGTGCATTTTTCTCGGTGGAGCGGCTGGGCCGCTCAGACGTGGCAGCGGTACATACCGTAGACGGGTGTAGAATGTCGGTGGCGCCATCTACGGCGTGTTTTTTGTTGGTGGTGAAGTGTGCAGGCAGCGCTAGTGAAGTAGACGTGGTATCTTGTGCGCAACGATGTACTAATACTTGGCATCGCTCGGACGTGTGGGTCTTTCCTTCGGCGGGGACCATCGAGGAGCATCCTTGATCATGTGGCGAAAAAGCCACGCACGGAGCCGAACAAAAGCACAGGGAATGGACGTCCGAGCGATGGCCAGACTCCCCCTGAGGCCTCCGAGGAAAGGGGAAGGCTGGCGGAGCGGCGGGGCCGCTCAAACGTGGCAGCGGTACACACCGTAGACGTTGTAGATTGTCGGTGGCGCCATATACGGCGTGTTTTTTGTTGGTGGTGAGGTGTGCAGCGCTAGTGAAGTAGACGTGGTATCTTGTGCGCAACGATGTACTAATATCGGGGGTGGACAGACCTCCTACCCTGACACGTCGATTAAGGAATTGGCCGTTTTCGGTTCGCGAGAGGGCGTCGCGGCCGTCATTTTTGCGGGTCCAGGTCCGTCGGTTTTGGTCCCAGGCCGTTTTCACTAAGGGGAGGTCTACTAACGGGAGGTTTGTCCATGACCGACATGAAGTAGACGTGGTATCTTGTGTGCAGCGATGTACTAATATACCGTTGTCCGCAACGCTGCAATAGTGCGTGATCTTCTCCAGCTTCTGGCGGGGCGGTCTCGCCTTGTCCTTTATGGCGCCACCTGGTTGTGTAGTTCAGCCGGTGGTCCTCTTTGCCCTGGCTGTGGCTCTCGTAGCTCAGTTTGTGGCCCTTCTAGTTCTGCTTGCGGTTTCCTGCGGATGAAGTAGCGGGGGACGTTGCCCTCCGTGCCGCCGGACCAGCGGACTTCAGTATCTGGACGCTTAGTTCCAAAATCGTATACCCGTCGTACTCTATACCATAGTGGCCCTTCCGCCGTGGCTCCGATAGCGATCGGCGCTTTGGTTGTCCAGGTCTTCCGTAGACCTCTGTGTTCGCCTCGTGGCCCTCGTCCTCCAGCGGCTGGCCCTGGGCGCTCAGCTAGTGGTCCCCGTAGCCCCGCATGTGGCTCCTGCAGCTCCGCGCGCTTGGGTTGTAGCTCAGCTGGTTGCCCCGGCAGCTCTGCTGCCTGCTCTCGCAGAACAGCAGGCGGCATTTGGTGGCATTTTTGGTGGATCTCGCAGCTCTGCTTGCGGGCCCTCCGTAGCTCTGCTTGCGGTCCGCGTAGTTCAGGTTGTGGCCCTCGTAGCTGAGCTGATGGCTCTCGAAGTTTTGCTCATGGCCCTCGCCGTTTAGCTTGTCGCTCTGGCAGATCTGCAGGAGAGATCCGTCGTTCGTTTCGTGTCCCTCGTAGCCCAAGCTGTGGCCCTCGTCACTCGGCAATGAACTCTCGTAGCTGGGCTGGTGGCGCTCGAAGGTCTGCACGTGGCCCCTGCAGTACAGCCTGTCGCCCGGGTAGCTCTGCTGTAGTAGTTGTAATGGAGGATGACGATCAATAAATGACCGGGGGTCGTGTTCACGCGGCGGCGCCCGGGATGACGATTAGAAAAAACCGACCGCGGGCTGGAACAACTATTTCTTAATCGTTCTTTTCCAGTCAGAAAACTGTGCAGAAATAGCAGAAAACCACGTTTCAATCGTTCCCTCCCATCTTTTTATGAATCGTCATCGCGCGCATTACTTGTGGTCCTCGTGGCTCAGCTTGTGGTCCTAGCAGGTCCGCACGCGGCCCCAGTGGCTCTGCTGGTTGCCGTGGCAGGTCTGCCTGCTGCCCACCGCGCGGGCCCGGTGCCTCCGGTGGCTGGGCCGGTGGTCATTCGTAGCCCTGCCTGCAGCTATCGTGGCTCAGCTCGTGGCCCTCGTGGTAAATCGGGGGCGGACAGAACCCCCAATAGCGACACGTCGATTCGTGAATGGTCCGTTTTCGGTTCTCGAGAGTTCGCCGCGGCCGTTATTTTCCAGGCTTGCGCCCGCCAGGTTTGGGTCTCAGGTCGTTTTCACTAAACCACGTTTTACTAAAGGGAGGTCTGTCCATCCCCGAGTAAAGCTGGTGGACCTCGTTGCCCTGTTTGTGGCCATCGTAGCTGAGCTTGTACCTCTCGTGGCTCAGCTGGTGGTTTTCGTAGCCCTGCTGGTGGCCCTCGTAATTGAGGTTGTGATCCTCGTAGTCCTGGGGGTGGCTCTCGTGGCTGTGCCTGTGGCCCTCGTCGTTACGCTTGTGGTGCTCGAAGGGCTGGCAGTTTTCCTGCTAGCTCTGCTGGTGGATGTAGTATTTCTGCTTGTGGCCCTGGAGGCTGAGGTTGTGACCCTCGTAGCATTGCAGGTGGGCTTGTCGGCTCTGACGGTGGCTCTCGAAGCCCTGCTCGCGACCTTGCTAGCTGATCTGGTGGCTCTGGTAGATCGCCTGGTGGTCCTCGTGGCTCTGGTGGATCGGCTGGTAGCCACTCGTCATCCGCTGCCCGGACCCCTTGGGTTTCCGGCTCGAGCCTCGAGGACGGGCACGACGGATCTCTTGCCCGTCAGAAAACCGATCCATTCGAGACGAAATGGGTCGGTTTCTGCTGCCCTGCATCTCCTCCGCCTTCACCTCCCCCTCCGAAGCCTTCCTCCTGTGGCTCAGCTGGTGGTCCTCATAGCCCTGCTTGCGGCTCTCGTGACTCGTGGCTCAGCTGATGGGTCTGGCAGTTCTGCCTGTGGTTCTCGGAGCTCTTGTTGCCCTCGCACAGTCAACCCGCATAGAAAGGATGAGCAACTTCCATGGGTACTGTACCCATGCATCAATCCCCTGCGGCCCATTCTTGGCCGCTTTCGCTAGCCGCGCCCCGCTCGCAAACTGTCGTCGTGGCCTTCCAGGGCCCTTACATCCATATCGTGCGGCCTTCGTATACGGATTGACTGTAGTTTGGCCGGTTGTCCTTGGAGTTCTTATGGCGACTCTCGTAGTTATGCTGGTCGTCAGAGCTCCGCTGGCTCTCGCTGCGGAGCTGGGATGCCCTCCTCGTGACCGTACACCTGGTCCAGGGAGCAGCCGAGGAGTACGCCCACCTGTACGTGCGTCTGGACGTCGGAGTCCACGAGGGCAGAGTTGGAGCCCGCGGATGCCAAGTCGTGGTGCCCCACGATCTGGGTGCCAGCGCCCGTAGCTCTGCTGGTGGCCACGTCGCGTTGCAGGTCGCTCTCGTAGCTCTGCTGGTCGATGTCGTGGCTCTGGCGTGCAGCCCTCGTAACTCTGGTGGCAAGGCGAGGAACCCGTATGCGGCGTGTTCGTCGTAGCCGTCGTGCTCGCCGTGCCGGTTACAGGGGTCGTAGTCGTACTCGTCGTAAGCGGCGCGGCCACTGTCCACCGGTACCCTTTGTCATTCTTTCGGGCTGCTCGGTCGTGTCGTGCCTGGTGTCGACCTTGGCAGTGTACTTTGCGTCGTACTGGTGGTGGTTCTCGTCCTCGGGCTGCCTGCTGCGATGTCGCCAGATCCAGGTTGTATCACATGCCGGACGTTGTTTCCCACTCGTTTTCGGGCCGCGTCTGTTCGTGCCCGTATTCCTCTCTGCCTGTCTGGTCTCGGCACACTTGCTGGTAGATCTTCACCAAGGTGGGTAGGTCTCACAGGCCCACGGTAATGTCGGAGGTGTCTGCCTTGTGATTCTCGGCCTGGACGAAAGGGGGGGATTGGGAAAGGGGGGGTTACGAAATTTGCTGCATGCAGCTGGTTTCGTCCCCACCGAGGGGCCCATTCCTCGATACACAGCCGCCTCTGGCGCCGGGAGGCGCCGGGAAAATCAGCTACGTGAGTTGATTCTCAACCCCCCCCTTTGCTAACCCCCCCTTTCTCCCGCCCCGAGATTCAGCTGGTGGACGATGTCACAGTCGTGGCTGGTCACCTTCGTGCCAAGGCGGCGCCCCCTGACCGCGGCCGCGGGTGGAGAGCCTGAGGCCAGCCCGCGGGGTGCGCGGCGCGCGCGCGGCGGGCGAGTGCGGGGGAGGGAGGCCGCATGTGGCCTTCTCCCTCCCCCTCCTTCCTCTTCCTCCTACGCTTCCTCCCTGTTTCTCGTCGATCCCTTTTCCTTCTAACCAACTCCTTCCGTCCGCACCCCCAGAGGTGTCGGTTGGGCGGGCCGGGCGTTTCGCTCGAGATGTTCACACCGTTTATGACCATGAAGTTCGAGGACCGGTGCAACAGTTTGAAGGATGGGGGGCGTGTCCTTTGCAGAATGTGGCTCTCGCATTCGCGCCACGCACATTCGTTTTAAGCATGTGCGGCATCTTCGCGGATTCTGGGCATGTAGCTTCCAAAATGTGGCTGTCGCCTGAGCGCCGCGCGCATTCGTCGTAAACGATTGCAGCAGTTTCAAGGCTGGAGGATGGTTCCTTTTCAAAATGTGGCTCTCGCTTGAGCGCCGCACGCATTCGATTTAACAATGCAACAGTTTCAAGGGTGCAGCATGGTTCCTTTTCATCATGCGGCTCTTGTCTTAACTCCGCGCGCATTCGTCTTACAAGGTCGCAGCAGTTTCAAGGCGATGCATTCAGATTGCCAAGGCGCAATCGTCTCGTTGATTTGCAGTGCTGAGGTCCCAGGAGTGGTGTTCTGGCACGATTTGGGAGTATCAGGGCGCAGCAGGCACGCGGATCCCCTGCGTTGAAGTCGCAGGAACTGTATTGCGGTGCGGTTGGAGATCATCAAAAGGTTACCTTTCAACGGGGCACTCCCCACAATGATTATCCCGGCAAAGCAACCTAACAGCGCTGTGTAGGAGCATATCTGGAAGCATTCCCCTTAAGATTCAGATGAGAATCCAGTTGTAGAATTCTGCTGTTCTCGCAGTCGTAGTCGCATTCGCGATGACAGTCGCAGTGGCAACGGCAGTCGCAGTCACAGCCTCAGCCTCAGCCTGCCTCAGCCTCAGCCTCAGCCTGCCTCAGCCTCAGCCTGCCTCAGCCTCAGCCTCAGCCTGCTTCAGCCTCAGCCTCAGTCTGCCTTCAGCCTCGGCCTCAGCCTCAGCCTGCCTCAGCCTCAGCCTGCATCAGCCTCAGCCTCAGCCTGCCTCAGCATCAGCCTGCCTCAGCCTCAGCCTCAGCCTCAGCCTGCCTCAGCCTCAGCCTGCTTCAGCCTCAGCCTCAGTCTGCCGTCGGCCTCGGCCTCAGCCTCAGCCTGCCTCAGCCTCAGCCTGCATCAGCCTCAGCCTCAGCCTCAGCCTGCCTCAGCCTGCCTCAGCCTCAGCCTCAGCCTGCCTCAGCCTCAGCCTCAGCCTGCTTCAGCCTCAGCCTCAGTCTGCCTTCAGCCTCGGCCTCAGCCTCAGCCTGCCTCAGCCTCAGCCTGCCCTCAGCCTCAGCCTCAGCCTCAGCCTCAGCCTCAGCCTGCAGCCTCAGCATCAGTCAAGCCTCAAAAGGCCTCAGCCTCAGCCTGAATCAGGCCTCAGCATTCAAAATGTGGCCCGGGAATGGAGTTCTGGGAACTCGAAGAACACGAAGTGGCCTACAGTTGGCTCTGGGCATTCAAAATCATGCCCAGGAATAGAGTTCTGGGAATTCGAAGAGCACGAAGTGGCCTACAGTTGGCTCCGGGCATTCAAAATGTGGGCCAGGAATGGAGTTCTGGGAATTCGAAGAGCACGAAGTGGCCTACAGTTGGCTCCGGGCATTCAAAATGTGGGCCAGGAATGGAGTTCTGGGACCTCGAAGAGCACGAAGTGGCTTACAGTTGGCTCCGGGCATTCAGAATGTGGCCCAGGAATGGAGTTCTGGGACCTCGAAGAGCTCGAAGTGGCCTACAGTTGGCTCCGGGCATTCAAAATTATGCCCAGGAGTGGAGTTCTGGGACCTCGAAGACCACGAAGTGTGTAACTGTTTGCTTAAAACGACTTCCGCGGCTTCTCCCCGGCACCCGCCCAGACCCCCCTGGGGAGTCAAGATGTTCTCTTTTGACACTACTAGAAACCTATCAGTCTTCGCTGTTAGGTGAAAAGAACTGTTTGTAGGGAGCCATGGGGAGGGAGCTTGGAGGGAGGGATGATTGTGACGCCGTTAATGCGTCCTGGGTTTGCACTGGTCCACCACCTCTTCCCCCTCCTCCTTGACCTCCTGACCTTCACGACCGCCGCCTTCAAGGATTGAAGAGCTCATGTGGCCCACACGACTCAGAAGGGTCACCCCTGCCCTCATGGGCATCAGCAGTGCACGACAGCCCTCCTCCTGGCCGTCACCCTGCCGCGCTCCTCCGACCAGTCCTGCTGCGTGCCACCAACCACAGCCGGCCTCATGCCGGCGACACCCCGCCGCGAGTCCTTCTGCGTGCCACCAACCGCAGCAGTGGTCGCTCCTCCGACCACTGCTGCGCGACACCCGGCCTCCTGCCACCACAGCCTCCTGGTCCTCCTCCTCCTCCTCCACCTCCTTCTCCTCCTCCTCCTCCTCCTCCTCCTCCTCCTCCTCCTCCCCTCCTCCCCCTCTTCCTCCCTCCTCTCTCCTCCTCCTCCCCCTCCTCTCCTCCTCCTCCTCCTCCTCCTCCTCCTCCTCCTCCTCCTCCTCCTCCTCCTCCTCCTCCTCCTCCTCCTCCTCCTCCTCCTCACCCCGCCTTCGCAGCAATGCACGACAGTCCTCCTCCTCCTCGCCCCCCGGATGACGAGGCCCCGAGGGCCGCCGGCAGGGCCTCGGGCCGCGCACGCACGGCCTCTCGAGGCAGCCCCCCGTTGGCCTCCGCACGGCGGGCACGGCCGAGGGGGGCCACCCTCCGGAGGGTCGCTGCCCCCTCCTGGGGATTGAGTGCCCAAGGCGGGCCAAGCAGAGGGCCTAAGAGGGGCCTAAGCAGAGGGCCTAAGAGGGGCCTAAGCAGAGGGCCTAAGAGGGGCCTAAGCAGAGGGCCTAAGGAGGGCCTCCTGGGAATCGGAAGGTCAGCAGAAAGATCGGGGAGCCAACAGCTCTGGGGCAGGAGCACCCGAAGCAGTTTCAGCCTTCCCGCCCCTCGCGCTCCTGTTCCTCGGCCCGGGTGCCGACGAGTCCAGGAGGAAAGTCCGAGGATCGAATAGGTTTGGGACGTTCGGGATTGTTTCGTGTGGTTCTGTCTGTGTGTGTGTGCGTGCGGTGGGCTTCGCCCTCTCCTGGCCGCGTGAGGCCCCGCCTTCTTCCGCCCTTTCTCTGTTAAGTAAAGCTGTGCGCGTCCCGCTCAGCTTTCAGCGGAAGAGGTTCGCTCTCGCCCTGCAGATCAAAAAAAAGTGTGTGCGTGCGGGCTCTGGGCGCTCGTCCCCCCCCCTTCTCGGGAGGAGGCGGCGACCTCCCTGGGCCAGTCTCAGCATCCCGGCGCCGCCTCCGGCGGGGCCTGTGGAGACCGCCCAGGGCTACAGTCAAAAACCCTAATAAGGACGCGCGACTTTGCTCATGTTACCCTTGCGTCCTTGCTCTTCCTTGCTCTTGCGTCCTTGGCGTTTTCGTCGTCCGCCGCCCCAAAAATCCCAACTTCGGCTTCCAAGGGTCTTGCGTCCTTACCGCGCGTCCTTATCAGGGTTTTTGACTGTACCCTCGTGGCCCGTTGAGGCAAGCTGGAGCTACCTCCAGGAGCCGCCTGCGAGCAGCCCCGAGTTTGGCCACCGGAGGCCACAGCATGATCTCGTGGCAGCCAGGCTTCAAGCACTTCTGGAGTTCACTGGGCCCAAACCCCATGGAGTCGGGCTTCGAGAGGACCTTCGAGGACAGCAAGAGGGACAACGGCTGCTTCATAGTGGATCTTTTGGTGAAGATCTATGGTTCGGACGAGCCGCGGTGCAGCAAGGACCACGTGCGCCCTTAGGAGCTCACCGAGGCATTCGAGATGTCCGACAAGGATGGCACTGGCATGAGATCCGTGCCGCAGCTGCGGTATATGATCCAGTGCCTCGGTGATCCTCTGGAGGACGAGGAGGCGGACCAGTTCATCGTTTTGGCAGACAAGGAGAAGGCCGGCGCGGTCAAGTACGAGGACTTCGTCGACGCGATGTTCGACGGCAGCCCCAAGAATCGAGCACTGATGAGGCGTCCTGGCTTGCCTATAGCCTACAAAAATGTTCGTATAACCTGTTGTGATTTGCAGAGCATGTCATTAGAACACGTTTGGCCGAGACTGTCTCGTTTCAGTATGCCGGGTTTATTGTCTAGGGTTCTGGCAAGATTTCCGTGGTAGGCCTATAGGAATGCCTGGACGGTCGCTCCTGCCCTGTAGGTTTGCTTCGAGCCCGCGCCGTCCGCACGTCTTTGCCAGTGTAGGGGACTGGAGCAGGGCGCGCGCAGATGCATTGGGAGGGCGCGGCATGGCGCCTTGCACAGGACTGGCCGTTCAAGCCGGCCCAGAGAAGAAGCGCGCGCCGGAGGCAGGTCCTGCTGTAGGTTGAGCAGTGCATCTTGTACAGCGCGACGATTTCTTTTCGCTTGAGCCTGGACGGTCGGCCCCCGATCGCAAGAGTTGATCGCGGGCACGAGCAGGGGGCGGCTTCCCAAGAAGGGCGCGGCTCCTTTGAGAGGCACTCCTGCGTTGCAGAGAGCCGCGCTGCCCTGCCATTGTCGAGGAGGAGGAGGAGGAGGACGAGGAGGAGGAGGAGGAGGAGGGGGAGGAGGCGGAGGAGGCGGAGGAGGCGGAGGAGGCGGAGGAGGAGGAGGGGGGGCTGGAGCCACCACAAGGCCCAAAGAAGAAATCAACGCCCTGAACATACAGTCAAAAGCCCGAATGAGAACGCGCAACTTTGCTCGGGGTACCCTCGCGTCCTTGCTCTTCCTTGCTCTTGCGTCCTTGAGGTTTTCGTCGTCCGCCGCCCCAAAAATCCCAACTTCGGCTTCCAAGGGTCTTGCGTCCTTACCGCGCGTCCTTATTTGGGTTTTTGACTGTAGATTTCTGGCGCTCCGCGCGGATTTCTTGGATCCGCGCTGGGCCTCCCCGGCAGCGGGGCCGGCGCGCCCCGCGCGCCAGAGAGGGGGGGTCCAGCGCAGATCCGAGAAATCCGCGCGGAGCGCCAAAAGCTTACGTTTATTCGTCTGCACTGACTGAAGCTTCGGTTGGCACCCGAATATGGATTTTATCCCTTGCTCTCTCTCTCTCTCCCTCTCTTATTTTTCGCTCTCTCTCTCTCTCTCTTTCTCTCTCTCTCTCTCCCCCTCTCGCTCTCTCTCTCTCTCTCTCTCTCCCTCTTTCGCTCTCTCTCTCTCTCTCTGTCTCTCTGTTTCTCTCTCTGAGCTTCGACCGGAAGAGGTGCGCTCTCGACCCGCGGATCAAAAAACAAACTGTTTCTCTCTCTCTCTCTGTTTCTCTCTCTCTCTCTCTCTCTCTCTCTCTCTCTCCCCGTCTCTTTCTCTTACATTCCCCAAACAGTTCGGGCACGTAGGGGTTCTTTTCTCTTCTGCTCCGAGGTGGGCTGCGTCTTCGGTCCGGCGGCTCCGCGAGCGCCGTGTCAGCTCCGGCCCAGGTCCAGCCTGGCGGGTAGCCCTGGGCCCCACCCTCTGCCTCTGCCTTGGCCGTGGCCCGTGCTTCACTCCAGGCCCTGAGCTCCGCGTGCGCCGGTCATTATCCAGGTGGTGCAGCGTGCACCAGCACCGCCTGGTGCGGTGAGGCCTGGCGCGGCCTCGTCCAGTCTGATCTGGCGCGTGCCTGCCTGTGTGCGGAGGTGGTCCTGTCGGTGCTGCTCTGGGGCTAAAACTCCAAGAGCCATGCGGAGACATGGGCGTGCAGCGCTTGCAACAGTTTGAAGCAGCGCGGTTGCTCAAGTGGCTCCTTGTTATACTCCTCGGTCTCTCCCCACTCGCTTTCGTACTCTTCATCGGCCTCCGCTTCCCCGCCATTGAAGTCTTCATTCTCCTCGTGTGCGCCTGCCGTATGCTCTCTTGTCCTCGACCTCCCCTTCCCGCGCTGCCCCCTCACTCTTGTTTATGATGTATGTGTCCGCATTCCCGGGAGCGGCATGCATGCGGACACCGGGGTGCCTTATTCTACTCTGGTCGTCTGTGTTCTGGCCAGTTCCCTGTTTGGCCTGTGCTGTTCCTGAGTGGCGTGGCTTGCTCTGGCCGGTTCTTGTGATCTTGCATCTTGCTGTACGGCAGTGAATACTGCAGGCTCTAATTTAAAACAGGGCTAGGATCGGGATAAATCGCTCCAGAGCGTTCCGGAGCGCTCTCAGAGCGTTCCGGAACGCTCTGGAGCGGCCGCAGCGCCTAATACATCCTCCAAACCCGGCGATTCTCCGAGATTTCGAATTCTGTCCCGATCTCCGCGTCGTTTTATAATTGTGTGTAGTACCGTACGGTCCGCTGTGCTCGGGTGATGTGAGGGGAGAGGAGCCGGTGGATCGGGCGAACCAGCCACAGCACAGCGAAAAAGCTGCAGAATCGTGGTGCCATCAGCTTGGCATCGCTCGGACGTGTGCATTTTTCCTTCGGCGAGGGCCATCGAGGAGCATCCTTGATCATTTGGCGAAAAAACCACACACGAAACCGGAAAAAGCACAGGGAATGGACGTCCGAGCGATGGCCAGTCAGTGAGTTAGGCCCTCGCCAGCCCCCTGAGGGGTCCCGCATCGGCGGTCTTTCTAGGGGGCTTCTCGGAGATGCGGCGCCCTCGCTGGGGGCCTTTCGGGGAGCGTTGGAGTACAATGCCGTTTTTCATACATGCTCCGCGTGCGGATCATGTATTTTAAATGCAGGGATTTAGTATTCAAAACAACGAGGAGTTCATGCATACATTTATTCATACATGAATCATATATATATAAAAAAACAGATTTTACAATAAAAAACGATGTATTAACAATTCCCCTGTATAAACCTGGGGGCCTCGCAGGGTCCTCGTCGGTCGTCTTAGCGGTCCACGTGCGCTAATGAGGGCTCTTCGGGGGTGCGGGCTCATTCTTGGCCCCTCACGAGAGCGCTTGAGGTGCCTCCTGCGCTCATGAATATTGTCTTGGATGCCCTTGGCGATTCAGTGGCCTGCGAGGCCGTCTTCAGAGTGTCTTGGGGCCGTTCAGGTCGTCTGGTGGCCTCTCGGTCTCTTTCTGGGCCGTCTAGGGGGCCTCGTGGACGCCGCTCATGGGCCTCTCGGGCCGTCTTGGGCGTCTCTCGGAAGCGTCTTGGGGGCTCGTGGGGCCTTCTGGGGAATTTCTTGGGAACGCGAGGCGGGTGGTAGCAGAAACAGATGGTCCTGTGCAAGCCTTCTTGAAGGCCAACGCGGGTACAACAGGTGCTTTGATGGCAATTGCACGTCGGCGCCTTCGGCATTAGAGGCGTACACATGCGGTAGGGGGAAACAATCTGTGGACACTCCCCCGCTCTCCCAAACTCAAAGTTGGCACGCGCGGGGGAGACTGCGGTCGAAGTGCAGCTCATCAGACCCACCGCCACCTTCGAACATTGGGGCGAGGGGGAGACGTTAACCGATGAATGTGGCATGCATGTTCGCTATGTTTGTTCCGAGGCCTGTATGGCTTTGTAGGGGTAGTCCCCCCCCCCGCGTGATTGCGAGGGTTGCAGGGGGGAGCTTGTAACACGTCGGGGCCACCTGCCGTCCAGAGGGCTGGCGGGACTCCGAGTCAGCTGTTGCATCGCCCTTGCAATCTAAACCATCGCCTAGCTAAGCCTTGGCCGAGCCGTGCAGTTAAAACCTTCGAGTAAGGAG
>CAUYUJ010018582.1:426149-448649 GCA_963575745.1 Prorocentrum cordatum
CGGTTTTCTGGAGGCCTCTTTAGCGCGTTGGGGCACTTGGAAGCTATCTTCGAAGGCACTTTGGGCATTTTGGAGGCCGCGTAGGGGAGGATCTGGAGGCCCGGAGGGCCCGAGACGTGGGTTGACGAGCACGTACCCGCACCTAACCCCCCCATTACTATAGGATTTTCGATCCCATGGGGCAGGGAAACGGGCAGGGGGGACAGCCGGTCATCTCACACTCCTGCGGGTCGGCGGATCTTCCGGTTTCCCTACTGATAGTTCGTGTCGTGCCGAGTTCGGCGTTGGATCTTAACCCCGCGCTGGATCCTTCAACCTTGAACGATCGGCCATGAACCGAAGCGTCAGGTCTTTCAGCATCGACCGATTCTGGGTCGCTGGCGGCGCTCCACGTTGAACGCGGGCGGCGGGGTCGCCGCCGGTCGAGACGACGCGGACCTGCCGTAGCCCTGGCCACCACATCAGAGGGGCGTCCGCCCTCGGCAGCCCTCGGCAGCCCTCGGCCACCACATCGAGAGTTTGAAGCAGCGCCCTCGGCAGCCCGCGGCAGCAGGGGTACCCGATGCTTCCGGAGTCGGCCATGTCATCCAGTATAGGCTGCAACTTGTCGAGCCTCGACCCCGTGAAAGAGGGGCATACCAGGCTCGAGCTCCCATGGGCGAAGAGCTCCCGCCATAACCGACCTGACATGCAGACCTCGCGTCGCCTCTCTGGGGCAGCGCAGATCGAGAGAGGTGGTCTGAGGGTGGGTGGGGGATTTCTCCGAAGAGCTTAGGCGACCCGTCCTCCTCCTTCTCCTCCTCCTCCTCCTCCTCCTCCTCCTCCTCCTTCATCTCCTCCTCCCCCTCCCCCTCCTCCTTTTCCTCCCTTCCTCCTCCTCCACCTCCTCCTCCTCCTCCTCCTCCTCGGGTCGCCTACGGCCAGGGGGGGGAAACCGTGCAGACGGGGGGTGGAGAGTGGGTTGCCCCCGTGCCGGGCCCAGAAATGGGGATCCTGGGGCCCATCCCTCCTCTCTATGATTGGCTGTTCAGCTGCAAGGAGGATGTGCCCACACCTGGCGACGCGGCGCAGCATCGGCTGCAAGGCGATCGGCGTGCAAGCCTCCCTGGCCTGTCCGAGTCTGGCCGCTTGGCGGGTGCGCTCAAGAGTTCGTCCTTGTGGCACGGATCTCTAAGTCGCTGCGTCTCGCCAGCCCTTGTCATGAGGTAGCTAAAGCACTCACAGATGCCGTGGTGATCGTTTTCTTATTCCTTGTTTTGCCGATCGGCGCCAGCCCTCGCTCCCGCCCCCCTGGAGTAGATCTTGTTTTCTGTTCGGCGCTTGTTTCGACTGTTGCAAACAGTTGCATTCAGCAGAGGTCCGGAGCCAGACCCCCCCCCTCCCTTCCCTTCCGCCCAGTGTCGAAACGCCGAATAAGGAAACGCTAACGTGCTCGTCTGGGGGTATACTTGCATCTCTGCCTCGCCTCGTCCTTGGCACGTTTTGTCCAGATCCTGTCGTGAATATGGGCGCCCAATGGCGCTGAAGCTCTTCAAGCAGGATGCGGATGAAGAGGTATCGGGGAAGGCTTCCCGTCGCGCAGCAGCGCCCTCAGCAATGATTCTAACCAGCTGGGTTCCGCGCCTGGTCGCGGGCGCCGTTGTCGCTGCTGAGCTCCTTTGATCGCCCCCCTCAGACATCTCCTCTCGGGGAAACGTAAGACTCGAGTAAGCCGGAACTCGGGTTTGCCGGGTTTTTTTTGACGAGCGCGTCCCGGATTTCGACGGTCCCGTTCTCGTGGGATGTCTGCAGCGGGAGCCCGCGTCAAATTTCAGATTGGGTCTCGTCATTTTTATGATGGCCCCCGTCAGGCCAACCGGAGTCCCACGTATGTACCCGAGTCTTACGTCTCCCCGATCCTCCAGCGACCCAACACCATGCTCCTGAGCGTGCCCCCCTTGGTGCTTTGCCTCCGTCGCCATGCTGCACGGCTTTCCGCGCACACTCGCTGAGCGGTGGTTGTCCGCGCGGCGCCGACCTGCCGTGCGCGCCTCCTCCTCCTCCTCCTCCTCCTCCTCCTCCTCTTCTTCCTCTTCTTCCTCCTCCTCCTCAGGGCGGTGGAGAAGCAGGGCAGCGGCACCACCGGCGTCCACTCGTTCACCAGCTCGCTGCTCTCCGTGGAGTCGGTCGTGGACGAGGAGGACTCCTGCTGCGGCCCCGGCCCCCCCTTCTCCTGCCGAAGGCCGCTCGCTGCAAACATTTCTTCTCCCTCTCCTCCTCCTCCTCCTCCTCCTCCTCCTCCTCCTCCTCCTCCTCCTCATCATCATCATCATCATCATCATCATCCTAATTACTCCTCCTCCTCCTCCTCTGCTGCTGTGTTCCCATTCTTCCTTGGGGGGTCGTCGCGGTCCCCATTCACCATCCGGTTTACTTTCGCTCCTCCTTTTTTCTTTCTCCTCCGTTCCCAGCCCCTCCTCCTCTCCTCCTTTCTCCTTTTCCCCCTCCCTCCTCTTCGCCACTCACCCCATCGCTCCTGCCTGCTCCTCCCTCCGCCCCCCTTCGCCGTTCCTCTCTCCTCCCCCCCTCCTCATCCCATCTCATTCTCCTCCGTCCTCCCTTCCTCCTGTCGGCCGCGGCCTGCACACACTTGGGCGCCAAGCCTCGGGAGCAAAGGCTTGGCCCTCCTCGCGCTGGCCCCACGGGCCCTGCGGGCCGGAGGCGCACGCCGCGGGGCGGGCAGCGTCCGTTCTCGGAGGGAACATTGTTCCGCCAAGGCTCGGACTGCGGCTCCCCATGCTGCTCCTTTCTCCGTCTTCCCTTCCTCCCTTCGGGGGCGGAAAAGAGGGGGGTGATGACTAGGGGGGGGTGGATATCATGGCGGGGGGCATGATACTTCCCCAGATTTCATGGCGCCTCTTCTAATTTCAATACTGTCCCGGCCCCCCCGCTGGGCCGCGCACATGCCGCCGGCCATGATTTGCACCCCCCCCTCTTGGACACCTCCCTCTTGGCCGCTCCCGATCCCTTCTTTTCCTCCCACCTCCCCCAGACTCTCTCCCGTTGTCCTTCCCTCTCCCTCATCCCCACCACCTTCTGCATCGTACGTCCGATCCTTCTTCATGCCCTGCTTTATGACTAGCTCTTTCCGATCGCACCCCCAGACGTGTCAGTAGGACGGCCGGGCGTTTCGCGTGATGTTTCCCGATCCTGAAGCTTGAAACTTGCAACAGTGCCACGGATGGAGGGCTGGCCGTTTTCAAATTGTGATTTTCGCTTTAGCGCCGCGCGCATTCGTTCTAGATGTTCTGCAACAGCTTTTAGGATGGAGGGCGGTTGGTCTTCAAAATGTGGCTCTCGCCTCAGCGTCGCGGACATTCGTCATAGAAGTTTGCAGCAGTTTTTCGAATGGAGGGTACGGCGTTTTCAAAATGTGGTTCTCGCCGTAGCGCCATGGACATTCGCTTTCAAAGCTTACAACAGCTCCAATGAGTGATGATGGTTCCTTTTCAGCATGTGGCTGTCGCTTTAAAAGCGCGTGCGTTCGTCTTAACAGTTCTCAGTATTTTGAAGGAAGCGTAGGGTTGAAGTCCCAGGAATGGTGTTCTGGCGCGGTTGAGGATTGTCAAGACGCAGCAGTCACATGCATTCGCGGTGCTGAATTTCCAGATATGGCTTTCGGGCGCGGTCCAGGGATATCAGGTCGCAACTGTGATTGGATTCGCGGCGTTTAAGTCCTAGGAAGGACGTTTCGGCACGACTGAGGATTCTCCGACGCCTTGCTATCAATGGGGCAATTACCGCAATGACAGCAAATGTTTGACGCTTCGCGCAACACCACCAGCCCATCCAGAAACGATGCCCAAGCGAGTTGCCTCGGTCAGGCCTGTTGGGGAACTCGCAGTGGAATAGAGGGCTGGGTAAGACGTCATACCCCAAGATAGGAAGAGTGGAGAAGGAATCAGAGGAGCAGGAGGAGGAGGAGGAGGAGGGAGAAGGGAGGGGGAGGAGGGAGGAGGAAGAAGGAGGAATAGGCGGATGAGGAAGAGGAGGAGGAAGAGGGCGAGCAGAAAGACCAGACGCCACTTGGATGCCTCTCGGAGGCTCTTCGGATCTTCCAGGAGCTTCTTGGAGTCCCCCCCCAGAGGCCAAACTGTCGCCATCATCTGAGCATGTAACATCAATGGTTTTGGTTTTCTCGCCGAGGCCGTCTTGAACGCTTTAACCCCTCGCGAAAGGCCCCGTCCAAACCCAAGAGGAGAGGGTAGAGGAAGGGGTAAACCCCTCCCCGAATGGGAAGAAGAGGGTTGGAAGAGGAAACTCCCTGAACTACTCACGTCCAGAGGGATTGTGGGATTCTTCTAGGGACCTTTGAAGAAGGAATTTGCAGGGAGGGTTTAGTGCAACATGGTTGATGCGTCTTGGGTTTGCACTCGTCTCTTCATATCCTCTTCCTCATCCCTCTCCCTCCTTCCCCCCCGCCCATTCATCCATCATGCTTCCAGCTCGCTGCTCCTGCTTCCCCCTCCTTTCGCTCTCAACCCCCACCCCATCCTCCTCCTCTCCCCTCTTCGTCCTCCGACGGTTGCGAGGACGACGTCGCCGCCGCTGTCTTTTATTTTGACGACGCACAACGACGACGGCTGCTGCGAAGATGACGTCGGCGACGACGACGACGACGCACGACGTTGCACGACGACAGACGAGCGACGACGCGCGACGACGACGCCGGACGACAACGCGCGACGGCGGCGACGGCGACGACGCAAGACGCACGCGGCACGACGCCAGACTGCTCGCGCGAACGACGGCAGCGGCGACGTCCCCTCTCGCGCGAGGATTTCTACTGCGCGATCCTGCGGCGCTCCTGCGCCGACTTCTGAGCCCCCCCTCCCCCGCGCGCCCCCCCCCTGGCGGCGCGCCCTGTTCGGGCCGGACGAATGGGGGGGATTGGGAAAGGGGGGGGGTACGAAATTTGCTGCATGCAGCTGGTTTCGGCCCCACCGAGGGGCCCCTTCCTCGATGCATGGCCGCCTCCGGCGCCGGGAGGCGCCAGGAAAATCAGCTGCGTGAGCTGATTCTCAAACCCCCCCTTTGCTATCCCCCCCTTTCGCCCGACCCGACCGGTCCCGCCCTTCGGGGGCGGTGAAGAGGGGGGTGATGGCTAGGAGGGGGGGGGGGGGGGGATATCATGGCGGGGGCCGTGATACTTCCCCAGATCTCATGGCGCCTCTTCTTATTTCATGACGTCCCTGGCCCCCCCGCTGGGCCGCGCACATGCCGCCGGCCATGATTTGCACCCCCCCGTCTTGGACACCTCCCTCCTGGCCGCCCCCGAGCCCCGTCCCCTCCGAGACCGACGCGCGCGGCGTGGCGCGCCCGCCGCGCCTTCCGGCAGGCCGGGCGGCCGGGCCCCGGAGAAAGGAGGCGCCGGGGCCCCGAGGGGGCGGGCGCGGAGGTGCAGGCTCGCGTCGGGCACCTCCCTCCACAGGAGGAGCGTTCGGGAAGAGTCAGAAGATGATATGGGGGAGGATGTTTTCGACTATGGCTTAGCTGCTTTGGGGCACTTGCTTGCTATGTGAAGTTATCCCAGTGCGACCCGACCGAGGAGTTGGAGCCCCCAGGAAAGCAGCATTAGAAGCAGCAGCAAAGCTAAGCTAAAGCTAAGCTAAATCTAAGCTGAAGCTAAGCTAAAGCGAAGCTGAAGCTAAGCTAAAGCTAAAACTAAAGTTAAAGCTACAGCTAAGCTAAAGCTAAGCTAAAGCTAAGCTGAAGCTAAATCTACAGCTAAAACTAAAGCCAAAGCTACAGTTGAAGCTAATTATATGCTAAAGCTAAGCTAAACTAGGCTAGGCAAAGCTAAGCTAAGCTAAGCTACGACGAGATAAGCTAAGCTAAGCTAAGCTAAGCTAAGATGATATAAGCTAAGCTAAGCTAAGCTAAGCTAAGCTAAGCTTGGCTTAGCTAAGCTAAGCTAAGATGAGATAAGCTACGCTAAGCTAAGCTAAGCTAAGCTTAGCTTAGCTAGGTTAAGCTGGATGACCCCAGGGGGCGCAACTGGGGGAACCCCGGGGCGGGGACTGGGGGAACCGCCCGGGGCGGCCTACACTGCCCGGTCCCTTTAAGCAAAGAAAGTAAGAACCCTCTAGGCAGAGCCTAGGTAGGGAAACATGTCCTCCAAGATCCGCCTGTAGGAGAACATGCCCGACCTGAGTTTGGGCCTCCCAGATGGATTCGGAGTAGATGGATGGGGTCTGAGGATCGCGCCGCATAGCCGACACATCGGCTATGCGGCTTGATGCGGAGCCCGATGTTCTCCACGCCGACGTCGCCGATGCGTCACCCGTGTCGGCGATGCATCGCTGGTGCATCGTCGATGCATCGCCGATGCATCGCCGACGTATCGGCGATGAGGCGCAATCCCCCGACCCCATTTACTCTGACCCCATCTAGGAGGCCTCTAGGAGGGAGGAGGGCGTCATTGTCGTGTCGATCTGGAAGTGTGCTGCTCGTTTCCTAGGTGCTCGTTGCCGTGGCCACGGCTGGACGCGGCTCCAAAAATTTCACGGGATGGAGCCCAGGCGGGTCCGGTGGGCTAGTCTTGTGGGGATTTGCGGATCCTGGCTTGCGCGTGGGGGGGGGGCTTCTGAGAAGCCAGGGTGGTTTCTCAGATCCGCCCCCGCCTCGAGCGAGGCATTCTGTAGAGGTTTCTGAACCCTCCTGCGAAGCCCCCCATGCCTTCTTTGAGGGATAGACCAGTGAGAAGGAGGAGAAGGACGAGGGGTGACACAGGTCTAGCATCCGAGCCGAAGCCGAAAGCTAGCCGAAAGGGCTCGTGTAGCTCGGCTGCACATGGCCTCACTCCCGTGAAACGTATGGAGACGAGCAGCGGCCCCAGACAATCTCATGCTCGGCGCCATCGCAAGGGGGTGGCTGCCTATGCCCGCGGCTCCCGCCCTGCCAGGACCTCGTCTCGGAGCCAAGCTGTGTCCCGAGGAGGCGGAGCCTCGGCAGGGCCGAAGAAGAGAGCGCCAGCACGGCGCTTCGATGACAGTCCATGCGCCGCAGCAGCGACACAGGAGGAAGCGTCCAGCCGCCTGCACCAAATGTCCAGAATCCGCGGACGTGTCAGGCCGAGCACTGGGATCGGCCGAGTCCGACGCGAGCCCGAGCTCCGAGAGGGTGGCTAGAACTGGGGCGCACCGCGCCCTAGGGAGGGCGCCTCCGCGCCTCCAAGCCCTCACCGCAGAGAGGCAGAGGTGCAGCGGCGCGGGACAACAGCTTGCACCTGGCTGCTCGATCTTGGCCCTGGTGAGGTGTGTCTTGGCCGAGCAGTGGCACAATGTGCATCTCCCGAAGAAGAAAATACTGCATACACAGAAACTGTTGGCGCTCCGCGTGGATTTCTTAGATCCGCGCTGGGCCCCCCCGGTGGCGCCTCTGGCGCTGCCCTGGCGCGCGAGGGAGGGGGGTCCAGCTCAGATCCCAGAAATCCGCGCGGAGCGCTAAAAGTTTATGTGAATGGCGTTTTTTCTTCCCCCCTCCTCCTCCTCCTCCTCCTCCTCCTCCTCCTCCTCCACCTCCTCCTCCTCCACATCACGCGAAACCAGAGCGAGCTGGGGCACGTGATCCCCGCGGCCTCTGTTCCAAAGCTGGGCCCCGCCGGGGGCCTGCGCAGCTGCGTGAAGAGAGGCCCTGCTTGCACAGTCAAGCGTCCTGCACGCACATGTTTGCTGCTGTTGGAGTAAAGTGAGCCTGATCTCGTCAGAGCGTGAATTACCTACCCCGCTTTCGCTTCCAGGCAAAACCAAGTCATACCACGCGCCTCCTCATCAAGCGGCCTGACCAGTACAGGCCGTAGCTTGGCATCGTTTAGTATCTCTTGGAAGCGAGGGTGGTCAAAAGCGAGGTAGGTTTGTTTTCCCCCTAGTAAAGTGAGCCTGATCTCTGGCACAACATGGGATCCCGCTCCCAGACGCGCAAGGGAATCTCGAAGAAGAACAAAAAAAACGCCATGCACATCAACTGTTGGGGCTATACGCGCGGATGTCTCGGATCCGCGCTGGGCTCCCCTCCGTGGCGCGCTCCGCGCGCCGGGGGCGGCGACAGAGGCGCCGCCGGGGGGGCCCAGCGCGGAAGGAGGATGAGGAGGAGGAGGTGGAGGAGGAGGAGGAGGAGGAGGAGGTGGAGGAGTATAGGGGAGAAAAAACGCCGTACACATAAACTTTTGGCGCTCCGTGCGGATGTCTGGGATCTGAGCTGGACCCCCCTCCCTGGCGCGCTCCGCGCCCCAGGGGCAGCGCCAGAGGCGCCGCCGGGGGGGGCCCAGCGCGGAACCCCAAGAAATCCGCGCGGAGCGCCAACAGTTTACAGTCGAGGCGTTGACCTAAGGAACCCGAAACAAGGAACGAGGCCCCTATTATCCACAAGTTCAACTTCGATCTCCGATCGAAAACATAGGGAACAACCTGAGGCAAGCTGTGAAACACTTAAGGAACACGGAGCCCCTCCTCAACGAAAAGGGTTCCTTCTTCAGGGCACCGACTGTATGTTTATGCCGTTGTTTTTCCCTTCGGGTAAAGTGAGCATGAGATCTCTGGCACCGAATGGGACTCCGCTCCTAGACGCGCAGAGACATCGGGCCACGCATTCCCGAGGCAGTCGTGCACCGGCTGCCCGGCCTCACCCACAGGAGAAGCCTGGCCTTCTGAAATCCTCTGGGGGTCGCCGTGACCTGGGGTCCATCGGAAGCTCGGCCTCTCACGCCTCCCGGCGCACAAGCGAAGAGCTCCCCTCCAGGCGCGCCTGGCCGACCAAGCTGAAGGGGCCCTGGGGCACAAATAAACACACAAATAAAAGGATCCCCCCATGTTTTCCTATATTTTCTGGGTTTCTGCCCCCGTTGGCGCCATTGTTAACATCGTCGCGTCGCGGTTGGGAGCACCTCCTTGTTGGCCATGCTGATTGTTTGGCTTCGCCAGTTCTGGACGTAATTGCTTGATCCATGTGAACGCCTGCACTCTCCCTCCCCCTTTAGCAGCACCCAGCCCGTGCTGGACATGCTTGGACGGGGCGGAGTTGAGCTCACACAAGCCGCCAAACATAGTGCCCTTCGCCTGCTTACAGTGACTGCAGTAGTCTATGTCCGTTATGTTGACTCCTGGCTGGCAGGCGGCACCATGTGCTTGCCGTCGCTGAAACGAGGCACGGGATCTCTTAACAGTGAAATGTATACTTTAACAGTGGATTGGCACTACGCTATTGACACTACGTCACCCCCGGTGAATTAACACTACGCTGTTGACACTACGCTGTTGACACTACGTAACCCCGAGTGAATTCACATGACGCTGTTCACATTACATACGCTGTTGACACTACGTAACCCCGAGTGTATTAACACTACGCTGTTGAAACCACGTAACCCCGAGTACATTAACACTGAGTTGTTGACACTACGCTGTTGACACTACGCTGTTGACACGACGCTGTTGACACTGCCCTGTTGATACTACAGTGTCGACACTACGCTGTTGACGCTACGCTGTTGACACTTCGCTGTTGGTTGAGGCGACGCTGTTGGTTCACGCTACGCTGTTGGTTCACGCTGCGCTCTTGGTTGACGCTACGTTTAAGACACTATGCTGTTGACACTACGCTGTTGACACTACGATGCTGACACTATGCTGTTGACACTTCGCTGTCGACACTGCGCTGTCGACACTACGCTGTCGACGCTGCGCTGTCGACACTGCGCTGCTGGACACTACGTTGTCGACGCTAGGATGCACGCGGTCGACACTACGCTGTGGACACTACGCTGTTGACACTACGCTGTTCGAGTTCTCACGCCGTGTTGTCGGGCGTCTTATCCTGGGGCCGTTGTTGACGTTACGCTGTTGGTTGACACTATATTGTTCGTTTGCATTGCGTTGTTGACACTACTCTGTTGACACTGCGTTATTGACATTTCTTTGTTGAAATTTCGTTGTTGGCACTACGCTGTTGACACTGCGCTGTTGACACTACGCTGTTGACACTTCGCTGTCGACACCACGCTGTCGACACTACGCTGTTCGAGGTTGCTTGAAGTTGGCGAAGTCACGCCGGGTTGCGTAGGTTGTCGCGGTGTTCTTCGGCGACTGCGTTTCGTCGACATTTCGCTATTGACACTGCGCTGTTGACACTATGTTGGTGACACTACGCTGTTGACACTACGCTGTTGACACTACGTTAATGGTTGACGCTATGCTGTTGGTTGACAATACGCTGTTGGTTCACACTGCGCTGTTGGTTGACACTACGCTGTTGGTTGATCTTGATTGACACTACGCTGTTGACACTACGCTGTTGACACGACGCTGTTGACACGACGCTGTTGACACTACGCTTTTTGCACTACGCTGCTGACACTACGCTGTTGACCCTGCGCTGTTGACCCTGCGCTGTTGACACTGCGCTGTTGACACTGCGCTGTTAAGACTACGTTATTGACACTACGCTGTTGACTCTACGCTGTTGGCACTACGCTATTCACACTACGATGTTGACACTACGCTGTTGACACTACGCTGTTGACACTACTCTGTTGACGCTACGCTGTTGACACTACGCTGTTGACATACGCTGTTGACACTACGCTTTTTTGCACTACGCTGTTGACCCTGCGCTGTTGACACTACGCTGTTGACACTACGATGTCGACACTACGCTGTTGACACTACGCTGTTGACACTACTCTGTTGACGCTACGCTGTTGACACTACGCTGTTGACATACGCTGTTGACACGACGCTGTTGACACTGCGTTGTTGAGCCTGCGCTGCTGACACTACGCTGTTGACCCTGCGCTGTTGACCCTGCGCTGTTCACACTACGCTGTTGACACTGTTGACACTGCGCTGTTAACACTGCGCTGTTGACACTACGCTGTTGATTCAATTCACTGTTAAGACGCACTCTCGAAACGAGGTTCGTCCAGGACTGACCCTGGATGTAATGACAGTAAAGCAGAACATTGATGTAAAGTGCCGAGTCCATGAACTCCCCACGCCACAATGCTCCTGTCCCGAGCCTCCCACTACGGACTTGCGTCCACATGGCTACGGACAGAAAGGAGAAGAAAAGGGAAGAGGAGTAGGCGAATGAACTGTATGTTGCTGTTTGCGTCCTTAGCGGAGGGATTCGGCATGAGTGGGGTGGATGGGGTTGCAGCAGCCGTGATGTGCTAACCCATGCGTGAGTTGTGTCTTGAGCTGCCGTTGTTCTGCATATGTCTCCAGGAGGTGGTCAGTGATGGCCTTGGCAGTTGCAAGTCGGGTCATCGCTGCTGACCTTGTTTGCCGCGCCTTGACTGTCTGCTTATATTGGCATGTATCGGGCATCGTTGCCACGACGTTGTCCCTCTCTCTCTCTCTGTCTCTCTGTCTGCCTGACTGTGTCTGTCTGTCTGTCTGTCTGTCTGTCTGTCTGTCTGTCTGTTTGTCTGTCGGCCTGTCTGTCTGTCTGTCTATCTCTCTCTCTCTCTCTCGTGCTCTCACTCTATCCCCCTCCCTCCCTTTCGCGTTGTGCCTTTGTGCCTTATCATTCACTATCTATCTCTCTCTCTCTCCCTCTCTCTCTCTCTCTCTCTCTCTCCTCTCTCTCTCTTTCTCTGCCGTTGTTCAACGAGCTCCCGCCTCTCCACATTATGCATTGGTGGCCAGACCCATGCGCCACGCAGCTCAGCATCACATTGTTCGCGATGTGTGCGTCGCGTACCTGCTGTCACCACTGCCAGTCGGCCCCAGGAGCAAGCGCGCGGCGACAGCAAGTATAAGATGCGGGACAGGTGAACGCCACCTTGAGCACTGTTGCGGTAATTACTTGCACCGTGGGTAGCTGAATCATCCCCGACGTCCAAAGACGTGAACAACTGCGGCATGGCGAACGAATCGCGACCAGCGATACCTTTGCCAGATCGGTCCATGAGGGTCCCGAGCCCGAGACACCAAAACGTCGCCACGTTTCTTTCGCGACAGCTGGATCTCAGGGGAAGGTATTGAGCCGATCTTCCCTCCCACATCCCCGACGATTCTGTTCTACTCTGGAGCTGGATGAAGAACAACAGGAGCAAGAGGGCGAGGAGGAAAAAAAGGAGCAGGAGCAGCAGGAGCAGCAGGAGGAAGAGGAGTTCCTCCTCCTCCTGGAAAATTCTTCCTCTGCTCAGGATCCTGACCCCGAGAAGCCCCTGGAGGCCTCAGCAGTCTTCGGCAGGCCCAGGGAAGGCCAACTTCCAAAACGTGCTAGGGACGCCGCAAAAACAAGGTCATCGAGGGCAAAAGCCAGCTCCTCCTCAATCACTGCAGATTCGACGCGGCGCATGTGGGGCTCAGCATTCACTGCGCGATGGCGACGACGTCCTCCTCCTCCTCCTCCTCCTCCTCCTCCTACTCCTCCTCCTCCTCCTACTCCTCCTCCTCCTCTAGTATCTCCTCCCTTCCTCCCTCCTCCTTTTACCCTCCCACCAGCTCACTCCTTCTTCTTCTTCTTCTTCTTCTTATTCTTCTTCTTCTTCTTCTCCTCCTCCTCCTCCTCCTCCTCCTCCTTCTCCTCTTTCCTCCTCCTCCTCCCCCTCCTGCTCCCCCTCCTCCTCCTCCTCCTTCTCCTCCTGGACCCCGCCTTGCCCTCGGCGGAGTACATTGGCATCGGGAGTCCGCCGGCAGATGGTGGGCGGAAGCAAAAGCGAGACGTCAGCATTTGTTTGGACTCGGGGATTCTGTGCAGTCGGCCACACGTTGCCTCATCCTCATCGTTCTCCTCATCCTCCTCATCGTCTTCGCCTCGTTCCACCCACCCCCCTCGCGTGCAACTCCTACCTTGCCCTCCGCCTCCCCCCTTCCCCCCCTCCCCCTCTGGCAGGTTCTCTGTGTGGGTGTGTGTCCGAAGGGGCGTGAGCCCGGCAGCTTCCAACAACGGCGTGAGCTTTCAGGTCGAATCTACCGTGGCCCCAGGCCTGAGGCTGTATTATCTAAGCCAGCGCTGTTTTGCGACACTGTCATCAACCTCACCAACACGTTCATCCCCCCTCCCTCTCCAGCCCTCGAGGATGGAGGAGGGACGAGGAGGGAGGGAGGGAGGGAGGGAGGGAGGGAGGGAGGGAGGAGGGAACACGACATGGGTTTCCAGCCCCCCTCTCTCCTCCGCACCCTGCGCCCCTCTGCTCTCCTCCGCACCTATCATCATTCCCCTGCCGTCGACGTCGCCGTTTCGGAGGTTTTTCGGCGCTGCCACACATCGCCAGAGCAGTGTTCATGCCAGCGCGGCAGGACCGCGAGGTTCCAGTGGGGGTCCTCAGGGCGTCGTAGCAGGCAGATTGTTGTTATAAGTTGGCACGGGGTCACCAGAAGTGGCCCAGGCTTCTCACGAGTTGACGATCTGACTTTCTGCCTCCAGAGCTCGATTCGATCCGATTCTCGCCGGCGTTGTCGTTTCGGATGTTTGGGGGCGTCTCTGGGGGTTCGCGCCGCTACAGCTGCACGCAGTTCGAAAACACATGGCCAGCCTGAAGCCCGTGGAGGGGCCCGGGGACAGACCTCCAGCGGATTGACCGCTCGGGGTCCGAGACCTCCAACGCCCCGAGCAGAAGTCAAGACAGCCGGTCTTCCACCACCATGTCGCCGTCCGAGGGCCGCGCCTCTTGGGCCCACTGGGCGGTCAAGCCAACGGCGTTGGACGAAAGGCTGGCCCCCCTGGGAAGCGGGAGGGGGGGTCGAGAGCTCCAGGGGGGCCCCGCGCGACAGTCGGAAGTCTGGGGCCACCTCCCCCCCCCAGACCTCAGAACACAGCAGTCTGGTCGTCCAGCTCTGCCAGGCCTCCACAGATGGGGCCCGAGCTTCTCCACGCCGACGTCGCCGCTGCGCCGCCGACGCATCGCCGATGCATCGGCGATGCATCGCCGGTGCCTCGGCGATGCGGCGCGATCCTCTGACCCCATCTCGCTCGGGCCCCATCGGGGAGGCCTCGAGGAGCTCTTGCTTTGGGTTTCTGTGCGGGCGCTCCTCGTGAGCTGGGGCGCTGTGGTTATGTCGGGCCTGTCCCCCTACAAGGGGATTTTCGACAAAAAACAAAACATACCCCCAAAATACCCCAAACAGGTCAAGAAATAGTAGAAAAACAGTCCCCAGACTATTTTTGGACTATTTTTTGTTTGTTTGTGGGGTACTTTTTATTTTTCGTCGAAAGTCCCCCTGTAGGGGGACAGGCCAGACTTAACGCTATGGGGGGCTGCTGGCGCCACGGCGGCGATCACGAACACGAGGCACTGATAGACCATACGCAATTCCGGGCGGGCTCTGTGACACAGTTTCCAGCTCGGGTTTGCACACAAAGATGTCTGCACGTACCCTTTGGCTTGGCGAGCACCGGATGGGAGTACAGGGGTGAACTGTCTGGTCAAGCATGCTATGATGGCGGAGAGCAGCGGCAGCACATTGATTCCGCCAGTCGTGACACATATATGTACCAGTCGACCGCGCTGCAGCTTATTCAGACTATTGCTTCGTTGCAGGGCTTGGTGGAGCGTATGGCGTGCAATTGCTGGCACGCGCAGGTCAAGAACATGTAGTGGCGGCCTCTTTACGCAAATTGTCTGGGTAAGCACGTCGGCATTCGAGGTTGGGAAAAGTATTCGAAGCAGCTGTAGCTATGCTCTGTCGTGAAAACCCGAGTAAGGGCTTTACCTTTAAAAGAAGCTTTCTGACGGTACGATTGTGATTGCACCCATCGGGGAGACTGGACGTCTCCGGCAGGTTGTCTTACAATTCGTTGCCATTCTGGGCCTCCAGGAGCCTCCGAGGACCCCTGTGGCCAGAATCCGGAGCAGAATCGGAAGAAAATTGCCGAGGAGGGGGAGTTGGAGGAGGAGGAGTACGGTGGAGGCCAGTCCACATGAAACCTTCCACAAGAGACCTAACCCTGAGAGACCCCAGGACGTTCATTGATTCTTGGTGTGGGAACATCACGCATTCCATAGCAAAACCATCGAATCCCAGGGTACCCTGGAGGCAAGCAGGGTGTTTCTTGGCATAGGTCTCCACTGTAACCGCCTCGATGCTTCAGGGTCGAGGGCAGCCCGATCCTTCCCCTCATCCTCTTTGCATGCTTCCTTTCACCTGACCCCCTTCCCCTCTCCCTCCTGCTTCCAATCCTCCTCCCCCACCCCCTCACCCTCGTCCTCTTCTGTCGCCTCCTCCTCCTCCTCCTTTTCCTCCTCCTCCTCCTCCTCCTCCTCCTCCTCTGTCGCCTCCTCCTCCTCCTCCTCCTCCTCCTCCTCCCGTGCCCACCCGTTCTCCCCGAGAAGATGAAAACGAGGGGGGGGGCAGGGGGAGGAGGATGAGCGGGAGGTGGAGGAAGGGTGGAGGAGGTGGAGGAGGGAGGAGGAGGGGGGAGAACGGAGAAGGATGTGGAGGAGAAGCAAGAGGATAAAATGGAGGCAGAGGAGAGCAGGAGGAGGGGGAGCAGAGGGGGGGGGAGGAGGAGGAGGAGGAGGAGGAGGAGGAGGAGGAGGAGGAGGAAGAAGAGGAGGAGGAGGCCAGAGGCTTTCTTGGGACAGCCTGGGGCTCTCTTGAGGCCGTCTTGAGCCGTCCAGGGCTCCTCTTGCGCCGTCTCGAGGCATTCTTGGAGGCCTCCTGGGCAATTTGTTTGGGCCTCTTCGGGCTTCTTCGGAGCCTCTTGGGGGCCTCTTGGGGCTGAGAGCTCGAAATGTCCGTTCGGGTCCCCTGTCTGGGCACTCTCCTGGAGCCGTCTTGGGGGCCTCTTGGGCCGTCTTGGAGGCGTCTTGGGCCGTCTTGGGGCCCTCTTCGGCCGTTAGGGACCCTCTTGGAGGCCTCTTGGGCCGTCTCGGAGCGATCTTGGGGGCCTCTTGGGCCGTCTTGGCGCGTCGGGAAGCGGAAGAGGCAAGAACGCCAAAATCTTTCAAAAACGTATGGGAAATCAATGAATTGTGCCTCTTGGGACTCGTGGGAAAGCTCATGGAGGCCTCTTGGGACGCTTTGCAGGCCTCTTAGGCCGTTTGGAGGCCGTGTAGGCGTCTTGGACAGATCGTTCGGCGATTCAGAGTTCTCTTGGACTGTCTTTGGGGCCTCTTGGGGCACTCTTGGCCCGTCTTGGGACCTGTTTGGGCTCCGGGACTCCCCAGGGGGGCGTCGTATCTGACCGCCCCTCCCGCGGCACCCCCACCCCCCGGGACCCCCCCCCGGGACCCCCCCCGGGGACCCCCCCCCCCGGCGGGGGAGGGATCGAAGGGAAGGGGCTTCCCTTCGACTCAATTACGACGTTGCTCAACTTCGCTTTGGCTGGCGCGCTGAGGAGGTCCCTGGGAAAGGGGGGAGCTTCGACGAGCCCAGGGAAATGGGGAGGCAGGGAAGGGGGACGACAGAGACGACGACCAACGAATGACGGAGATGACGACTTGAACGGACAAGCCCCTCACACACGCTGACAGGGTCGGCGGATTTCTGACGGGGCCAGGACGAGGATAAATATGTTCCAGAGCGTTCCGGAACAGAGCGTTCCGGAGCGATCTGATAAGGCCGCTGCGCCCGAGACATCCTGCAGAGCCGCCAGATCTCAGAGATTCGATTTATTCTCACCCGAGTGTATCTTCATCTCGGTTTCGTCTTATTATTCCTCTTCCCTCCCCATCCCCCCTGCTCCTCGCCTTCCTACCAATCCATCTGCTCCTTCTACTCCTCCTCCTCCTCATCCTCCTCCTCTTCCTTCTCCTTCTCCTCCTCCTCCTGATGGCCCGCTCCTCCTCCTCCTCCTCCTCCTCATCCTCCTCATCCGCCTCCTCTTCCCCATTCCCCTTCCACAGTACGTACCTCTCCTCTGACCTCCTCCTCATCCTCCTCCTCTTCCTCCTTCTCTTCCCCATTCCCCTTTCACAATACGTACCCCTCCTCTGCCCTCCTGCTCCTCCTCCCGCTCCTCTTCCCTCTCCCCCTTCCACAATATGTACCCTCCTCTGCCTTCCTGTCCTCCTCTCCGATGCCAGTCGTGATCCTAATGCTCCCCCCCCTCCCTGCTTCCTCTCGTCCTCCCCTCTCCTCATTGCTTACCTGCCGTCCGCGCTGGAAGAGGAGCCACATTGGATCAGTTATTGCATCGAATGGGACCAAGAACATCTGACATGTATTGACCGGTTCAACTAAGCGGAACAAATGTTAGCGCCAGAAGGAGCCGACGGCGTACGTTGCTCGACGCTGGAAAAGGTTGCACATGTTCTCGCTACGTTTTGCAGCATCTTGCACGCAAGGGAACTTGAAACGCCCAGGTCGAGCGGCAGTGGTGCCAAGGATGACGCTGCGCCAATCACCGTGCACCAGATAGTGGCCGTTGACAAAACACACGCTGCTGACGGAGTGGTTATTAGCAGAGATGCTGCCAACCGGTCGCCAGAAGTTATTGGAATTACTGGTTGATTAGTTTAGGAGAATCAGTCGGATGGGAGACGTCTTGCCGAAAGGGTGGCTCACCAGTAACATCATAGCCCTGTATAGGGCGACGTGTCGCTGCCTTCCAATAGCAGGCCCTTCAGCACTGGACAGGAGATGTATGCGGATGTTGTTCAACAGTGCTGGTAGGCAGAAACAAAATACCTTCGGAGCCGAAGCTTCAACCAGTATAGGCTGGGTTCCGTTCCAGCCATAGTTTTGTTCGAACGTTGTTAATGGCGGGTATGTGCGGGAGAAGGGGGGTGAATTGCCGATGGTGTCGTCAGAGTTGGAAAGGGCATTCGGCAAAGTGGGGCACTCCGCTGTGTTCGGGGCGTAGTAGCCAGGGGCGGATTTGGCTACGTTTCGCACGCTCTGGCGGATGTATGGTGCTCTTAGAACACATGTTCAACCAGATGGATCCACAACGAGTTCACAAGTTAATGATCCACGTGTAATGCGGCAGGGAGCTCTGAATCCTCCCCAGTGGCTTCAAAGTGTCGCAGCGATCGTTTCCCAGAGGATGCGTGAAGTTCTGGGTGTAGAAGAGATGTTGCTACCGGCTCGCAGGACGACGGAAACCGTATACTGAGGCAGGTCATGTTTGCAGATGGTACGGCCCTGGTGGCGCGATCGGCCGACGCGTTGCGACAGATGATCGACGATGTGATGAAAGAATTGGCAGGGTGAGGGTTGTCGTTGAACTTTGGCAAGTGTCTCACACAGCACCCTTGGTGTCTGTCCAAGGACATATTGATGCGCACGGTCAGCAGTCTTTCATCGCATCAGCTTCAAGACCCTCAACACGCACTTCTTTCTATTTGGCCACACAAGCAAAGACATCTTGTCGTGAATGAAATATGGGTGAGCTGAGTTCCATCAGTTGTGGCGGCTTCTGAACCCAGGGTGCTTTCTGTTGCACATTGCGCACTCGGCTGTTCGATGCCTTCCTGCATGTCGAACTGTGCGCTCCGGTATTGCGAATTGCGGTTGCCGGCTGAGGTGGATAAACGACGGCCGCACTCGGTTCCGAACGATACGCTGCGAACAATCGTCGTCATCAGGCGCCAGCCTCTGGAATTTTCGGTACCTGGGATCATTCGCGCTCAACGCGCTGCGCATGATGCTTCTGGCAAATCCGGAAGACGGTCATGATTGGACACGTTCCGAGGTAAAGGGGCGCTGAGCGGAATCTGTTGCAAGAGCGATTGCGAGCAAGTGGTGTTGATGTGCAGCAGGGTGGCGCGATGCGGACTGGGTGCGCCGTGCGAGAAATGGCGTGGGGAAGGTCACGGAGACAAGGAGGCCACCCTGGCTCCGTTGGGAATGCGTGTTCAGATTTCATATTGTTTTCCTGGAAAGGCGCAGCTTAAAACAGAAGCGGCTGGAAGCGACGAGCACCGCCACTTTCCACCATGCACTGTGACGGCGTCGCACACCGTCAGGTACCCTGACGAGACTAAGAATGCGGCGTCGCAGTGTGGTTTAAGAAGATTGTTTCAGAAGGCAGAAAGTGATCGTTTTCTTATTCATTGTTTTGCCGGTCGGCGCGGGCCCTCGTACCCCCTCCCCCGCCAATGGAGAAGATCTTTGGCCGTTTCTGACGTCTTTTTCAAGCAGGTGGTGTGTCCCCCATATATACATATATATATATATATATGTATATATATATATATAGGACGCACTGCTGCAAACAGTCGCACTGAGCAGAGGTCCGGAGCCAGGCCCCCCTCCTTCCGCCCACTGCCGAAACGCCGAACAAGAAAGCGCTCACCAGGCAGTGCGGGGGGACGACACCGGGGGGGTGCTCTCCTCCGCGGCCACGGCGCGCTCTTCCCCCCAGCCCCGTGTGGGCCGCGCCGCGGTGACGGTGGCTTCCGTACTTCGTACTGCCTCGCCCCGCCGGCTCTCCTCCTCGTGCGGTCGAGCGGAGGCACCCGGGATCGCCCCTTCCTGCTCCTCTTCGTCCTCCTCCTCGTCCTCCTTCTCCTCCCTCTTCCTCACCATCATCCCTCCGTCTGGGGTCAGGGGGCTCCCCGACTGCATTGGGGCTTCGCCATCCTCCACCATCTCTGCCGCCGCCTCCTTTTCGGGCACCGTCGACGTTTTCCCTCCCTCCCTCCACTCATTGAGTTACGACCAGAACTGGTTGTTGTTTTTTTTCCAGGGCACTAGCTGGCCCTGACCCTGTGAGGGTGGAGCCCTTTTCACGGCCGACGCTCTCATGCTCACTTCGCTTGAGGCTGGGAACGGGGACAGTTTCCCGAGCCCGCGAGGTGCTTTGCACGACAGGGGGGTGGGGGGATGAGAGAACGGAGCAGGAGGATGAGGAGGAGGAGGAGGAGGAGGAGGAGGAGGAGGATGAGGAGGAGGAGGAGGAGGAGAGGAAGGGGGAAGAGGGAGGATGAGGAAGACCAGCAGCAGGATGAGCATGTGGAAGGATGAGGAGGGAGGAGGGCAGAGAGGATAGGGACACGAGCGAGGCGGAAGAGCGGAAGCGGGACGATGCGGATGCGGAGCCGGATCCGCTGAGGGCATCGGCGCGGCAAGCTCACAAACGGAGCCACTGCCAAGACTGACCTCTTGGCCCGCATGCTCAACACTTCCGGCCCTGGGGCCCGACGCGGGGGGGGGCAAAGGAGGCCGTGATTGGGGTTTCTGCACGGCGCCCCCGGTGTCACGTGAGGGAGGGCAGGGAGGGGAGGTGGGGGCGCGTCATCGGCCGATGGCTCGAGCTATTTTTCTGAGGGAGAGTCCATGAGGAGGAGGAGGAGGACGAGGAAGAGGAGGACGAGGAGGAGGACGACCAGTGCAAACCCAAGAGTCATCAACGATGTTGGAATAGACCCTCCCTCCAAGCTCCCTCTTCATGGGCCCCTGCAACGGTTCATTTCCATTGAGGAAGCTGCATCTTTGGAAGATAACCGCTTGAAGACCCTGAAGCATGCCAACACATTTTTGGGGGGATTCGAGCGCCACGGATCAACCTGACTGTTGCGTCTTGACAATCCTGAAGCGTGCCAGACCGCAATATCTGGGACTTCAACACAGTGAAGCAACAAACCTGTTGCACCCGCATTATCCTGAATCCTTTCAAGATAGAATTTCTGGTGCGCTGATGATGGGAACCCGTGAAACTCTTGCAACTTTTGTAACCGAATGTGCGCGGCGCTAAGGCGAGAACCACATTTTGAAAAGGAACCGCCCTCAACCCGTGAAGCTCTTACAAAACGAATGTGCGCCGCGTTGAAGCGAGAGCCACATTTTGAAAACCACCCGCCCTCAATGCGTTAAACTCTTACAACTGTTAGAAAATGTGCGTGGCGATAAGGCGAGAGTCATACTTTGAAAACCACCCGCCCTCAACCCGTGAAGCTCTTACAATTAGCTAAAACGAGTGTGCGCCGCGCTAAGGCGAGAGCTACATTTTGAAAGCCACCCGCTCTCAATCCGCGAAACTCTTGCAATGTTTCAAGACGAGTGTGCGCCGCGCTAAGGCGAGAGCCACATTTTGAAAACGATCCGCCCTCCATCTGTTAGTGGACAGTTTCAATGGACCAGTTCTATGACCAGTTCTATCCAGTTGTACCAGTTGCGCGCAAGCAGAGGCCTGCGGCGGGGGGGGGTAAGTGCTTTGTAATTGTCACGCCCATGTTACCTGCACGCCCACATGTACACCCACATCAACGAAACACGAACCTCTTTCTACCCAGACGTGTTTCAAAAACCGGCTCATCATCATCATCATCAGCATCATCAGCATCAACGGCTTCCGAACACGAACACCATCGCCAACATGGTCATCACCAGCATCAACACCAACAACGCCATCGCCACCACCGTTGTCAGTTTAGGGAGCTTGTCTTGTGAACTCACGTCATCCTGACCCCTGGCGCCCCTTCCCACTCCTGCCAGATACCCCTCACTCCACTCCACCTCATTCGACTCTACTCCACTCCTCCGCCCTCCTCCACAGACCGACGCCACGATCCCGAAGCTCCTGCGCTCTTCAGACCTCCGCCCCACTCTTCCCCTCCTCGGAGCCTCACGTGAAACGCACTCAGTTTAAGTAGCGCTCAAGTATCACAACTATATGAACTGGTCTTTGAAACACGGTGGGTGGATAAAAAGTGTCCACACCCATCGCGCTAATATGATACGACATCGAACTGCGTCGAGCAAATTTCCATCGCCTCCGCCCCCCCCCCAACCCAGAGATGCCGGGGTTGGGTGCGATGCAACGCGCGGGGGACGAAATATGGACACTTCAACTTTGGGTTTGGGGGTGAGGGGGGCGAGCCACAGGTATATTGCAAGTGTCGTTGCCATCATGCCTGATTGTCTTCACGCCGTCGGTGTGGACACTTTTTGTCTGGGCACCGAAGTCTCAGGCGAAACGCCGGGCCCGCCCTAAGAATTGACCTCGGGGAGCGACAGGGAGAAATTAATGTCAAGGAAATGTAATGGATGAGGAGGAGGAGGAGGGCAAGGAGGAGGAGGAGGAGGAGCAGGAGCAGGAGGAGGATTAGAAGGATGAGGAGGAGGAGGAGGAGGAGGATTAGGAGGAGGAGGAGGAGGAGGAGGAGGATTAGGAGGAGGAGGAGGAGGAGGGAGGAGGAGGAGGAGGAGGAGGGGAGGAGGGAGGAGGAGGAGGAGGAGGAGGAGGAGGGGAGCAGCACTAGGGCGAGGTGGAGGAGGAGGTGGTCTCGGTCTTGGGCGGTTCCCCTCGGGCTCCTGGAGTTCCCACGGGCAGGGCAGGGCGACGGAGCGAGCACGGCACACGCCACCGACGCTGCAGCACGCCCTCCCGTCCCTGGAAGGCTTCTCCGCAGGGCCTAGGCGGCCCCTCCTCCTCCTCCTCCTCCTCCTCCTCTTCCTCCTCCTCCCCCTCCTCCTCCTCCCTCCTCCTCCCCTCCTCCTCCTCCTCCTCCTCCTCCTCCCTCCCCTCCCCCTCCTCCTCTCCTCCTCCTCCTCCTCCTCCTCCTCCTCCTCCTCCTCCTCCTCTTCCTCTTCCTATTCCTCTTCTCCTCCTCCTCCTCCTCCTCCT
>CAUYUJ010018582.1:453649-466149 GCA_963575745.1 Prorocentrum cordatum
CGATCAGCCCCCGCACGCACGCGTAGTGCCCCCCAGCGAGCAATCCCGTGGGCGAGCCCTCAGGCATCGGATTGCCTAGCTCGTCGATCTCGGGCCACGTGCCCAACCACAGGTGTTCTAGTGACCACCTGAGCTTCCTAAATATATACGTTAAGGTTTTGCCTGCTGCGCCTGACGTTTGAACCGGTTCGGGCAGCACGCAGATCACGAGTTGAGACATGTCGGTCGGCCCTGTCGCAACGAGCGAGCTCCAGCTCCAAATGTCCACGAGTTTCCTCCAAGCTTTCCCAAGGCCAGTAATCGGCGTTCCATCGCCGCGCACAACAATCGGCATGGCCAAGGATTCGTGGTTCGGGCGGCCGCGAATTGGATGTGATAAATATGTTGGCGTCGATCTCGCGTCCTGCCAGAACGCCCGCAGCACTGTGGCGGACGGACACATAAACGATTGCCATGCATTTTTGTGGCAGCGGGACACCTTCGCCAACAAAAAAAAAAAAAAAAAAAAAAAAAACGCACGCGGGCACAACATGTCCATGGTCTGGAAGTGAGTCCCACAAGCGCTCTGCTTCAGAATTGCCCTGAACGGCAGCGGGTAGAAGCATGAATGAGGGGAGCATTTCTTGACAAGCTGGTTGCTCATATGCTGGGGGTGCCGCCCAGAGGTTCCAAGGGACGATCGGAACTGAACCGCGTCCATCTCTAGTAGACCTGCTGCCTGGGCGGCGAGGTCGTCCTTCATGAAACCAGAGATGCGCTGGACTTGTTGCGGAGCCATCCGCCCCCAGCTCCACTCCTGCAACAGGTATGCCGCCAATGTACTATTCACCTTCGCGGCAGCCTCGGCGGCGGCAGCCGCCTTGGCTCGCTGCCTGATGCCGCCGCGCCGCTGGAACACATCCATGGCGTGAACAACAACTGCGAGCCACAGATTTGGAGCGAAATCTCGAGCCGCAACTTTTACGGAACACCTGCGAGTTTGTGTTGAGGGCGGGTTGGGAAGTCCAGTTTGGGTTGAGTTTAAACCCAAAGTCAACTATTTGAACAGTGCAGTTTGGGTTGAGTTTAAACCTAATGTCAACTTTGTGAACAGCGCAGTTTGGGGTTGGGTTCGGATGCAAACTAGACTTCCCAATCCGACCTAAGCGCTTCTGTTTTGTTTAGCTATCAACTGCGACTTGAACGAGCAATGTGGAGCAATGCCGAGAATATCACATAGGCCTCGAAATACAATGACGCGTGCCAAGGCAAATCGAAAAAGGAGCGCCGCACTCGAATTTGAGACCCCCTCCCTTTCGGGAAAAGGGGGGGGGGGTCTCGAATTGGTCCAACGTCTGGCCTCAAACTAAATTGACGCGTGAGCTTGAACCTAGAATGACGCCTGAACTTAACAAAAACACTAGACTCCAATGGTCTGCGTGCTCTCAAGACGCCTCTGGGGGAGGGCGGGGGGATGGGAAGGGGGGGGCGTGATAAGGAAAAGGGTGTGTTTTCAACGGCACAGCGCAGCACTGGCGCACGGAGGTGAAGGCGAGAACGTTGTTGTCCTCGTTGGGCTCGCCGTGCTGCTTCAGGACTTCAGGAGCGCCTTGGCAGCCTTGACGGTCTCCTGCGCCCTCTCCATGTGCACGGTTGTCTGACCGAGCGCAGACTGGATCTTGTTGCAGCTGTAGGCGGCCCCGTCGCTGCACTTCTTGAACCTGTGCATCTTGGTGAGCTCGCGATTGTCCTCCTCCATCTGCTCGATCTGCACCTCCATCTTCTCCTTGACGTCGACTTGCACGCCCGACAGCGTCTTCGCGGCCAGCTTGTCGTAGGCCTTCGTGGTCTCTTTCAGGCATTTCTCCAACGCGACGATCGCCTCCCCGATCTTCTGGCGCGTCTTGCGCGGCACCTCGCCAGGGTCAGCCTTCTTCGCCTCAGCGTTCGTGAACTGGAAGCCAAACTGCATGCGATCGACGGCGTCGGACATCTGCTTCTGCTGCTCTGGCGTTACATGTTTGCCCTTCTGCAACGTGTTCGACTTCGTCACCTCGTGGCTGGACCCGACCACGACCTCGCGGGTGGCGCAGAAACGTTGGCCGTCGACTTGCCATTCCCCCACAGCGCCTGCGCGGATGGCCGCCTCGAGGCCCTTCTCCCCGTCCTTGGGGCGTTCCTTCATGATGTCGAAGTGGACGCCGATGCGTTTGTCGTTCCCGTACTTGGTCTTCTTCTGCTTGATCTCGGCAGCGAACCACGGCGAATGCCAATTCGGAACGAGCTTGCCGCCGTCCTTCATGAACATGTTGTTCACGAGCTCTGTCTCCCTCGCCCTCTTGCCGCTCGGATGGCGGTGGGCATCGTCGAGCAACGTCTTGACTTCGTCTGGAAGCGTGTCGCGAATTTGCGCCAGCTTCCGCATCTTCACCAGGTCCCGAGCTTGAGGGGTGGCGGCAGCAGGCTTCTTGTTCGGGTTCTTCAGGACCATCCTCGGGGGGCCTACAGGCTTCTCCATGACGGCACAAGTCTTCGACGAGGCGGCTGGCTTGCCGACGCGTGTCGCTGAGGCTGCTGGTTTGCCAGCGCCTGCGTGTGGTTCATCTTCGTCATCATCATCTGCCCCAGCCTCGTCTTCTTCCCCCGCCTCTGGATGGCCATCCTCGTCGGTCTCCTGGAGGTCCTCGAGCTTCACAGCTTTCAACGCCTGGATCTGAGCGGCTGCTGATTTGGCATTCATCGCGTCGAGCAATGCAGCGTATTGGGAATGCTTAGCACTGGTCAGGATATCACAGCGCGCCCATCTCGAGTTCAAATGGCTACATGTGTTAGCATATTTGGATGGGTTTGTAGAGGCCCATGGGGGTGTGTAGGGGGCCGTAGGGGGCTGTGGGTGAGGTGACTGACGTACTGAATGTGTTCAGTTCTGGTTTGGAAATGCACTAATATTGGAATGACCCAGAAACCGAAAAGTTGAGTTTGGGTTGCGTTTAAACCCAAACTCAACTTTTAAGCCCCAAACTCAACCCAAACTCAACCTTCTAAGGCTCAAAAGTTGAGTTTGGGTTTAAACTCAACCCAAACTCAACGTTTCGGTTTTCGTGTCGCTACCAATTCGCAGATATTTTCAATCATTACTGCATTGGTTTTGAATGGTGGGATGTAGAACGAGGACTGTAGGATGAGGCCCGATGAATGAGCGCGACGTGCGGATCGTGCAGCATACATGCATGTGACAGTTGCTTTTCTAGTAGTCATGCAACCAGTTGTAGTAAACTGATGAGCCGCTCGAGGCAGCAGCAACGTCTGCGAGACTAGCGATGAGGGCAGCGCCGCGAGCCAGGACGTCCTCCGGCGACATGTGCCTGGGGGTGGTCACCTCAAGCTGCTTCAAGCACATCTTGACCTCCTCGTCGTGATCGATGGTCTGCTCGACGCCCTGCTGGACGACCTGCTCGACTGTGCTCTCGATGGCCTGCTTGGTGGCACGCTCGATGCCCATGCCCTTCTCGAAGGTGCTCTCGCTGGTCTGCTTGGTGCCCTTGCCCTTCTCGAAGGTGCCCTCGATGGTCTGCTCGATGCCCTGCTCGACGTGCTGCTCGATGACCTTGGCCTTCTTCGAAGGCGGAGGATGCGAGGAAGACGAAGAGGCGGCCGCGCGTTTGAGCAACGAGCTCTTGGGTCACAAACGTGCGGCAACTCTAGGATGCTGGTGAACTGGCCTGGCTGCCACAGGGCCTGGCGGTACTGGGCCTGGCGGAACTGGCGCAGGAAGAGGTGCATCATCCTGGGCCCCAGGACGTTTGGGGGCCCTCGCCAAAGAAATCGGAATCTTCGAGTCGCCGACAATCTCGGGCCACACTGACCCGTCCAACTCCAGGGCGCACTGGGCGTACCATGGCTTCCCAAACTGCACGAAAGCAACGCACTTCATGGCATTCGCGATGTTTCCCTTACGAACGATATGAATCTGGGAGATCTGAGAACAGCCCTCGGCCTCCAATCTCGATCGAATCATAAGCTGCGTAGCTCTGGCATCGATTTGCCCAAGAAACACTTTGCTGAGATCAACGCGTGAACCATCGTGTGAAATCTGCGATGTCATAACTTCTCTTTGGAGCCATTCAACCGCTACGGAGCCAAACTTGAAACTCTATGGGCGAGGGTGGGCTCGAGGGGGCGAAAGGGAGATGCGTGCGAGGGCGATTGTTATTCAGACGTGGACTATCTAAGTAAGTCGCACATGGCTCACATGATCATATAACAGTAAATCCCACGCAATACACAAGTGTAACATATATATACACACACCTATAAATCAATGCAAACTAATACACTTCAGCGTTCACACTTACACTATGGGCGATATATGTGGTGATTAGGTTTAGGCGTGTAATATACAAGCCGCACCTAGCTTCATCTGGTCATATTTATACTGTAAGCCGATACACATCCATACACCAATTCAAACGAACTTACATTAACAATCCAGACGCTCATGGCGCCTAAAACACTCAAGACACTCTCAAGACGAGGGGAGGGGGGCCGAAGAGAGGAGGAACGTTGTGCATCGCAGTTCGCATTGTACGCATACGAACATCATGTCATAGCAATCGCCCCGCACTGTGGCTGACTAAACGCGGCCGTGAATACTAGAGAGAAGTAGGCCTGGCCCCGCGCAAGCCTGCTCTAGCCCAACCCGATACACAATAACTCTAAGTGCGACGCGCATGAGCAGCCCTCTTGGCCTTGCAGTCCGAGCAATAGCCGAACCACCGATCCTTCGGGCAGCCAGTGTCCTCGTCCTTGAAACGCTGCTGCTCCTCCACGCTGTCCGGCTTGTTGTTCGGGCGCTCCGTGACCTTTGCCGCCTTCATGGGCGTGACCTTTGCCGTCTTCATGGGCATGACCTTTGCCGTCTTCATGGGCGTGACCTTCATTGCCGCCTTCATGGGCGTGACCTTCGCGGCCGTCTTCACGGGCGCGACCTTCGCCGTCGTCATGGGCGTGGCCGCCGTGGCCGTCTTCATGGGCGTGACCTTTCTGGCCGTCTTCATGGGCGTGACCTTCGCGGCCTTCATGGGCGTGACCGCGGCCGTCGCCTTGGCCTTTTCGACCTTCCTCTTCCTTGGCGGCCTGACGGGAGCCAACTCCTGGACGTGGCGCAACATATCCCAAGCATCGCCAGAGATACCACTGGGCTGCATCAGCGGTGGCGCATGCCCGAGAAACTCCCCCACCGCCGAAGCACTCGGGTAGCCGTCGTCCCCCGTGCCTGACCCAATCTCCAGGTCAGCCGTGAGCCTCTTGAAGGCGCTTGGGAGGTCCACGTCGCTCACCTCGGGATCTGGGCTCTTGTCCCTCTTGGCAAGCGCACGCGTCGGTGCCCTCCTCGGCGTCCTCGGGGCGCCGTCGTCACCTGCCCCCAGCCCGTCTGCCGACTGCGAGCGCAGGACTTCACGGCGACCCTGCCCACGCGACCGCGGCCCTGGCGGGGCCGATTGGGAGCGGGGAAGGGCCTCCACCTCCTCATCCACGTTGGTCCGCACCATCCCAATCATCGCACTAATGCCATCCACCTCCGCCACGCCTGCCTTCTGGAAGCAACGGCGACGGGCCTCGGCGACATGCTTCACATCCCTGAGGTTCGACAACATGATACGAATCATCGTGGACACTGCGATGGCCCAAACCTCTTGCGCCTTGTTCGAGAAATTCGCCTTCTTATCATCATCAACTAATTTCAATGCTTTCTCGAGCTTGAGGGCGGGGGCGCAGCCGTTCGTGCATGCGACGAGGAGGCGCATGAGCAACGGCTTGACGCGCAACAACAGATCAGCGCGCGGAGCCGTCTTCCACGCGATGCTGGCCTGCACAACAGGCTTGAAGGACCCGTAGATGTCTCTGTTCTCGTTGCGATCCTCCTTGGTGAATTTCTCGATGCATATCTGGAGGTCGCCCACAGAGATCAATGGATTAGGATGGTGGCGAGTCGACTGGGCGGGCGCATCGCTCTCGGCAGTCGGCATCGCGGTCGACCACTTGCCAGCGGCCATCGCCTCAGGGAGCTGGCACAGAGAGCACAAAAGCAACGTGCGATACTCAACTGTAACATCAAAATCGCGCGGAATCACAACTTCTCAAAAAATGCCCGAATCGTCTACGGAGGAGGATGAAGAAAAGGATGTATACATATAGCGGCGCAGCTGGTCCGGGGGCCCGGGGCCGGGACCACGACCACAAATGTGGGGGCCGGGGGCTCTGGAGGCGCCGGAGGCCCACATAATGCCATTAGAACGCGCCAGGAGAGCCCCAAGACGCTCCAAGAGAGACCCGAGACACCCAAAGGTCGCTCTAAGACGCCCAGCATTGCCTCTGGACGGCTTCAGAAGCCCCCAAGACGCCCCAAAAGGCATCCAAGCCGCGCCCGAAGAGATCTCCAAAAGGCAAAAATAGCCCCGTTCCCTTCGTATAACGTCTATTTTACTACATCAAATGTTTTCGCTGCCGTACAGTTCATGACGACGCCGGAGGCCCCCAAGACAGCCCCAAGCCAGCCCAAGAGGCGCCCCATAGGGCCCCAAGACAGCCCAAGAGAGCCTCAAGACGGCCCAAGAGGCGCCCAGAACAGCCCAAGTGCGGCCCTGAGGCCCACAAAAGGCTACCAGAAAGGACTCGGGACGTTCCAAACGCGACCCGAGACGCCCAATGGTCGCACCAAGACGCCCAACATCGCCCCAGACGGCTTCAGAAGCCGCCAAGACGCCCCAAAAGGCCTCCAAGACGCGCCCGAAGAGATCTCCAAAAGGGCAAAATAGCCCCATTCCCTTCGCAAAACGTATATTGTTACTACCTCAATTGTTTTCGCTGTCGTATAGTTCTTGACCACAACAGAGGCTCCCAAGACCGCCCCAAGACAACCTGAGTGGCGCCCCAGAGGGCCCCAAGACAGCCCAAGAGAGCCCCAAGACGGCCGATGAGGCGCCTAAAACAACCCAAGTGCGCCCCTCAGGCTTACAAAAAGCTACCAGAAAGGATTTGGCACGCCCACAGGTCACCCGAGACGCCCAACATTGCCTCCAGACGGCTTCAGAAGCTCCCAAGACGCCCCAAAAGGCCTCCAAGACGCGCTCGAAGAGATCTCCAAATTGCAAAAATAGCCCCATTCCCTTCGTAAAACGTATATTTTTACCATATCAATTGTTTTCGCTGTCGTACACTTCTTGACGACATCGACAGCCCCCAATACTACCCCAAGACAGCCGGAGAGGCGCCCCAGAGGGCCCCAAGACGGCCCAAGAGAGCCCCAAGGCGGCCCAAGACGCGCCCAAAACAGCCCAAGTGCGCCACTGAGGCCCACCTACTGGATTTGGCTCAGGACTCTCGTGATATCAGGGAAGGTACGAACACCGTTTTTATATTCAGCTGTCTGCGGCATGCCCCGCCACCGTGCCAGCGCAGCTCTTGTGACACCTCTTGTCTCTATTGAAGACGCCCCAAGACAGCCCAAGTGCGCCCCTGAGGCCCACCTACTGGATTTGGCTCAGGACTCTCGTGATACCAGAGAAGGTACGAACACCGTTTTTATATTCAGCTGTCTGCGGCATGCCCCGCCACCGTGCCAGCGCAGCTCTTGTGACACCTCTTGTCTCTATTGAAGACGCCTAATGCGAATCACCACCGCCCCCTTGCCTTATTGGAAACGTTTATGTGGCCAAACGTTGGGCCAAAGTTTGTCCAAGGTATTGGGCTATGTGTTCCCACAGCCGTTGTGGAAACCCCTGGGGAACACTTGGGGGAGGAAGAGGGAGAGGATTAGACGCAGGAGCAAAAGGTGGAGGAGGAGGAGGAGGAGGAGGAGGGAGGAGGAGGAAGTAGGCCTCTCGGGGGCCTCCTGAGGGCCTCTTGGGGGCCTCTTGGGAGCTTCTCGGGGCCTCTTGGGCCGTCTTCTGTCGTCTGACGCCTGCGGAGGCCGTCTTTGAGGCCTCTCTGGGCCGCCTTGGGGCCTTCTTGGGGCGGTCCAGGGCAGTCTTGAATGTCTATTGGGCCGTCTTGGAACCCTCTAGGACCTTCTTGGAGGCCCCTTGGGCAGTCCTGGGGCCTTCTTGGGAGCCCTCTCGGGCTGTCTTGGGGCCATTTTGGTGCCTTCTGGGCCTTTCTGGGCCGTCGGAAGCCACGCAAATGAGAACGCAAAAATCGCCACAAACGTGCCGCCGAATACTGTCGACCTCTGCGCGGCGTCGGACGCCGAGCCGCGTGGCCAAAATATCCCGGACGCCGCGTGGCTTACATATCTTTGCGGGCGCTCGCCCCTCTCATGCGCCTTGTTTAGGTTATATTGGGCTTGTTATCACGTTTCTCCCGGTTCTCATGAACACTGCCTGGTTTGTCTAGGGGCCCACCTACGCTTGTGCGGGGTTTGGATGGAGCTGTCGCGTGCTTGGCCCGAGATGCAGGATGCGCAGGATGCGTTGCGTGTGGTACCGAGCGTCTTCTCTTCTGGGACAAACCACCCCCCGTCGTCATCGGCCTGTTTCTGGGGTTGCCTTGGGTTTCTGTGGGGACCGCGTAGAGCGCCTAAACGCTTGCTCCAAATGTCCGAGCGGAGGCTTGGCCAAAATATCCCGCCAGGCGCTCGCTCAAACCATCCTGGCATCACCCCTGCGTCCTCCACGTGCGCCCGTCCAGGAGCGCGACGTTTAAATCGCGCTTCTCCAGGGGGCGGCGCGAGAGCGCGAAGATACATATCGTGTTTCGCGATTCGATGTCTGGAGGCTTAGCTTGCCTACCCCCTCTCTGTCCTCGCCCCCCTTCCAAGAAACCCGCCGAGACGAAGGATGCGCAGGGCGCTTCACATTTGACACCTGGCGTCTTCTCTTCTGGATACATCACCGTCCGCCGTCATCGGGCTGTGTTGGGGGTTCCCTTGGGTTTTTTTGGAGCAGTTTTGGAGCCCCCTGGAAGTTCTCCAGTGGCCGTTGCTTGGCGTACGTATCCCGGCGTCGAGCGCCTAAGCGCTTGCTCCAAATGTCTAAGCGGAGGCTTGGCCGAAATATCCCGCCAGGCGCTCGCCCAAACCATCCTGGCATCACCCTTGCGTTCTCCACGGGCGCCCGTCCAGGAACGCGACGTTTAAATCGCCCCGCCACCGTGCCAGCGCAGCTCTTGTGACACCTCTTGTCTCTATTGAAGACGCCTAATGCGAAACACCACCGCCCCCTTGCCTTATTGGAAACGTTTATGTGGCCAAACGTTGGGCCAAAGTTTGTCCAAGGTATTGGGCTATGTGTTCCCACGGCCGTTGTGGAACCCCCTGGGGAACACTTGGGGGAGGAAGAGGGAGAGGATTAGACGCAGGAGCAAAAGGTGGAGGAGGAGGAGGAGGAGGAGGAGGAGGAGGAGGAAGTAGGCCTCTCGGGGGCCTCCTGAGGGCCTCTTGGGGGCCTCTTGGGAGCTTCTCGGGGCCTCTTGGGCCGTCTTCTGTCGTCTGACGCCTGCGGAGGCCGTCTTTGAGGCCTCTCTGGGCCGCCTTGGGGCCTTCTTGGGGCGGTCCAGGGCAGTCTTGAATGTCTATTGGGCCGTCTTGGAACCCTCTGGGACCTTCTTGGAGGCCCCGTGGGCAGTCCTGGGGCCTTCTTGGGAGCCTCTCGGGCTGTCTTGGGGCCATTTTGGTGCCTTCTGGGCCTTTTTCTGGGCCGTCGGAAGCCACGCAAATGAGAACGCAAAAATCGCCACAAACGTGCCGCCGAATACTGTCGACCTCTGCGCGGCGTCGGACGCCGAGCCGCGTGGCCAAAATATCCCGGACGCCGCGTGGCTTACATATCTTTGCGGGCGCTCGCCCCTCTCACGCGCCTTGCTTAGGTTATATTGGGCTTGTTATCGCGTTTCTCCCGGCTCTCATGAACACTGCCTGGGTTGTCTAGGGGCCCACCTACGCTTGTGCGGGGTTTGGATGGAGCTGTCGCGTGCTTGGCCCGAGATGCAGGATGCGCTGGATGCGTTGCGTGTGGTACCGAGCGTCTTCTCTTCTGGGACAAACCACCCCCCGTCGTCATCGGCCTGTTTCTGGGGTTGCCTTGGGCTTCTGTGGGGACCGCGTAGAGCGCCTAGACCGCCGGACGCCGTCCAAGATCGTTCGCAGGCGGCTTCGGAACGCGCTCCGATGGCTCCAGATGCCGTCCAAGACGCCTGTCATGACACCAAGAAGGTCCCAGAAGCCTCCAATACGCTCCGAGAGGCAGCCCAAGAGAGGCCCAAGAAGCAACAATCGTGCCATTCCTATGGGAAAATGTATTTTTTTCGCATGTTCGCCTCTTGGGCTTTCGTCGCGTCCAAGACGGCCCAAGATGCGCCCAAGACGGTCTACGAGGCCTCCGGGAGCGCTCCAAGGCTGCGCACGAGTGGCCCAGGACGGCCCCAAGACGGCCGAAGAGAGCCCCAAAACGAGTTCGAGAGGGGCCCCAGACGGAGAAAGCCAACCTCGAATTCCGAGCTTCCAGCCCAAGAGGCCCCAGGAGGCGCCAAAATGCCGCCAAGAGCCGCCAAAAGGCTCCCAAAAGCACCCCAAAACGTTCCGAGAGGCACCCCAAGAGAGGTTCAAGAAACAAAAATCGTGCCATTCCTATGGGGGGAAAACGTATATTTTTCGCATGTTCGCATCTTGGGCTTTCACCGCGTCCAAGACGGCCCAAGAGGCCTCCAAGACGGCCTAGGAGGCCTCCGGGAGCGCTCCAAGGCTGCGCGCGAGTGGTTCAGGACGGCCTCGAGACGGCCCAAGAGAACCCCAAGACGACTTCGAGAGGGGTCCCAGAAGGAGAAAGCCATTCTCGAATTCCGATCTTCCGGCCCAACATATCCCAGGAGGCGCCAAAACGCCGCCCAGAGGCGCCAAAAGGCTTCCAAAATCAGCCCAAGACGTTCCGAGAGGCACCCCAAGAGAGGTCCAAGAAACAAAAATCTTGCCATTCCTATGGGGAAATATATATTTTTCGCATGTTCGCATCTTGGGCTTTCACCGCGTCCAAGACGGCCCAAGAGGCCTCCAAGACCGCCCCAAGACGGCCCAAGAAGCTTCCAAGAGGGCCCCAGGACAGCCCAAGAGGGCCCCAAGACGGCCCAAGAGGCGCCCAAGATGGCCCAAGAGGGCCCCAAGACGGGCCCAAGAGGGGGCCCAGAGGGGGACCACGAACCGCAAGCTCGAGCCTTCCGCCCCAAGAGGCCGCCAGGAGGCCCCAAGGAGGCCCCTCAAGAGGCCCCAGGAGACCCCCAAGAGGCCCAAAGGAGGCCCCGAGAAGCCCCAAATCGGCCCCCAAAATGCTTCGAACCTGCTTCCAGGAGGCCCCCGACAGGTTCAGAGGCTCCCGAGAAGCTACGTCAAACTCCCAGCGAGCGGCCGGACGAGGCCCCCCACAAAATCACAAGAGGGTTCCAGTATTTGTATCCTTCAGCGCTTTCTGGCCTTCTTCCCCCTGCCCCCTTCCCTGCGACTTTCGTTGACTCAAGCTCGCCTCCTAGCTAGAACCTAAGCGCGCGCGAAGCGCGCGCGTGGTTCTAGTTGTTGTATATTTGCGAACCCAAATTAAACCCAAACTAAACCCACACTGAACCAAAACTATAGATCATGTGGTATGAGTTTGGGTTGAAACCAAACCCAAACTAAACTTTCATGATTTATTCAAATCCAAGGCCAAACTAAACCCAAACCAAACCAAACCCAAACTCAACCCAAACTAAACCCAAACTAAACCCAACCCATCTGAGTTCGGGTTGAGTTTGGGTTTCAATTAAACCCAAACTAAATGTTCAGTAATATGTATATATGAGAGCAACTTCGAAATACCTGGCCATTCTTTTCCCACCAGACACGAATGGGGCCGGCTCTGAGCGCCCACTCTAAAATTCGAGCACGAAATACAAAATTGCGAAGCCGGAGAATCATGCCAACAAACATATGTTATCATGTCGGAGTGCACGTCCAGAGCCGGTCCCGACCATGTTTGGTGGAAAACATACAAAGTCCCCAAATAGTTTCCTGCCCATCGACCTTCCTGGGAGTTCAGTTTGGGTTCGGTGTCAATCCAAATTCAACCCGCAAGCTTCGGATAAAACCTTATCCTACGTCCTTTGTCCCTCCCCTCTCTTTCTACCCTGTTGTGTCAACTTCAATTTTTGTTTCATCTCTCGACGGTCTCTTTTCATCTATTTCCCTACTACGTGCTTTTCATTCTCATCTTCCCTCGCAAGACTGCAGTCGACTAAAAGTATAATACCTACTTAGGACAGGGCACGAAGCGAACCAGGAGGGAGGGCCACGCTATCGAGCTCGACGTCGACGGACAACTTATCACCGCATGCTCCCAATAATAACTACTTCACATCACAATAAACAAACTAGATCTAACGTAAGACTACGCCGATGACAAACCTACCACACCATACATCACAACACCATAACACAACATGCTATGACGTAGACCCACAAGGGCTTATACATGTACATCTATTGTAGCAACACCATT
>CAUYUJ010018582.1:468649-471149 GCA_963575745.1 Prorocentrum cordatum
CCTTTCAAATGGTGACCCAGCGCAAGAGCATGGAGGAGGGGCATCCCCTTCCGGGCGCGGGTGGCGGAGAGGCGGCGCGCCGCCCGACGCCGGGCCTCCCGAGCGGGGACGTCGCGCGAGGACGTGGGACGGGAGGATACCTGCCGCGCGAGGGTGGTGGAGCGGTGAGAGCGGTGGTGCGCCCCCTGCGGGGACAGGGTGGTGGAGTGGTGGAGTGGTGAGAGTGGTGGTTCGAGGGTGGTGGAGTGGTGAGAGTGGTGAGAGTGGTGAGAGTGGTGACAGGATGCCTGCCGCGCGAGGGTGGTGGAGGGTGAGAGCGGTGGTGCGCCCCCTGCGGGGGAAGGGCAGGTTCTGCCGAGGGGGGGATGATGGGAGGGCCGCGGCAGGCCGGCAGAGAGGCGCAGAGGGGGAGAGAGCAGGATGCCGGGAGGGAGGCAGAGACGAAGCCAGGGCAAATACACACACACACCTCACCCACCCTCTCCTTCTTACCCGCACACACACACACACACACACGCACACACACGCCGTACGCACGCGCACAGCGCATTTGACCCGCACGTGCACGCCGCACAACACAGATGCTACACACGCAGAGCGCGCACAGCCACCACCTGACAGCACGCCTGACAGCACAGGGGTACAGCACTTCATACCCGCACGGACACAGTAGACACACGCGCACACCCAATATTATGGATTTACACACATCACGCACACATGCCACCTGACAACACACCTGGCAACAAAGGGAGTGCGCTGGGGGTGGCTGCCGTATCCGTCACAGGCTCGCAGGGCGTGGCAGGCATGCTGCCACTTTCTCGACACCACTGGGGGGGGGCGCTGGGGGAGGGCTGCCGTATCCGCCCCAGGCTCACAGGAACGGCAGGCGTGGCAATCTCTACACACCACAAGGGGGTGCGCTGTGGGTCCCTGCCGTGTCCGTCCCAGGCTCGCAGGGCGTGGCAGACTTGGTTTTTTTTTTTTGACGCAACAGAGGGTGCGCTGGGGTTGAGGGCGCTATGAGGGCCATGGTTCGCAGGCCAGCACGCGCGACAGTTTCTTGGCACCTGGGCCGGCTTCCCCCCGTGGCCAGGAGGGCGACCCAGGAGGCCAAGCCATTCACCTCGGCATCGCTCGGGCGTGCTCATGTTTCCCGGGCGAGGACCCTCGAGGAGCAGCTTGGGCCTTCGCGCGAACGGAAAAAACCGCACTCGAACAAAAACACGCAAAGGGCAGAGACAATCGAGCGACGGGAGGCCCCAGGGGGCGGCGGCCAGGGACAGGGCTCGTTTCGATTCCTCCGATTCGATCCGATTCGATTTCGCTGTCGTCCGACTCCGATTCCGATTCGATCCGATTCGATTTCGCCGTCCTCCGATTCCGATTCGCTTCGCTTTCGGATTCCGATCTGGGCCCCGATCTTGGCGCACGGGACGCATCCTGGCCTGCCGATTTCCGCCGGTTCGACTTTGCCCGGCTCGGATCGGCTGATCTCCGCCGCTCCGACCCATCGATTCGCTTCCCGTGCGCTCCTGTACGGGAGGAGCGAGGCCCGGAGGGAGGGCCAGCCCCCCGCCCGCCTCCGTGCGCAGGCGGGGGCGGCGGCGGGCCAGGAGAGCCGCGCGCGCGCGCTGGTGTGCAGGAGGGAAAAAACACACAGACACAATGCATCGTCGACCCCCAGGAAAACGTTGGAAAATATGGGAAGCGGGGGGGGAAGACAAAAGCACAGAAAAGACGGGAAAATATGGGGAGTCCTCTTGTTCGTGTGTATTTATTTGTGCGTCCCGGGGCCCCCTCAGGCGTGTTCTCTGTCCGCCGACGCGCGTTGCTGGGGGCCTGGGGCCCTCCCGTAGGGTCACACCGCGGTGCGCGCAGTCAGGAGAGAACGGGAGCCGTGGGCAGCAGGGGAGGAGGCGGCGGGCAAGCAGGAGGAGGAGCGGGAGGAGAGGAAGTGGCCGAGGATGGGCCGGGAGGACGACTTGGATGGGCAGCAGCACCAGGAGCAAGAGCAGGAGGAGCGGGAGGAATAGGAGGACCAGTGGAAGGCAGAGGAGGGGGAAGGACCGGGGCGACAGCAGCGACGAAGGACTCGGATCCGCTTGAGCGGGAGCAAGGCAGAACGACTGCAGCAACGTCTCGAGCCTAAAAGAAGCCAGCGCTGCAGCGGGAACACAATTTCGAAGCACCGGAAACGTCAATTGTTTCAAAAGCATGTTCAAACCATATACGTTATAATCTTGTATGCTCACACAGTGTGCAGGAGAAAATGGGGCACGATTCTGTTCATATTGAATAAGTGTCCAGATACGTGGGTTCGCATCATACATGAGATCTTACACGGGAGCAGCGCTAGGAGCAGGAGGAGAGTGAGGAGCAGGGGGGTTTGTAGAAGAAGGAGGAGGTGAAAGGAGCGGGGCGGCAACGACGATGAACGGCTTTGATCCAGACGTGTGGCCCGCGTTCGGGCGAGAGCGCCAGTGTGAACGACAGACGC
>CAUYUJ010018582.1:476149-513649 GCA_963575745.1 Prorocentrum cordatum
TGGGCAGGCGGCGCTCGCCGATGGCCAGACAGCGCCCACCCTGAGGCAGTCGAAAAGACAAACAGGTCCCAGATGCGAAGAACCCGCTGCCTCTTATGACCTCCATTGCGAGGCGAAGGATGTTTTCCTGTCTGACCGTACCCGCGATCGGCTGGTCGGCGGCCATCAGGCCCCAGCCCAGAATAGAAAGTCTCAGTGTACCGGGACTCGAGCCCATGGTCTTTTGCACCAGACCTCGAGAAGATCACGTCGGAGGTTCTTCGTCGTCCTCGGCGTCCGACGGCCACTTCCGGAGGCGATTCGGGGCGAAAGATCAGTCCCAGGGGAACGACTCCAGACCTTCAGGGGACAGCGACTCGGGAAGAACGGGTCGTCGGAGGTCTAGTATGGGAATGTAATAAGTCCTCGGCCCAAAACTTCCCCGCCAACAAGCGAGTGCGCCCCAAGGAAGCCCCAAGGCCGCTCCCTCTCAAGTATCCATCTCGGTTCCCGCGCACGGGCCCCGGAGCCAGCTCCACCCGTTTTCATTTGATCATATTTGGCCAGCGTTGCGCTTTTCCGCGTGAATGAAGGATTCGGAAGCATTTTCCATTGGTTGCGTGGGGGCACTGCTATTGCTCGGCGATTGCCTGCGAACTAAGATCGGCTTCCTGAAGGAGCTCCAAGTACCAGCATGTCTTCTTGGGGGATTGGTTGGTTTCTTCCTCCTGCAGCTTGTGAACCTCATCTCGGCTGATGCGCACAGGGATATCCTTCAGTGCCTCGTTGGATGGGAGCAGGTCCCAGGCCTCATGACGATGACAATATTTTCGGGTCTCGTCCTCGGGCAGCCTTTACCTTCTCCCGTCGATGTGTGGAAAGAGGCCGGAAACCACTTGCTGTATGGTCTGGCAGTTGTTTTCGGACAGTATTCGGTCTGCTGCCTCGTCACCAGCCTCATGGCAAGCTGGTGGGATATCAGCCCATTCTTTGCTCCTGTCGTCCCCTACGGCTTCCAAGGGGGGCACGGAGTGGTGGCGGGGATGAGGTCCGCATTTGTACTGAAGCCTCCCGACGGCGTCGATTTTCCTGCTGGGTTTTCCATGGGCATGGCATCGGCATCGGTCGGGCTTCTGGCTGGAGTGGGCATCGGCTCTTACTGCGTCAATTGGGGCAACAAGCGCGGCCTCTTGGAAGGGCTCGCGGCTTTGGAGCCCCCCACTGGGCCAAGTTGTGGGACCGGCATTGAACTTGCAGCGGAGGAGCCCGGAGTGGATCCGGTCCGCTCATTCGACGTTGATGGCGCTGACGGCCGTAAATCAGCAGCCGTTGACGGCCGTAAGCCGACTCCACCAGCGACGGAGTTCTTGCGACGGAGCTCTGCTCCCTCCACTATGATAAGCCCTGGAACCATGGAGCAGAGAGATCGCGTATTTGTACGCCGCTCAACGATCGGGAAGGTGATGCTTGAGAGAGCCATGTTGGAAGCCCCCCAAAGGCGGACGGGCCACTTCTACAATGTGGAAGACCGGCCTGCCATGGGCAAGCAGGTTGTGGCAGTTGAGTCAATCGACTCGCTTGCGTACCACATATGTCTCATGGGCTTGGCCATGATTAGTGCTCTTGGACTCCGTGGTATACTTGGGCTTCTGTGCGGCGAAATGGTAGGTAACTTCCCGCTTTTCCCTTTCTGCCTCGTCACGTCAGTAGTGCTGCAAAGCATTCTCAATCGGATCAACGCCCCCGTCGATCGAGCGACTGTCGAACGGATCTTGAACACGGCCCAGGACGGCATGATCGTGACTGGGATGGCGCTCCTCCCAGTGGGAGAGGTAGTCGAGCAAGGAATTCCATTCATCATCGCCTCTGTAGCGGCCATCGCTTGGGGTTTCGTAGCCTTGTTCATGCTTGCTCGCATCATGCTGAAGGACTACTGGTTGGAGCGCGGGCTGATTGAGCTGGGTCTCTCGATGGGCTCGACCGCCACAGGACTCATGCTGCTCCGCATGGCAGACCCCGAGAATCGAACACCAGTGCTGAGGCAGTTTGGTTTTAAGCAGATTGTGCACGTTATGTTTGTCGGGGGTGGCGCATACGATGCCAGCGCGTTGCTCATCATCCAGATGGGGGGCGTTTGGCTTCTCTTTGGTATCAGTGCCGTGTGCCTGCTGTCATGTATCGCTGCTGCTGCGTTTTTCGTGCGTTTCGCTCCAGTCTGATACGGGCGCCATCCTGGACGTCTGCGTAACTGCAGAGGACATGCTCCATGAAGTAAGGAGAATGATGATGGTGTTGTGCAGTTCCGGCGCCGATTGTCGTTCCAGCCAAGAACACTGTCCACAAATGAGTTGTCGAGAGGTGTAAGCGCTGAACATAGTTACGTCTTGCGTAGCTGGTTTTGTTGGCTCTGGGTTTATTCCAAAGCAGTGCTGGCAATGAAGGAGTCCTTGCGGATATTGCCAGCATTGGCGAAAGTGCTTGGCCGATTGGAGCAGGCAGCCAGGTCCCCGGGATCCAAGTTCTGAGCCACGGGTTCCCAGAATTGTCAGGATCTGGCGAACTCGTGCCGCTGGTTTCGATGGGCGGTCGGGTTCCTGGGGCATCGGTTCTGGGTATTAGTTTAAGTTTCTTGCCGGTTTCAGTGGGATGCCAGGCTTTTGGGTCCAGGAAGCGGAGCATCGCGAAGAGAAATGTTGGAAAGAGAAGAGACTGTGGGCATATTCGAGAGATTGGGAGAACGCAAGACATAAGTAGAACGAGAGAGAGAGAGAGAGTAGAAAGAGTAGACAAAGAGAAGAAGGCAGATCGTGCGAAGAGACCAGACTAGAGAGACAACCCTACGGCCCACGCGGCGGAGACTCTGGCCCCACAGAGGGCACAAGACAACTGTTTGGGAACACCAGCGGCGAGACAGTGGGCTCACGACGCCGCCACGGGGCGCCCACGTCCGCGGGCACATGCTTCAGGAGGGAAGAAAACACACAGACACAAGTAATCTTCGATTCACCAGAAAAGATGGGAAAATATAGGAAGGGGGGGGGGGAAGACACAAACCCAGAAAATATAGGAACATATGGGGAATCTGTTTATTTGTGTGTATTTATTTGTTTGTCCCAGGGCCCCTTCAATGCTGGACTCTCGGATCACGGGCTTCCAGTTCTGTGAGCACGATTCCGTTCCCCAGCCTTCCAGCGTTGCCGGCTCCTCGCCCTGACTCCGCAGCCCCTCGCGTTTCTTCCCGCCTTCCTTTCCACTCCTCATCCTCATCCTCCATCCTACTCCTCCTCTTCCTCCTCCTCCTCCTCCTCCTTCTCCTCCTCCTCCTCCTCCTCCTCCTCTGCTACCTGCCTCTGCCCTCCCTCCGCATATCGATCTCGGCCCACTCCTCACACGCTCCGTGCCCCCATCAGGAGCTCCACCTTCGGCCCCAGCGTGCGCTCGCGCGCCCCGCCCCGCGCCGTCTCGGCACATCCCCGGCAGATCCCGTGTCCCCACAGGGAGTGCCACCACGGCCCCAGTGGGCGTGGGAGCGCGCCGCCCCGCGTCGCTTTCCGCACACCCCTGACACCTCCGTGGCATCGTTCGGACGTGCGCATTTTTTTCTCGACGAGGGCCATCGAGGAGCATGTGTTGTTCACCTTGCGAAAAATGCACGCACGAAGCCGAACAATGCACAGGGAATGGACGTCCGAGCGACGGCGAGCGTTTCGCTCCCACACAGGGAGCTCCACCTGCGGCCCCAGTGGGTGCTGGCGACGCCCATGTCAGCCCACCCCTTCACACGCTTCGTGGCTCCACAGGGAGAGCTCCACCTCTGCAGCTCCCGTGGGCGCAGGCGCCTGCCGCCCCTTCGAATCCTGGCGCATCCCTCGCACGTTTTCTCCTCCTCCTCCTCCTCCTCCTCCTCCTTCTCCTCTTTCTCCTCCTCCTCCTCCTTCTCCTCCTTCTCCTCCTCCTCCTCCTCCTCCTCCTCCTTCTCCTCCTCCTCCTCCTCCTCCTCCTCCTGGGGAGCTCCACCTATGGCCCCAGTGGATTACAGCGCAGGCCGCCCCGCGCCCACGGCGGCCCACCTCCCGCCCGTCTCGTGCTCCCGTCGGGAGCTCGACCTGCGGCCCCCGGCGAGCGCGGACGCGTGTCGGCACATCGCTCCCACGCTTCGTGTCCCGAAATGAAATTCCACCTGCGGCCCCTGTGGGTGCGGGCGCCTGCCGCCCCACGCCCATGTCTTGCGACCGTGGCAGGGTCTTCAACGCGTCTGTGCGCCACGCGGCGCGGCGCACGGCGCAGTCGCAACGCACATCGAGATCCAATAGACATGCAGCTTGAATCGCAGATCCAATCGCCATCGAAGTTCACATCACATTTCAATCGACATCCACTTCGACATGCAAGCTCCCCCTCGACCTCCTTATCACCCGAAGGGGGGCCGGTGATGTATGAAGACCGGCTCATCTATATATATAGATATGTATATATGTGTAAAGGTATATATTCACATGCACAGATACATGTCGCCTTCGCACATCGCGTGCCGCATGCGCACAACCTGCGACATAAGGAATTTGAGCAGACACGCTCACAGGCACACACACAGTAGACGAACTTGTCAGACGCAACGACCGTACATGGCACATAGTGCACTTTCCAGATGAGGGTGCAACGAAGCAGGGGAAGATGTGATACTGGCGCGTTCTAACATTTGAGGGTCTGGCCGTTGGGTTGGGAATCGCCACTGGGGTCGAGAGCGCGCCGAGGTGGCTGTTGCAGCGGCGCGCCCAGAGGGCGGGACGCGCCGGCGAGACCTTGCAGACACAGCTCGAAGGCTGGGCGGGGACGATCCTTTTGATCATTGGTGGACCACTTGGGACGACTATTTTTTGGTATTTCTAAGTTTTCGCCCAAAAGAGGAGGAAGAGGAGGAAGAGGAGGAGGGGGAGGAGGAGGAGGAGGAGGAGGAGGTCAGAGCCCCGAATCATCAGGGGTAACTCGGGTCAGGGCTAACTCGGGCTCGTTTGTCGGGAATCCGAGCCCGAGTTGCCCCGGGCCCGAGTCACCCCGGATAATTCGGGCGCCCAGAGCCCCGAATCATCAGGGGTAACTCGGGTCAGGGCCAACTCGGGCTCGTTTTTCGGGAATCCGAACCCGAGTTGCCCCGGGCCCGAGTCACCCCGGATAATTCAGGCGCCCAACAATTGGGGAGTCGGTTGCAGTTCAAGTGCTGCTCGAGCCGCGCGTGCGGGCGAGGCGAAATTGTTGCTTGGGCGAGCGACTGGGGATCACCGGCCGTAGGTCGAGGTGGATTTGACAACAGTTTGTGGTGCTCGTCCAGGGAGTGGGCTTTCGGGCTATCCTTATGTCGGGCGTGTTCCCCTACAGGGGGATTTTCGACGAAAAATAATAAATATTCAAAACGTACCCCAAAAAGGTGAGAAAATATTCAAACAATGGTTCCTTGATTATTTTTGGATTATTTTTGGATTGTTTTCGGGTAATTTTTATTTGTCGTCGAAAATCCCCCTGTCGGGGGACAGGCCCGACTTAAGGCTATCCCGTGGTTGTCATATACGGGTGTCACGTGCGTTTGTCCCGTACTTATCTTGCGGGCGTTCCTGTGCTGCCTTGCGAGGCTTCCTCCTGTGAGAAGGGCCCGATCACACATGCCCGATGTGTCAACACGAAAGTGTAATTTCTCTCTTTGCCCGATGATCGTGGCCATTTGGGCTCGGGCGCTGTGCGGCGACCGGTCGGCAAGGTGCTTCATAAGTGTGATATCCTCGGCCCGCGCTGACGCTTCAGGCAAACGAGACCGTGTTTGAGGGAACGCTCTAGCGGGTGGCGGCTGCCGCGGACTTCAGCGTGGAAAAGACACGACGGCCGCGCAGGGAGTTCGTGGACCTGGCAGTAGCTGAGGAGCCTGTGCAGGAACAGTTGGGGGCGCTCCATAGTTATGTAGTCGTCCTGAACGGGCCATGCTGGAGGACGCCTGGTCGCGCTGCTCGAGGAGATGGAAGCTTCCTCGCTCGAGACGGCGCGGTCCTGCATGGACCCGGAGCGGGCCAAGGTCGGCATCGCGGGCCGCACGCGCGCCAAAACGGTGAAATCGCACGCGCGGGCCATGGAGACGATGCGCAGGTGGCCCGTGCGCGCGCACGGCTCCCCGTGGCCCGTGATGATCCTGCACTCCATCGACCACATGCATGACAGGACCACCGAGCCGTGCGGGCCGACGGTGCCCAACCAGGCCCTGCGCGCCATGGTGTGGGCGGGGCGCGTGGCGGGCGTGGACCAGAACGACAAACTCCCAGCTCTGCCCGAGGCCAAGCAGGTCGTCGCAAACGTGGAGTGCTCCCTGGTGCGAGCAAGGGCCTGACGGCGATAGCAGCGCAGTCCTCCAGCGCGTTCGTCGGGGCCCTGGAGCGGTTGGTCATGGACGAGAACTTCACGAGTTACCTACGCGGGGTGGCGTGCCTCCGACTCGTCGAAATGTGGGGGCATTGCGCTACGACGACCACTCCCTCTACAGCGCCTCGCCTCCGTGGACGGGGGGCTGACGGCCGCGCTGGGGCGCGCGAAGACTAGCGAAGCGGGGCGTGAGATGCCAGCGCTGCCGCTTGCGGTGCCCGGTGCACGCTACATGCTGGACCCAGCATGGATGCAGACGAACATCGGCCCGTGACAATAGATCGCGGGTTTCGAGAGGGACTAGTTCCTGCCGCGGCGCGACGACGCGGGGCAAGAGGTGGTCCGCAAGCCCGCCAGGCACGCAGAGGCGGCTGCAGCTGGCCCGCCGGCGCCCCGCACGATGCCGAAGCCAGCGGCCTGCGAGTTTCTGGGCAGGGCGCTCGGAGTCGGCGACGATCCCTCCAGCCATGGCGGGGATAGAGATTCCGAAGGAAAAGCGCGACTACCTGGGAAACTGGTCGCCGGAAGGCGCAGGTGCCTGCGCGGGGCGCGCCGCGCGGTGATCTCTAAGGTCCGCCAGCGGTTCGCGGAGGCGTTGCGTTCCGGGGAGGTCAACGCGATGCTGGTCTAGGCGGCAGCCGCCCCAGACCCGGCGAAATGGCCGGCGTTGAAGGGGAATTCCTCGGTGCGGAATGCAGCGAGCGCGGCGCCTGCCAACTGCGCGGCCCTCGAGGTCTTCGCCGGCCGGTTGGCCGCGGGCGGCGCCCAGGGACGGCGAGGAACGACCGGGGGGGGCGGCCGCCCCGGAGGCCTCCGTCGAAGATAGAGAAGTTGAAAACGCCGCACCACTGGTCGACAGGGGCAGCAATGTCCCCGCGAAGTGCGTAGGGGGCAGACGACGGCCGCGACAAGGCTGAAGACTGCAGCTGGGCGACTGGCCAGACTGGAGCCAGGGGGCGGCAGCCCCCCCCCCCCAGAGCAAGGGCGCCGAGGAGTGCGGCAGGTGCCCCATCGCGCGCACAAAGAAGCGCAAGGTGGCCAGGTTCCGCAGAGTCGGGGGACGCGGCTGGGCGCCTGACGCAGCCGCTAAACTCGACCTATTCGGACTACGTGCCGGGCCCGAAGGGGCGCGGCACGGTCGGGCCGAGATTCCGGCGCCTTATCTCGGCCGGCGCGACGACGGCAGCCGCCAAGCGCGAAGGCGAAGGCTTGGACAGTTCATCGCGCCCCTCATGAGTCCGAGGAGACCGCCCAAGGAAAGGCGGCAGCTTGCTGAGGGAGGCGCGGCCCAACCCTTCGGGGCAGGAGCGCGCCGGCCCAGCTTGCCAGCCGCGGCGGGGTCCTGCGCGACTCCTCGGGAAGAGGGGGCAGGGGCCCAGCTCGGGCACGGGGCGGTCAGGGGGCGCGCTCGCGCGCTGACGGGGCGCCGGCCGCAGCGCGGCCCGAGGCGCGGCCCGCGCAGGCGCTGGCCACAGATTGCAGACTCGGCGGAGGAGGACAGCGCCAATGCGAAAACGTCTGCGGCGCGCCCGCGGGATAGTCTCGAACCCCCGTCTGGGCGCCCCCTCGCGCGAGGAGGCGGGTGTCCAGAACGCGTTCCCTCGACGCCCGCCCCGCCCGCGCCCCTCCGCCCGCCGCGGCGGGGGGGGGCGGCCCGGCGGTGGTTGGAGTCATCGCGCTGGGCTGGGCCAGGCGGGATTGGCGGAGTTCACCGCTGAAGCGTTCGATTTAGACGCGACGGCAGGGATAGCAGCGCGAAACGGCGGCGGCGTTGACGCGCGCGCGGCGGGCGCAGAAGATGGAGCGCGAAGTCGACGCGCGCCGGGCGGCCCTGCCACCATGAGCGCCGCCGATCGCCGGGCGACGCGGCTGATCTCGAGATGACGCTGGAAGCTTGAGGAGGGCCGGGCGCTGGCAAGGAGCTGCCCCGAAGCCAGGCAGACGGAGGGCGAGCGGGGCGACGTCCGGGCGGAGGCGCTCGCGGCTGTTATTCAGCCGAGGAGGGCGAGGCCCCCGACCCCCCGACGCCAGTTTGGCCCAGCTCGGGGGCGATGCAGTTCAGGGAGGCGGCGACCGTAGAGGTCGACCCCCGCATGGCCCGGAGGCGCTGCGGGGCGCGCGCTCCTGGGCACGAGTGTCCTCATGCTCGGTCAGAGCCGCGCGACATGGCTGGAGCTGCAATGCGGAAGCCCGCAGCAGGCCCATTCGCATTTGGATTGCATGATCGGGGGGCATGTCTGGGCGCTCGCGGCAAGGAACGCGCGGGGCGCGCGCCCGCCGCGGAACCAGGTGCTGCAGCGCGGGCAACGGGCAGGCAAGAAGGTCTGGCAACTGGCGCAGCAAGAACGCAGGCAGTTCCACGCGGCGCTCTGGAGGGGAGCGGGCGACTCCACAGAGGTGTCTGGCAACTTAAATTAAGACTCGAGAGTATGTTGCTAAAAATTAAGAGTCGCGCCATGGTGCGATCACTTAGTTTTTCTGACATGTAAGCATTAACAGCGATTTGAAGCTGGCTTCTCCATGCCAGAAACGGAAATCGGGATTTATCGCGCTGGTGCGCCACAGCGGCGCGTCGACGCACAATGTCAACACGAAACGCTCGAAAACAGCATGGGCAACTGTCACCAGTGGTTTGTTTTAAAATGCTTGTGGTCCTTGCGTGCTGATGCAACTGCGTGCCCTGTGATGTTCTCGTTGCTCGTGGAACGCGGCCCCCTGGCGGCAGCGGGGCGAGGCGGGGGGGGGCGAAGCCTTGTTGTTCTCGGTTGCTCGCGGCCCGCGGACCCCTCGCAGGTAAACGTCATGGAGGCATTGGAACCCCATGGGAATCTTTGGAAGGCCCCAAGCACCCTGAATTCCCTGGGCCGTGGGGGGCCTTTGACCCCTGGGACCCCCATGGGCGGCCCTAGACACCTTGAGCCCTGGACTCCTGAGAACCCTTGGGGGCTTCAGATCTCGCGCATTTCCACTCACCCCTCGCGCTGATCGCGGTGTCTGGCGGATCAGCGGATCGCAAGGTTTGTTGGCCCTTCGGGCATGTGTCGAATTCAAGCTTGAAGGGTCAAGTTTGGCTCAAACTTGAGAGGCCAAATTTGGCGCGAAGGCGGACAACCAGCTCAAACTTGAAGGGTCAAGTTTGGCTCAAAGTTTAGGGGTCAAGTTTGGCGCAAATTGGGTGGCGCCGCATGGGAGAGAAGGGGGAGAGGAGGAGGAGGCGGAGAAGGAGGAGGAGGGGGAGGAGGAGGAGGAGGAGGACGTTCCATACGGACCATGGACCATTTGGGCTGAGGAGGAGGAGGGAGGAGGAGGGGGAGGTGGGAGGAGGACGACGCTCCAAACAGACCATGGACCACACACCGCCCTGCACTCGAATCTCTAAATTTGCACTTGCAGTACATGCTGCAGGGTCGGAACATACCCCTGGGGACCCCAGGGGTGGCACCCGCAAGGCACCACTGGAACAGGGCGCCCGCAGGGCACCAAGGCGCGCGCAGTGCACCGCAAGCACCGCCATGGCACCATCAAGGGAACGCGCCCGCATGGCACCCGTGAAATGTGCAGAGCGCGAAGCGCCAGAAAAAACACAGCGTGAGTTTCCAGACGTGCCGAACGCGAAGCGTGACGATTATACAACAAGAGCGTTCCTGCAAATTGGCGTTGTCAGCGGTGCGTGTGCGTGTGTGTGTGTGTATTTGTGCTTGTGTTTGTGTTTGTGTTTGAGTGTGTTGTTCGTGTTTGTGTGTGTTTGTTTTGTGACGTTGGCAAGAACGATTATATAACAATAACGTTTGTGTGCGTGTGTTTTTGTTTCTGTTTCTTTTCCTGAGCCCGACCAGCTTGCTGTTTCACACAGTCCTGCTCTTCTTCGGCGCAGGGGCTGCGTCGCCGTGCGCTCTCCGAAACTCAACCAAGACCCCCCACATCCAATTCCACCTGTGAGCGGCAGCACATACCTTTTTCAAATATCCGTTACCAGGCGCCGTACGCAGATGGGGACCCAGTCACATACACGGAGCTCACAAGATGGCAGCCTTGGTGGTGTTTGGGTTTGAATTTGATTTCCAACTCTCTGGCGATCCTCAAATGAATTTTGCACTCGTCGCAAAACGTTTGCACTTCCGAAGCTGACCAAATGCCTTTGTTCGCCTTGAGAATGCCAAGCATTCGACACAATGCCTGGCCGCACCGAAGCACACTCGAATACAGAGGGAGGTTCTTGGCACTCGGCAGCGCTAGCACTTCAGAAACAACAAATATTAGCATTGTGTTCGTTTCCGCCCCTTGCATTTTGAACTCACCTGATCCTTCTGATCCAAACATGTTGAATGTTAAGTTTTGGATATCTGCATTGATTCTGCCAGCCTTTCTCTCTACCTTGAGCCATGCAAACAACGCGGCACGAATGCGGTCGAGTGAATGCGCATTCTTCCCATCTTTATTTGTGGACGGACTGGCAAACACATTGTGATCGAATAGCCACCAAATGAAACACAATCAAATAAAAACCGAACACGCCAAGGGACAGACAGTGCAGCCAGTCGACTGCCATGCTGCCTGGATGTATGTATGTCCCCGGACAGAAAATAGGACACCTCCTCCGCACCGACGTTTCTTCGGACCGCCTCCAGAAGAGAGCCCAGAACGGTTTGTCCTTCCCGTCGAAGTCCAAAATGTTAGGCATGTCACGGTGGGGCTCGACGCGATCTCCTTTCTTGAGGCCGAGTTCTGGAAGGTCAACCATGAGACAACGGCCTCTGTTGCCGTGACTTGTCCTGTCGCACTCCAACGATCCACGGAGCCGTGGGAAATTATCTTGTGTAACAAGTATCCAAAACTCGCAGCGGTTGCAAGCGTCGTCGTACTTTTCAAGGGTATGCGGCTGCCATGGCATATCGCCAGTGCAGGATAAGCCAGCAAATGTATCCCAATTATCATGATTACACTCGCACACTGGGCAAGGGTGCTTGATTGTTCCGAAGGATGGGAAACCGTACATCTTCGTACACTCCACCCAATCATGTTTCAACCACAGCACGACAGCCTTCTCCAACTTTGATTTGGAGCACGCTGCCTCCAGTGTCTCAGACTCTCGCCAGTCAGCTCCGTCATGCCTTTTGGCTGGGGCAATTCCAGCAGCTAGCGACATCAAGCTCCAACGCATCGCCAACTGGAGCACGCAAACCGAATGCCATCCCCTGCAACCGCAGGAACAAAGATCAGACTTCCGAATCACAGCGCAAACATGACGCACGCCTGAAATAATGTTATACACCCACAGCGCAATGCAGCTATCTGTTCGTGTGAAGCTGAAGCCGTCAGTGTATACTGCGAGCGGCCATGCGCGTTCGCCTTCGGGCGAGGCGCGCACAACGTCGTGGCTGAAATATACTGGAGGGATGGCCTTCTTAGATATAGCAGCCTCGAGCTTACCCTGGAGCGACGGATCCATTTTCAACTCATTCTGAATGCACACGTGAGGAGGAGAAAACGGCACATGCAAGGTCACCATGGATTGGTCCGCTCTGCGAGTGGACGGGACATCGAGCATGTAGAATTGTTCGTCTTTGCGTCGGGTTCCGAGCACCGAGTCCAAGTGTTTATTGTATGCACCGCTCTGCTTACCAGGACCAAACGAGAGAGCCTCAACACCTTTCGCACCAGCCTTTGTAGCCCAGTACGCAATCACACATATGGTATTTGCATGCACCGTGGCACCAGTCTGTTTCAAGGACACGAGATACTCGAACAATGTCTCACCACATTCTTGAAGGCTCAAACTATCAATAGCTTCACCGTCATCGCCCAGCCCCCTGGGTGCATCCCACCAGGCAGCCTTGTCCCAACTATGTAAGGTTGCCATTTCTTGTAATGGAGAAACTGGTATCCGAGCCCAAGCAGTTACCGACGGAACAGGGGAGGAGGAAGAGAGGAACGAAGGAGGAATGGATGCGTAAGGTTCTGGGAGACCCCCAATAGGTTCCCCACGCCCCTTGGACATCAGTTTCACTCCCCCCCACCTAAGGATCCTTAGGGGGGGGGGTGTGAAGGACGTTGTTTGCGAATTCGAATTGGTGTCACCTGCCGCTGATCATGCTGCTCACTCTGATCATCCTCCACGCCTGTCCAACCAATCCTTCCTCCCACCACGCCCCCTCGCCCTCCTCCTCCCATGCAGTTTTCTGCATTACCTGGGGGGGGCAGCCTAGCATCGAACGTCATTGAAAATCATTGAACATCATTGAACGTCATGGTGACCAACATCATTGAACATCATTGCCATTTTGAGGGGGTGTCTCAGGCGAAAACGTCATGGGTCTAATTTCGCCCTGGATTAAAATCATTGAAGATCATTGGACATCATGGGGCGTGCACCGAGGTGATTTCCAGAGAACGTAGCGATATTTCGATATATGATTTTGTTGTTGTTGATTTTCGTTGTTGAGGTCCATGCGATCTGTGTTTTGATAGTTTTCTTCGTCATGGCCTGTCTCTTTGACCTGAAAAGTCGGTCGACGATGCATCGCTCGAATGCTTGTTCAGCGCGGGCCCTGCCGCACTCGATCAAACAACGCCGACCGACCCCCTTTGCCAGCATCGCGCTCCCACTAACGTAAACAGTGGCACCTCAGGCTGCGATGGAGGCCTCATACACCCTCTTGCAACGGTTGGTTGCCTCGACCAGCTTCGCGGCGAGGGAGTCCAGCTCTCCCGAGCGGTTGGTCTCATTCACGATGTCGGTCGCCTCCAGGTTTGTTTTGGCCCACTTCTGGAAGTTGTCCGCCAGGCCGACGTTCGCCCAATAGGGAGAGCTCTCGAGGAAGGTCTCCACTGCCTTCCTTGCCTCACGGAGGTCCTGGACCATCCCATCTCCTACAGCTTTCTGCCAATCCACTTTCGTGGAGATCGCGTGCGTGACATCCTTGCAGCTTTGCTGAGCCTTGGACGCATCCGCATATGCCTTCAACGCCTTGGTGAAGGAGAACTTGGCCGCCTTGCGAGGCTGCCCAGCATCGGGTTGAGCTCCGCGCTGCCTCTTAGCAGGATTCGTAGTCGGGTCCTTGCCCTTTGGAGGGGTGCGCGTCTCCTGGCCCTGCTTCGTCTTCGGGGTCTCCGTGGTCGGCTCGGCTGCGGACCCTGCGGTCTCCGTGTCGGACTTCTTGAAGATCTTCTCCGTGCCCTTCGTGCGCTTGAAGTTGCTGTCGACGTACTCGTCCAAGTGAAGAAACTTCACCCTCTCGCTCTGCATGTCGGTCTTGATGAACGGTTCGCCAACAAACGTTTTCCCCGCTTGCATGAGTTTGAAGCAGTTCTTCACCACGTTCAGTGCCGCCTTGTACGCCAGCTCATCGTTCCCCTCGTCGCGCACGATGGTGCTGAACGGTTTGTATTTGCCGCGCTTGCCCCGAGTGGTCGAGTCCTCCTCCTTCTCCGAAATCTTCTCCTCGATCAGCTTGTTCAACGTGTCCTTCACCCACTTCTTCTTGAAGTTCCTCTGCCGATCCCTGCCCTTGCACTTCCCGTAGTCCCTCTCGAGTTTCTCGTCGTTCTTCATGGCAATAGCGAATTTCTGGCCCATCGCCGACCTCGCCATGATCTCGCCGCCGTGCAGCGCGCCCTTGAACTGTCGGATCAATGCATCATCATCGTCGTCTTCCTTGCTGTCCTCGGGAGCGGGAGGGACCCCTGCGGCGACTATGTTCTGGTAGATGCTCTGCAGCGCTTTGTCACCAGCCTTCCCAGATGCCTCGACGTCGCCGTGATCGACCGGAGGCATTCCTGCCAAGAGCTGCATGCTGACGATGTCGACTTCATCCTCCATGGACTCGCCATCGGACATGTGCTCAGCCGACGTGCTGCCAACGCCTGTATCAGCATCTGCGCCGTCTTCCTCATACTTGACCATGGGCTTGCTACACACGTCTAGCAGCGCCTCGCTCTGAGCAATGATCTCATAGCGAGAAGGGTTGGCCAACTTATCTGGAAGCATGTCCCAATCGTAAGCGTCAGCAGCTGTCATGGGCTCTTGGGGTGGCGATGGAATGTCGGACATCATCGGGGCAGCATCTGCGGACATGTTGGCCCTCTCCGAGGCTGGTCGATGGTAGCTGGGTCCCAAGTCGCAAACTATATACTTAAGACAAAATGGCTGCGGAATGGAATGTTAGTTTTTTATCCAGGGGCTGTAGTTCTGGTGAGGTATTGTTTTTTTTTATTGGCGTTTTTCTTGCTCGATGCTGTTGTTGTTGTTGTTGTTGTTTTTTTTGGGGGGGGCTTGACTCGTTTGTGATTTATTTTCATGTTTTGTGATCGCCCCCACATTGAGAGATGCTCACATCTCCCCGAAATCGTGTCTGACAGGCAAGCGCGACGAAGCTCCAACATATCCAGCTCAAAGGTTGATCGACTCCTGCTCGCGCTGGCTCCTGACCTTCTCGAGGTGCTCCAGCCACGCGGAGTCGTCGCTGTCGCCGTCGGAGTCGACCTTGGCCACTACCTCCTTGTCGTCGCTGTCCCCTATCGGGGAAGACGACTTGGGCTTCTTGCTGGGCTTCGCCGCGCTGGAGGCTGACGCTTCTCTCTTCGAGGCCGCCGGTGCGCTGCTGCTGGACGCCGCCGCCGCCTCGCCGCTAGACTGGGCTTTCGATGGGCGGCTGAGCGATGCCATGAACTCGTCGCGCTTCGCCGTCAACGAGTCGCGCTCGATCAACCCGAGGATGTAATTCTGCAGTAGCCCGACCGTCTTCGCCATCACGTCCTTGCGGTATGCGTGCGTGCTGTCGTGCCCAATGATGACCTGGAGGATCTGCTTCTTCTTGCCAGGCATATCCTCGATGATGTTGTCAGAGTGGACGAGAATGACCAAGCCAATCGCCTTGTCGACCTTCTTCTGGATGGTAACTTGAGCGCCCGTGTCAATATGTTTGCCTGTCCACAGCGTCCCCTTCGTCTTCTTGAAGCGGATCTTGGTGTTCACCTCGAACTCCTCGTTCGTCATGTCCACGATCTCCTTGACGTCTTCCTCGGAGAACTTCGCGATGATGAAGCCCTTCGGGTCGCTCGAGCTGACCTCCACGTCGTCCGTGTACTCCTTCTTGTTGGGCTCTGCGAGCGGCGCCCTGAAGGCTTTGCAACCGTCAGCGTCCCAACCGTACGCGTACTCCGTTGCTGGTTGAACCCCGTCAGCGGCAGCTGCGCCTCCTTCTGGATCCCCGTCGTCGTTGCCGTCATCGTGCGAGCTGCCGTCGTAGAACTCCTCGTCTTCCTCCTCGGGGTTCTCGTCGTCGCCGTTGGGCTGGGCCTCCATGTTCATCATCTGGACAACCCAGGCGGGCGGGGCCGCTCTCTGCCTCGCCTGCGAGATGTGCCTCATCATCTTGTTGAGTCTGTCCCACGTGACTGTCACCCACTCTTTCTGCTGATCTCCAAGAACCAACTCGAGATCCTTCAGCGCCTCCTGGAAAACCGATTTCTTGAAGGACAGTCCGCCGAACGTTGTGTCCAGCTCCTGCCACATGTTCGTCAGAACGGCGATCTTTTTGACCTCGAGCCCCCCTGTTCCTGTCTCGGCGCACGGCGGTACGCTGCTCGGACTAGTGATGTGCTTCTTCAAGACCTCCACGAGGTCCTCCTTGGCAGCAGGCCGACATGGAGCACGGCCCGCCATGTCCCTCGAAGAGCGAGCCGAACCCCGAACACTCGCTTGAATCAGTATGGCCGCGGACGTCACGGGAGCTCTGGGAGGCTTCTCGGGGCTTCAGGGGCACTCTGAGGGAGGCCACGTCGTCGGGAGCTCTGGGACGCTTCTCGGGGCTTCAGGGGCACTCTGAGGGAGGCCACGTCGTCGGGAGCTCTGGGAGGCTTCTCGGGGCTTCAGGGGCACTCTGGAGGCCACGTCGTCGTCGTCGTCGTCTTCGTCGTCGTCGTCGTCGTCATCGCAGGGCACCAACCATAGGGCACCAGGGAAGGCAACGAGAAATCACGAGGGAAGGTCGCTCTCTATCTCTGTCTCTCTTTCTCCCTCCCCCCCTCTCCCCCTCTCTCATGTTAATCCTGGTGGCAGGGGAAAGGTTAGGTGAGGGGGATTTTTTTTGTTGGCCTAATCTTTCCCATTCGCAACGAGTGTTCGCTGTTCAAAGTCAACGTATGTTAAGATGGTCTTAATATATGGACCTGCTTCTTAATTTTAAGAACCATAGTTTCGAGTCTTAATTTAAGTTGCCAGGCACCTCTGTGTCGGCGGTCATGGACTGCCACTTTACAACGCCGCTGGCCCTCGCCAGCCTCGCGGACCGCCGCCGGCTTCAGCAGTCGCCGCAGCAGCCGCGGCAGCGGAAGCTTAGCCCGCCGAAGCAGTCGCGCAGGGGCGCGGCGCGCAAGGGGGGCGGCTCGGGACTGGCCCAGGACGCGGGGCTTGCCGCGCAGACGCCTGGCGGCAATAAATGTTGCTTCAGGCGCAACTCCAAGATGGCCAGGTGCGACCCGAATAAGCGACGCTTTCTCCCGCGCGATCGGTCCGCTTCGCGCGCGGGGTCGCGGCGCGAGCGCAGGGGGCCAGCCCGCGAGGCAGACGCGCGGGGCGAGGCTCTCGCTGGAACCCCCGCGGCGCCGCCGCCGGCCCAGGGCGCCCCGGCGGGGCCAATTGGCGCTGACGCCGCTGGACAGATCGAGGCGGCGAGCGGCGCGCGCCCAGGCGACGACGGCGGCAGCGCAGGGCTTAGGGGGGCCGCTCCCCTGTTACAGCCGCCAGCCGACCCAGGCCCAGCGGCCCCGAGCAGCCGCGTCGTCGCTCCAGGTCTCCGCGCCAGCGGGGCAACCCGCGCCCCCGCGGGGCGAGGCGTGCGGCCCCTCGGGGCGGGCGGCAGCGGGGCCCCGCGCGACCCTTCGGGTCGGGGGCCCGGCCGGCCGAGACGAGGCCCACAGGAGAGCGCGCCGGCGGGGGGCGGGGCGCCGCGCGACTCCTCGGGGCGGGGGCCCACCCCTCAAGGTCACCCCGACGTCCCGACGTCCGCGCGCGAGGTCCGGGAGCGAGAGGCCTCGCCGCGCGCCCCGGCCGGGGGCAACGCCGACAAGGAAAATACAGAGAAGAAGAGGGACAGGAGCTAGACGCCACGCGGGATATGGGCGGCGGGCCGCAGCGCAAAGCTGCAGCTGAAGGTGCTCTACCACTTCTCGGGGCGCAAGTGGCGGGTGGGCGTCGCTGCCCCCGCGCGCGGCCTCGGCGCGCGCGGGCCTGGTCGAGTCGGGCAGCGCCGGCCTCTCCAACGCTGCGCTGCAGGATGACTGCCTCCGGAGGCTGGCAGCAGGCGAGCGGGGCGCGCTCGCGGTCTCGCCGCCCAGCCGCCCCTGATCACGAGCGGCGCGGATGAACCACCGAGGCCCGCGCCTGGCGCGATCCGAACAGCGCCTTGGCCGAGAGGGGCTGAAGCGCCAGGTGACCAACCATCTCGCAGATATCATTTTCCGCGCGTTTGAGGCCCAGCTGACGAGCAGCAGGCAAGCGGCTGGTCTCCTGGAGCAGCCCGGAGACTTCGGCGCCGTCCAGGCGGGCGACCTCCGCGGTCGGCGCCACGCGCTGGAGGGAAACGAGCTCCTCGACCTCGACGGCGCGCGCGCGGCGGCCCCGCTGGCAGGGCGACTTCGGCGCGCCCGCTCGGCGCGGGAGGGGCTGCGGCGGCGTGATCCTGGCGAGCAGATGGGGCGATCCCTGCTCCGTCGCGCGCTGCGGCGCGAAGGCCGCCATCAAACTTTGCGCGCTGGCCCCCGACGGGGCCAGGCCTGCTCGAGGTGCTCTCGAATCGTCGAAGCTCGACGGCGCTGCCCTCAGGCGCTATTGCGACGAGCGCCGCGACGGCCGCGCAGACGACACCATCGCAGCATGGCGGGCGGAGACCTGGCGCGCGACCTGGAGGCCCCTGGGTCGATTCGGAGGCGCAGGGCCACCGCGCTGCTGCGAACGCATCGAGGCCCCGAGCGACTTCCCCGACGGCGCGGGCCCCCCATCGCCTGGGCCGAGCTGGGCCGAGCTGGCGCCCGAGATTTTCGAACATATCGCGACAGCAATGGGCGGCCGGGGCGCCGCAGAACGCGCCCCCCTTTCGAGCGCGCGGCGCATTAGCGCTGAGCCGGCGCCGACCCGAGCGAGCCATCCGACCTTGCGAGGAAGGAGGTATATGAGGCGGCCAGGAGGATCCTCGAAAGTTGGCTGGGAGCACAGGGACGGGCAGACGATCTGGGTCGCGTCGCGGCGGGGCAGCGCGCCCGCCCTCCGCGAGCCGGCGGCGCTTCCGCGCGTAGCGGGGGGGCCCGACACAGAGCTGGCGAAGGAGCTCGAGACGGGGGTCGCAGCGGGCGCGCTGCGCGAGATGCAGAACTCTCCAAGGAGTTCGAAGTGGCGCCTCGAACAGGGGGCAGTTCCCAGGGCCGCCCCAGAAAGCAGAAAGCCACAGCTCTGAAGACACCTCGCAGACGAGGTGAAGGCGGGCAGGATCATCGGGATGTTCACGGAGCAGCTGCGCAACCGCTTCCACGACGACGACGCCATAGCGGCGCCGGCGGCCCTGGAGAGCGCGGGCGGCACGGAGGGACTCGCGCGCGATGGCGCGCGCGAGGTCGCCGCGAACCGCTGGGTCCAGAACGGGGGCCGATAGGGGATGACGAGACCCCAGAGAAGAATGACCTTTGGAGTTGCTACGAGGACCGGCGCAAAGTCATCTCCTCGCTCGTCGCAGACGTCAAGGGCGCGCATCGGCTTGTCGAGATCCGTGAAGACGAGCGGGGCATGCTGACGTGCGAGGTCCAGGGCGAGATCTACTGCAATACCGTCGGCACCATCGGCAGATCCAGCGCTTCAGAAAAGCGGGCCGGACTTCTCGGAGGTGGGCCACGAGCGATCTCCCGCCTTGTTGAAGGCGGCTGGCCCGTGGAACAGCTCACCTATGCCGACGACCTGGGGGCGATCGGAGCGGGGCGGCGCGGGCGGGTGGCAGCGCTCTCACGGTCGTCTTGCTCGGCGTCTTCGGCTCCGGCGCAGAGGGCCAAGACGCCGGGAGGCCCCGAGGTCGGCTTCCACTGCGATTGCGCCATTCACACCGCGGGCTTCTCGGAGGCGAGGGCGGCCCGAGTAGCGGCCCGGCAGCGCGTCGCCAGGCTTGGGGCGCCCAGGGTTCGCGGCAATGGTCTTTGTCTGGGAGAGGCCTTTCCCGGGACCAGCGTGCTCTCCGCCCTGCGGAGGGCGCCTCCAAGGGGGCGGGCGTCCAGATCGCCTTTGGGCCCCGCCTCTTTCCGCCGCGGCGGCTGGGGGTCAAGGGCGGGAGGGGCGCCCGCAGCCGCGGGGGGGCCCGTGGAAAATGGGCAGGGCTTCGGGACCGCACCCGCGCGTCCTCGCGCGCGGGCGCGGCGCTGTCGGACGGGGCGGCGGCGCCGAAGAGACGGGGCGGAAAAGCGAGGTGTGGGGGGGCGGGCCTCGACGTAAGCTGCGTTCGGCGGGGGGCCCGGGATCCGCCCGCGATCGTGAGATCGGCAGTACCGATTGAGTGAGATCGATCGTGAGATTTATCGGGGGATCGACAGTGAGATCGATCGAGAGACCAATAGTAATATCGATAGTGAAATCGATTGGGTGACATCTATATTAAGATCGATAGTGACATCGACGATGGCATCGATGGCGCGCCCAATAGTGAGGGCGACCGTGAGATCGATCGTGAGATCGTTCGTGGCACCGATCGTGGGATCGATGGTGATACCGATTGCGAAATCAATAAGGTGTGACCAGGCCAACAGAGCATCCTTCAAACACATGAGGCCTTCCGTCGGCCCAAACAAACATGACATCCAAGGGTACCCTCCCCAGGATGCACGAGAGCATCCAACAAGCACGAGAAGCATTTGGGCATTCTCCCCGAACCGACCTCGATCTTACGCTTCGGGCCGACCGTAGTGAGATCGATCGTGGAATCGATTGAATGAGGCGGTGCGCGAGATCTATAATGAAATCGATCGTGGGATCGACTGGGAAACCCGGAACCCGGGACCCCAATTCGAACCCCGGTAGCCCCGCCGCCCACCGAAATCGGCCCGGCATCAGCAACCGGGACCAGGGAACCCGGAACCGGGAACCCGGGAACCCGGCCGCCCACCAAAATCGTCCAGGCGCTTTCGCCAAATCTTTCAACATCCGCCAGGACCCTTTCAATGCAAGCACCGTTTGGGGAATATTCTACTTATTGGATCGCTAGACGCATGGGCAGCTACACGATTGAATGTATCCGTATATGCACAACGATACCACCATCATGTCGTAGTTTTGGTTGGCAAAGTATTTCTATGGTTGGCAGCACATTGGGTTGTCATTTCGATATAGGTTGGCCGTTTGTGCGATTGGTAAAAAAATCAGCTGCAAAGTTGGTTTGATGGAAGCTGTCTTGCTTAGTCGATATTCCGCCAGTTCACTTTGCAATACTCGTCAGACGTAAACGGCCAGTTGCGTAGATCGGACGGTCTGCATCAAGACTTGAGAATAGTTGCTAGTTCGCTCTGCACCACGGCAAACACAAACATTGCGATTTCGCGTTATGCCAAGCATATACCGCAAATATCGCAGTAAGACTGTGAACATTGTCGACATCACCGAAACTCGAGACCCACTGCGCCACTGACGCATATGACGATGTCAACGCGAACGCAATTTGAGGTATTGGGGCGGTCTAGGGGGTCCTGGGGCGGTCAGCGAGGCTCTGTGCGTTACTGGGGCCGCATGGGCCCGCTTCGGGTCTCTCGTTGGCAGGTCTTTGGGTCGCCATTGATGGGCATTGGTCCGTTTCGGAAACCTCATTTTCATTCCTGTGCCTCGAGGCCGTCCACGGTAGCATGTGGGCTGTCACGATGCGTTTCATCAGAGAGCCGTACCGATCCAAAATCGAGCGCGGATTTCGGGTAGTCTAGGGCCCTCTCGGGGGTGCCTTGGGTTGTCGTGCCGACATGCCTGGGTGACTTCGGGGCCGTCTCCACCACGCCTTCGCTTGGAATTGGCGATTTGGCAAATTTCATGAGGGGCGCTTCTCCACTTTCAGCCCTGGGCGTCTTTCGGCCATGGGACAACCCACGGCCCAATATGTAAGGCCGAGCGGCCAGACGTTCAAAGAAAACAAGTCGTCGTAAGTCTTGGTCAACGAAGTCCAGTCGGGGCGGACCAGATTGGCACTCGCGCGCGCAGCTTCCAAGGTGCCGACAATTGGCGCCGCATACATTTTTTGTCAGCAAGTGCGTAAGTCCCGCTGAGCCGGTCGACGCCGCGCGATGCGAAAGCGTGATTTGACCGTGTTGCGAGAAGGAAGAAATCTGGCAGACATGCAGACGCAGAGAGCACTCGGAGAAGAGCGCCGTTCCGGGGCGGCTGTGCCAGCGGCCTCAGTGCCCGATCGGGGCGAGCTTGCAAGGGGTCCGCACCCCTTTTTATACAATGTTGTTTATGGACATGAGCGGGTGTTGTTTTGTCAGGATGTTTAAGCCCTCGCGTTCTTACAACCAAGCCAGGCTAGTATTGGCTTGTCTCTCATGAGCGATGTTGCTATGTCCTTGATGTTGCAAGTTCAGCTCGTAGGCCATACCTAAATCAGTTGCTGATTCAGGGCAGCACTTTTTCGAGCCGCCTCTCGGATTTTCCGCACGGCCTGTGCAATGTCTGGCTACGTAGGTCCTGACCGAGATCTGGCCGCTCCCGACCGTCCCTCCATGTCATTCCCGCCCCTGTCTGTTCTTGCCTCATGCCCTCCTCCCCTCCACAACGTCAGCTGTGCCACGCTGCAGATGCACGGCAGAATTGCTGGAGACGTAGTAGGCACGAGGCATACAAAAATGCAGGCATGGAGAGGAGGGAGAGGACAACGAGAGGAAGGGAGCGAGCCGCTTTTGGGTTTGGTGTTGTACGCACAGCTGCCCGCCGTGAAGCGAACCAAAGACAATGAGCGAGGTACGTAGCATACTTACCCTACGATGGTTCGCATACGTTTTCGGTTGGCGGGTGCTGGCAGCGATGGAGGCCTGCACACATGCGGACGCCTTCCCATAGCTGTTTGAGGTCCGCCGCCACCCCACCTCCAGCTGAACACTGTTCGGGTGCCTGACGTGGGGAGGGAACAAGATTTCATCAAGAAGAGGGCCGTGGTGGCCCTCGCTTCTCGCCTCTGGCGGTGGCTTTCTGGCTTTCTGGTTTGGGGGGGCGTGGGCTCTGCCTCTGGCGTGCGCGCGCGCGTGCGTGTGTGCGTGCGCGCGTGTGTGTGTGTGTGTGTGTGTGTGTGTGTGTGTGTGTGTGTGTGCTTGGGTGTGTGCTTGTAATGCGAATGTGTGTTTGCGCGTGTGGGCGAAGATCACCTCCCCAACGGGGGCATCGGTTAGCCAAGGGCCCGATCCGTTGGACAAGGGCCTTACCTCTGCAGTTCCATGCTTGGCGCGAGGCCCCAACGGGGGGCTCTCATCCGCAGCTGAGCTCCTCCGAGCTCTCTCCCGCGTGACGTCTCGGGCGGACGCGACGCAGGGGCGCGTGCGCACACCAGTGCCAACGCTTGGCGTGGGAAACAAGCCTCACATACATATGTGTAAACGTGTGTGCAGATGTATGCACGTGAGCATCTCCAGCACACAAGCACACACACATACATACATGCATGTAACGATTACTACATTCGGGCGTACTCGGAGTCCCGAGGCGGCAGCCTACGGCGCAAAAAAGGGAGCAGGGCGTTTCAAGGATTCGGTGGCCGAGGGCGCAACCTGCGGCGCAGCCACAGCAGGGCGCGAGAAGCTCCGGTGGCGAGGGGCGCCTCCTCGGCGGAGCCGACCGCAAGACGGCAGGACGTGAGGTTCTGGCGGCCGAGGGCGCTTGGCGGGACTGCAGCAATAGCAGGACGGCCTGGTTGCTCTGGCAAGGGGCGCCGCCTGTGGCACACTCGGCGGGAGGGCGGCCGAAGCTGTGGCGGCCACGGGCGCAGCATGTGGCGCGGCCGTGTTCGGCGGCCGAGGAAAAATGCGCCCCCAAGAGATGAGACTGTTTCAGGAGGGGAAAACACACACAGACACAATTAATCGTCCATCCCCAGGAAGATATAGGAAAATATGGGAAGTGGGGGGGAAGACGAACACCCAGAAAATATTACAAAGTATGGGGAATCCTTTTGCTTAATCGCTTCGCTCATTCCGCCGGCCCGTATTGTGCCATCGCAGGCGTTTGCTTGCGCTTTCGTGGCCTCTTGGAGCCTCGGTGGGGCCGTTTGGGGCCTCTTGGCGCCTCTTTTTAGGCCTCTTGGAGAACTCGGGAGGCCTCCAGGGGGCCTCCTGAGCTCTCGTGACGGTCTCTTGGGGGGCTTTCGGCGGGCTCTTGGCGGTATTTGTTGGTCCTCTTGGGGCCTGGGGCCTGACGTTGTTGGTCCTCTTGGGGCCTCACGGGAGCTTATTGGGGCGTCTTGGGGGTGTCTTGGAGAGTCTCTTGGGGCCTCTTTCGGGGTCCTGGGCGCCTTCTGGGGCGGAGGGCTCGATTTTTCAGTTCTCGGTTCCCTTCTTGAGCCCCTCTTGGGCCCGTCTTGGGGCCTCTTGGTCCGCCTTGGGCAGCACTTGGGCCGTCTGGGGGGCGCTCTTGGGCCGCTCCGGGGCCGTCTTGGGAGCCTCGTGGGCCGTCTTGGAGCAGTCTTGAAGGCCTCTTGGGCCCTCTTGGAGCGTCCGGAAGCGAAAAGGCCAGAACGCAAAAAAACATAGAAAAAACAATGAAAATCAACGATTTTGGCAACTTGGGGCCCTCTTCGGAGGCCTCTTGGAAGGCCCTTGGAGCGTCTTGGAGGCCTCTTGGGCTGTCTTGGGGCCATCTGGGGCGTCTTCGGGCGATCTTTGGCCGTCTCGGGCCTCTCTTGGACCGTCTAGAAAGCTTCTCGGGGCCCTCTTGGACCGATCTGGAGCCCTCTTGGACTCCGAAACAGAACTCCGGCATCTCTGACCCGACCTTGCCGGGGACTTGCCGGGACCTTGCCGGGGTACTTTTCGTCCGGGGACCCCCAGGGGCCGCCCCGCGCGCGCGAACTAGAAATATTGTTAACCAGGTACCGGAGATCTTAGCACGCCCTGGCCCGTTGGGCCGGCGAATTTGTGTGTATTTATTGGTGTGTCCCAGGGCCCCTTCATTGTTTTTTGGTTGAGGGTTTCCGAAATCCGCCATGTGGAACCGATCCCCCCCTCTCCTCACTCCGCCGACCTGGGTTTGGGAGTCACCATGTGGCCGGCTGGGGTTCGCGACATGGCATTGGCTGACCCGGGTTGGCGCTGACACGGGTTGGCCAGTCACCGACCCATTTGCGTTTTCCTTCCGATTTCGGGCCCTGGGACCCTCAAGGTCCGATTTGGCTCGGGACGTGTCTTTGCGGCTGCTGCGACGCCCCGATGTTTTCACGACGTCTGGCTGCATTTGGGCCTCTGGAGGCCTCCAGAGGTCTCCGCCGTCTTGCCTTTTCCGCGACGTGGCCCCCTGGAGGTGTCGTCGCACTTGCCCAGGATCGGCGTTGCATCCCGGGTCGTGCTCTGACGGGCCTGGGATCGAGGCATACTTTCCAGACGTTTGAGGTTGCGCAGAGCTTCCAGTGCCAGCTGTTCGAGTCCCCAAAGGCCCGAGCCTCCGAGGGTCTCCGGAGGTCTCCCGAAGTTCCTGGACGTGCCCCACCCCTCTGGAGGCTCCGGGAGGCCGACGCGGAGCCAGAAACCCCTTTGAACCTCCTCGCCCTCCCCGATCTTCGAGCTCCTCGAACCTCGACGCGGGCTCTCCTCGATCCTCGAGCGCCTGGGCCCTCGCGCCTCCTCCGCCGCCCTTTGCCTCGAGGAGGCCGACGCCTCGCGGAGGGCCAGGCGGGCGAAGCAGGTCGAGCGGCGGCAGGCGTACATCGGCCTGCCCCCCCCCTTTTTGGAGCGCGCGGTGCGGCGGACGGGATCGGCAATGCCGTCTCGGTGGTTCCAGTGGGCGGGTTGAGCGTCTCTCTCTCCTCCTCCTCCTCCTCCTCCTCCTCCTCCTCCTCCTCCTCCTCCTCCTCCTCCTCCTCCTCCTCCTCCTCCTCCTCCTCCTCCTCCTCCAGCCGCCGCTCTGGCACGAATGAGCGACGGGCGGAAGAGGGAGGCAGGCCAAGAGGCCTTCCACTGGGCACCAGGTGAGCGACCGCGCACGAGATGGTGCGGCCCGTGGGCCAGTGGGCTCTGCGTGCACTGGGATTCAACCCGATGTCCGCCACGGGTACCAGGATGCAGGAGATCGTCCAGAGCTGCGCGAACATGGATATGGTGCTGCTGGCGGGCACACAGCGCAGTCATCGCCGCGCTGAGGAGGTGCTCGCGTCTCGGGTTCAGAACCGCCTCGTCCTGGAAGCAGAGGCGACGACGGCGCATTTCTCGAACAAGTCCACAGGTTGCGCGATCATCCTGGGCAGCAAGTTCAAGGAGAAGCACGTGAGGCAGGTTTGGGCTAGTCCACTTGAGGCGGGAGGTCGCGCGGTGGCAGCTCGGATCCGTCGCGGCCCACTGGACCTGGCGGCAGTGGCGATGTACCTCCCGCCTCAGCCCAAGTACGCGGCAGCGCAGCCCCAGTACCTGGCCACAGTGCAGCTGATTGGGTCCTGGTATGAGTCTATTCTTCAGAGCTTGCCTGCTCGGTGCACCCCGCTGGTCTATGTCGACCTCAACGACGGCCAGGGCATCACGCGCATCTCTGGCAAGTGGACGAGAATCGAGTCGACGGCAGTGGGGGAGGGCAGATGCCGAGAACAACGTAGAGGTGGTGCAGGTGAAGTGTTCAGGCACATTTACCAGCGGCAGCACATGTTCGCGATGAACACGCTGAAGGCGGAGCTGGAGCACACATGGTACGGCGCACAAGGCGTCAGCAGCTGTGTTGATTACATTTTCGTCCCAACAGGCATGATTGACATGGTTTCAAGATGTTCTCCATTGTTTGGGTTGGGTGCAGAGCTACAGGCCTACAGAGGGCCACCCCCGAGAGACCACGTCCCCTTGTACGTCGAATTGCAGGGTATGCAGCCTTTGGATAAGGAGCCGAACTCAACGCACACTCGCACGCGCTGGAATCTCGATGACCTGATGAGATGCCTACGGAAGGGTTATCGGAGGGGCGAATTTCTTTCAGCAGTGGAGGAGTCGTTGCATGATACTGAGGACACATGGCGGGCAATGTTGTCTACTGGCAGACCAGGCGAGATCTTTCAGCACATGGAAGAAACCCTCGTACCGGTTGGGCAGCAGTTCTTCGGCCACCAGGTGTCCAGCGATCCATTGTATCGACAGCAAGCTTCCGAGAGAGCTGAACTTCTTCGAGGGCGCGCTCGCCTTCGACGAGCTAAGGTGGGCATGTGTGCTGACGCAGATGCAGCTTACATTTCGGAAGTCGAATCGAGATTGGCGCAATTGAGTCAGCAGCTACGGCGTCGACGGCAGCATTTCGCTCGCATCCGACAGCAGGGCCTTCTGGAAGAGATCGAGGAGGCATGGGGACGTCGTCTCATGGCGGAGGCTATGAGGCTATCACGCGCAGCCGCTCACTGTCGTTACGGTCCAAAGCGTCGAGATGGCAGGTTGTTGCGAGGCGGTCATTTCTCGGCTGAGGTCTTGGTCAACCATTGGAAGCAGGCCGGCTGTGGCGGAGGGATGTCTGCATCAGTCATTCCAGACCACGAGATGTGGCTGGAGTCTTTTCCTGCAGGCCCCACACCATATATTTCGGTGGCCAATTGCGAATTGGCAGAGGAGGATAAGCAGCGGGTCACCAAGTATTTCCGCTCGGCCACGAAGCGTCGGGCTGTGCCGACTGGCACGACACCCGCCGAGCTTTGGCTTCTTTGCCTACGGCCGCTGGCGAACATTAGCACAGAGGGGCAGGGATTGGGCTTCCAGCAGGAGTTTCCAGAGATGCATTTGTTTGGGCGAATCCTGGAAGGGGGGTTTCGACTGATCAGGGCCACGAGTAGGACGCCCATGCGCTGGCACTGTAGCTCGGGGGCACAACTACGAAGAAATGCGAAGCCAGGACCTCTTGGACGTGCCCCCGATGACAATAGAGCATTGGTTTTGCCATGGCCGTAGACGAGAAGATTCCACTCTAGCAGTGCAACTCCTTAGTTGGCGACTCCGTCGAGCGGGTCATAGTTTCGCATGTACGTATAAGGATATGACAAACGCTTTCGCGTGTGGGTCTTGGGAGGAGTTGACTAACACGGTGAACCTCCATGCGGCCCCCGAGGATGTTGATTTATGTCTTCAGCGCTTTCAGTGTAGCGTGGTTCGATTGGAGTCTCTGGAGGGAGGGGTCTACTTGAAGTCGGGAGAGGGAGGCACGATGGGGGACCCGTACATAGTCACACTCTCCAGGGGCACGCTTTCTCGGCCCATCATGCAGTGGCTATGGCGACTCCGTGAGATCGACCCTCGTTCGAATGGGTTGATCGCGCGCTGGAGGGAGCTCCGAGCGGACGTCGGTGCGAATTTGTACGCCGGCGACCTTTTCAGGGCCCATGTCGCAGCTGATTTTTCCAGGGTAGGTGAGTTTCTTGAGGTCCTGAAGGAGGCGGATGAAGCGTTTTCGGAAGAGTTGCAGGAGTTCGGGTACGCCCAGAACGTTTCGAAACAGGAGTTGCAGCTATGCTCCCAGGGACCAGGGGCTGTTCAATGTCGGCAGTGGGTTCGGGGGCGGGGCCGCGAGATGATCCCAGGTGAAGTTCAGGGGGATGTTCGTTATCTGGGGCCCAGAAATAATCTGCAACAAACCGCTTTTGTAGAAGTTCGTCGTCGGATTCAGGCTACCGCCGAGGCGTATTATTCACTCGGGCAGGTCTGGGGTCTACCCGTGCCGTTTCGTTGGAAGCGGACGTTGCTCCTCAGTTTTCTTCAGAACGCTGCTTTGACGGGGCTAGAACCAATGCTGCTGACCGCTAAACATCATCGAGAACTGGACGCGCTAATCGCTAGATACGGGAGGAGAGCGATGCAGGGGAAGGCGGTGATCAGCAAGGAGGAGGGGAGGATGAGGGCCATCACGAACAAACAGGTCCCGCAGCATTGGCGTCTGGCGAGTTCGGCCACAGAGCTCCTTGTTCGCAGGCTGGGTTGGTACCGCAGCCGGGCTATGCTCCCAGAGTCTCACATGCAGGAGTTGTGCTTGCTTTTCGGCGCGATGCCACTTGACCCTGACGGTACAGCGCTCTTTGGCAATCAAGTGGTCCGTGCGTTCGCTTCCCCGTGGCTTGTTCGGTTACAGAATGATTTCCAGCTGGCCGCAGAGTGTATGGACGAGGGGCAGATATGCGCCCACATTGCACGCTTCTTGGAAAATTGATCAACCAAGAAACAGTATCGGCCCTCGCTCGTCTCGACTTCACGGAGATTCGCTCTCGGGAGCTGTCGTTCACGATCCCACCGGTGGTAGGAGAGGCTTCGTTCGACGGTGACCCTGAGGCTGAGGGCCCCACCGAGACAGTGGAGCTCCCTTGGAAGTGCGATTGGGAGGAGGAGGGATTTGTTTGCGTACGAGGCTTTCAGACGGAACGAGATATGCTAAATCACATCAGGCGTGTACATCGGGTTCATAATTCATGCTCGTCGATCACGCCAACGAACATATGTATTATATGTCGCCGTGTCTTCGGGTCGCAGGGCAACGCGTACAAACGCTTGCAAAGGGCAGTCTTGGCAGGGAGGTGTCCTTCGTGGGGTACTTCGACATTTCGTCAGGTTCGTGTCCCGTCGAGCTTCGATTGTAAGATCTGTGAGTACAAGGCTGGGGGGCTTGATGATCTCTGTAGTCATTTGGCTGAGTGGCATCTCCCACGGCGCGTTGACGCGAACCTCTCTTCTCAGCAGAGTTCGGGCGAAGATGCCCGACGCCTTGTCACAAAGCGGTTGGAGGTTCCCGAGTGGACGCAGGCCCCGTCATCTGCCGGGGGCGCCCTCAAGTCCCGCAAGACAGGAGGAGGCCGCAAAGGAGACATCAGCAAGCTCGCGGGCTCCACACTGGCGCAGCTCGTCGTCTTGTTGGCAAAGTTGGTGCTCTCGGACAGCCGGCAGCTCGCAGAGTTGACGGCCACCGTCTGCAGAACTTTCGACCTCGACGCAGGCACGGGGTTGGCAACGGCCATGGAGGAGTCGGGGCAGCAGTACAACGAAGTATCCAAAAGCCTCAAAGAGAAGGCGGCAGGCGGCGAGACGGTCAACTGGGCGGCCAGAGGACCACCATTCGTGCAGATCTTCATGGCCTCGATGCTGTGGGCAGCGCAGGAGGCCGAGAACAAGGACGCCCCAGTGTGGGCGAAGGAGGTCAGCAGCCTCTGGGCGGAGACGATCAGCAAGATGAAGATGATCGAGGTCGGCGAGGTATACCCCACTGGCAGTGGAAGCGGAACAAGGGCAAGCAGACCGAGGGCGAGAGTCACAAGGGTCGGATCATTCTCGCGATCGACACCGCCCGTACTTTCGGCAGGGCCATGCTGACGCAGGTCGAGGCCATGCTCGCGGGCCTCGGCGCGGAGAGGAACATAGGCCCCGCGCCGCGCGGGCCGCTGGAGCGGGATGCCAGCAAGCTTTTGGCGGAACTGAAGGAGGCAGCATAGTGAGTAGCAGAAGCGAGGAACGGCGCTCGGCTGAGGTGAGTGAGAGAGTAGGAGCAGCAAGGTAGGAAGGCCGAATCAGGCCGAAGCTTTTGAAGTTTTGGATCGCCCTGGGACCGTTCACGGTGGCCCTCCTGGTTTCCCGCGGCCCGTTCGGCAAAACTTTCTGGGCGATGACAGATTCCAAGGTAGTGTTAGGCTCGCGGAGCTCATAGCACAAGGGCGAGTGAATGCAGATGTTTTGGGCACGCGCCCCCCCCCCAGCCCCATCAGCCTACAGCCCTGCGGTAGCGACTACCCCCACCGTTCAGACGGACAGCATGCGCAGAGGGAGAGGCAGTCAGGGGAAGGGCAAAGGAAAGGGCAAGGGTCGGTAGCAGTTTTCATTGGTCTCCATCCGTGGGCCCCTCGTTCGGCTGCGTGCCGATCTCGGGGGTGCCCGCAGGGGCGGTGCGGCGTCCGTCGAGAGCCACGGGCCGCGCTGGAAGGTTGGCGGCATCAAGTTTCGCCCCCCAGAGTTAGTTCACCGTGCCCCACCCCGCTAGGCAGTAGCTTGGCAGGCGATAAGCAGCAGCAGACGAACTCCCACGGGCCTGATCCTGATACTGATCCTCCTCCTCCTCCTCCTCCTCCTTCTCCTCCTCCTCCTCCTCCTCCTCCTCCTCCTCCTCCTCCCCCTCCCCCTCCCCTCCTCCTCCTCCCCCTCCCCCTTCCCCTCCCCCTCCCCCTCCCCCTCCTCGTCCTCCTCGTCCTCCTCCTCCTCCTCCTCCTCCTCCTCCTCCTCCTCCTCCCCCTCCTCCTCTTGCTACTCCCACCATTTGCCCTCCTTCCCATTTGCTCCCACCCTCCCTCGCCTTTTTCTAGCATGTGCCCTGCCCCACGTACTGGAGCCCCTGAAAACAGCATGTTCGAGGAGGGCGCGCAGGGACAAGGGAGGACGAACACAGTAGTGTTCTGGGTGCCTTCTAATATGGCAAGTCTGCTAGCGTGCAAGGTGTGGGGGAGGGCTCTACGGCAAGCCTCCAGAGGAAGTCCGGACGTCGCTCAAGCCAGGGCTCTTGCAATTTTGGTGTTGCGCTTTTGGCGCGTAATCATTCGAAAAAGCTTCGGCGGTGGAGCTAAACAGCTAGCTGAGCATGTTTTTTTGCAATCTGGACAAAAAAGTGAGCAACGAGTGCGAAGACCGCATTTATTGACCTACCTGCTGCGAAAGACTCATTAGCCACGTTGGGCGGCTCTCTGGGAACTTGGGTTCGTCGGCGCTCTCGTAGTTGATGTTGTTGGTCTCTCGAGGCCCGTATGTTGTTGGTCTCTCGAGGCCCGTGGTCCCGGAGGGACAGATCGATGGCAGCTGCGGCCGCCGCGGTGGGGACCCTCGCGCGGCGAGGGGCCGCTTCAGTCTCCGAACTGACTCGAGGCCTGCGTCGAGCCAGCACGGCAGCCGTCGAGGCACCGTGCGCGGAGGGAGACGCGGGAGGGCGTGGGGAGAGGCCCGGCACGTTCGGAGGGCCCTCACGGGGCCCCATGGACTCGCAGGGCACGCCGGCAACCAGGGTCGGCCCCCCGGACCAACAGTCACCACCCACCAAACCACCCCAACCCAGCCCGAAGGCCTCAATTTGCCCTCCATTTCCAGTGGGGGGGGTGTCGGGGAACATCGAAAAAACACATGTGGAACCCTTACACCCCCCAACCCGAAATCCGGTTCTTCGGGTTGGGTTGGGGTGGTCTGGCAGGTAGACAAAAAGGACAGGCCCAGGAGAAAACACACAAGCTTTACACCTACCCCCTGGACCTCGCGGCAGGCAGAGCAATGGTGCCCACAATCCCCTGCAGCCGTTTCGGCTCGAGTTGATTCTCGTGGGCCCCTGCGCGGCAGGCAGATGGATCCGCGGCGCCATGAATCCAGCATTCTACGGCCAAGTGCCACTGCTGCCTGTCGTTCAGTGGCCAGCTCAGTGGATAGGTGCGCACGGGGTGGCCAACCTGCGGCAGCCGGCACCGGCACTGGGCAGCTTGGCCCCAGCGGGCAGCCAGCGCTCTGCAGCCTCGGCAGGCCGCCCTGGGGTCAGCCACGCAGCCGCGCAGGTCAGAAGCCGGGCGAAGGCTGGCAAACCCCGTGGCTGCCAAAACGGAGCTCTGGGAAATGGATTCTTTCCCTCCGGGAAGCAGCCCGCTTACTATTCAACGCGCTGAGTTTTATTCCGGGAATTGTGTTGTTCCTTTCGAGAAGGCCCGAGCATTTTCGTTGGGGGACAAAGGGTGAAGTCTGAAGTGCCGTTTCGATGGATTTTCGAGGCTTGAACCTGCAAAATGTGAATCACAAGGCGGATTGATTTTCGGATTTCACCCTGAGCCCTCCACCCAATAGCAGCCACGGATTTGCCAGCCCTCGCCCGGCTTCCGATCAGGGCCCGACCGTCACCATCTTCGGCTGGCCCTCTGCGTCGCCCGCCTGCCACTACCGGGAGGAGCTGTTCCCGGTGGAACACCTGCGCTTCACCCACGACGCCATCCGGCCGGTGTTCCGGGCCGGAGAGCACGCGGGGAGGCCGATCCACGATCTAGTGAACGACTTGTTCTCCGGGCGCCTGGACGCGAAGGTCGTGCCGCCCCTGGACGTGGTCTGGCAGGAGGGGGCCTGGAGGTCCCTCTCGAACCGACGCCTCTGGGCGCTGAAGGTCATTGGTTTCTTCAAGGGGCATCCTGGGCTGCGGAAGCTTACTGCCCATTCTTGCGCCCCGCGTTGTTGCGAAACATGGTGTTCGGAAGTCTGAAGTCTTGTGTCCTGAATCCTTCGTCGTCCTCGCTTTTGACCTCGTCATCCGTCTGCTCCCACTCCAGCTCCTGGCCTTCCTCCTTCACATGCTATTGGCAAGCATCCTCCTTCTGATTTGGCCAGACCTTACGCTTACGCGTGTTGCTTTCTTGAAGTGTTGGAAGAAAGAAATGGAAGTGCAGTTGACTCCAGGTAACGCAGCTTGTACCGTATCGCAGGAGACCCGAACAAGTAGACCATGTAACGTTAATCATGCCAATGTTCAATAGGTACATGCTGCGAACAGTGCAAAGATAAAAAAGAGAGCGTTCTCCACAACCACATCTAAGACAGCGTAGGGATCAGCCCCTGTGGGGACCTAAGTGTGCAGGGTGAGTGCTGCAGTAGGGTTTTAAAGGTGTCAATCTTTGGGCTGCACTGAGTGAGGTTTTTCAGGTGTACCCCGAACCTTCAAAAGAGAGCTTGCAGTCTTTGGGCTGCGACCTAGGATTTTGTAGGGTAGCCCCGAACCTAAGTATAGATCCTTCTCCGCACCCCCCGCACCCACAAGTGATCCACCACCTCCTCCATCACGTAAGCTGTTGTCAGTCAGCCGAGCATCCTCCTGCTCCTCCTCCTCCTCCTCCTCTTCCTCCTCCTCCTCCTCCTCCTCCTCCTCCTCCTCAAGCCTTCGCTCCTTCGAAGGCCTACATGGGCTTGGCGGGACTGGCTCACCTCATGGTGCGAGTCCGCTACCGCTCTCCATCTCAAGCCATGTTCGAGATGAAGAACACCACCGAGAGTGACGGTTGGATCGTGGAGGTGACCGGGTCTGACGACACCATCCCCAAGGAGGTCCACAGAAGAGCACGGTCTCTCGTCACAGGCTCCCGCGACAGAGGGGGCGCGTGCTCTCCCCTGGACGCCGCGATCGCAGCCGAGGCAAGAGACGCCTCCCTTGCGCGTGCGGTTCTCCAACGGGCTTACAGGATCACGGTGGCCATCTGCCCTCACATCCGTCGGCTATGTTTTGTCGTGACGTGGGCCCCGCATGCCTCTCGATCCCTTCATGGGGGGATGTGGTTCATGCTGGGTGGTTGTTGAACGGCCCTGGAGACCGAAGTATGACTTCAGAGGCCCAAAAAGAGGAATGCTTACCAGCGAGGACAGGACCCCTAACAGTACGTTGTTTCACTCTGGATGCATCCTATACGTGATTCAACCTTTGCCTTGAACTTTGCGAGGTGCTAGCGTCGTGGTGCACTCTAATATGCTGCAATGTGGTGCATGCTATGTTGCGCAGGCCATGTAGTGTCAGCTATATGATGCAACCCATGTGGTGCAAGCCATGTGGTACAAGCTACCTGGTGCAACCCAGGTGGTGGAAGATGTGTGGTGCTATCGACACGGTGCAAGCTGCGCGATGCAAGCTTTTATCCGATGCGATTGCAATATGCGTGGTGCCAGGTGCGCGTGCGTGTGTGATGCAAGCTAGGTGGCGCATCCAGCACACGGGGCGCCCACGAGTCGCCCACGCCCGCCCACCAGGCGAAACCTCGGCATACCCGCTCCACTATTCAAGGATCGCATGCGCTGTTTGGGGAAGCGACTGCCGTCAGAATGCTCTCGTGACGCTTGACCTGGGGGTGGTGGCAGGCTTGGAGCTTCCGTCGCCCTTGCCAGCAGCTCAGCGGAGGCCCTCCGGAGGTCGCCGGAGGCGCCCCGAAGAGGCCCAGTGCGGCTTCCAAATCTCCAGGGTAGGGCTCGAGCCAAGCCGCGTTTTGGCGACCTCGTGGGCCGTGTTCGCTTTGATGCCCATTCGCAGCAAAAAGACGAGCGAAGGCGGCACGACGGAGAACGAACAAAAACCAAGCGGCACCGCAGAACACGGTCTGGCTCGAGCCCTTCTCCAGAAGCCCACAGGCCCTCGGTCCCCCCCTCAAGCCCCACAGAGCAGACGCCTACCCAGGAGGGGCTTGTCCGGCCCGGCGTCTCTGCAGTGGAAGGGCGCCCCCCTCCCCCCCCCCTCTCCCCGCTTCGGGCAGAAGCCGCCCACGGAGAAATGCATGCGAGCACGCTGGGGGAATCCTGCGAGCTGTGTCTGTCTCTCGGTGCGTCCTTGGGCCCCCTCTGAAGCTCTCAGGGGGCCAGCTGCGAACCCTACCCCTGCCCCCACGATTTCTGAGGGGGAGGGTGGGGCTGAGTTCGCTCGGGAGCTCCCGCGCGAAGGGAACCCCACCCCCCCCCTCAGAAATCGTGGGGGGTAGGGGTAGGGTTCGCAGGTGGCCCCCTACTGTTAAGTCGGGCCTGTCCCCCTACAGGGGGATTTTCGACGAGAAAATAAAAATACCCCAAAAATAATCAAAAATAGTCCAAAAATAATCTGGGGACTATTACTTCTAATCTTTTTTGACCTTTTTGGGGGTATGTTTTGGGATATTTTTCATTTTTCGTCGAAACTCCCCCTGTAGGGGGGACGCCCGACATAAGCCTACTGGAGGCGAGCAGGGGGTCTCTTGGCATGGGCCCCCGGCGCCCACAGCCGCAGCCCCGCGGCCTACAGGGCAGCTTTTGATACATGGGATTTTTAAGAACGTAGGATTTTAACTCGTGGTTAATTTATGAACAGGTGTATGTTTTGGGGTAGGGTCCGCTGGGGGGCAGCGAACGCGATCTGTGTTTCTGGGGGGGGGGGGGGGCAATGCTTGTTTAGGGAGAGCAAGCATGAGCAGCCCGATCGTGGGCAAGCAGACCCGAAAGAGAGCCTCTCGCGGAAGGGCGGGTAATTTGCCGTTGACCGATCGGGCGCCCGAGCCTACGGGGAGCTGCCCTGGAAGCAGCGCTGCCCCCCCGGCGACCTCCAAGCTTTGGGGTAGGGGCGCCAGTGCCCCCCCCCCCCCCCCGGACGCTCTCGCGCCCCATGGCTGCCGAGGCGCGGCCGCCCGGCCCCGGCGGCCCTGCCCGGGCGCGCCCCCGCCCGGGCAGAGGCCGCGGGGCTGCGGCCGCGGGGCCTCCGCATGCCGTTTGTACACCCTGCGAAATGCTTAAGAAATCATGGGTTAAGAAATTCATAGTCTCAGAACTTGAATAAAAGCCCAACAATTCTATTCAAAAGTTAGGTTTTCCATTGAAGCAATAAGAATAATCAAGACTCTGGCCGAAACCTTACGTTTTCTTAAGCATCGCCTAGGGTGTAAGACATGCTCCGCGCGCGGATCCTGCACTCCAGATTTCGTAATAAAGGGGGAGGGGGTCTGGACCCTCCAAGACAAGCCATTTCGGACCCCCCCCCCCCGTGGGAGAACCCTCCACAACATCGTCCCCAGACCCCCCCAGGCCCTCCGAGATGGCCTGGAAGAGACCCCCCCCCGAATTGAGACCCCCCTCCCTTTATTACGAAATCTGGAGTATGAACATGCAGGGATTTAGTGTGAAAAACAACGATGAGTTCATGCATGCATCGATTCCTAAATCCGTCATGCCTTAGAATCCCATATTGTCAGAATCCCATGTATCAAAAGCTGCCCTGCATCAGAGCGTGGATTGCCTACCCCGCTTTCGCTTCCAGGCAAAACCAGGCCATGCCACGCGCCTCCTCGTCGAGCGGCCTGACCAGTGCAGGCTGCAATGTGGCATCGTTTGGTGTCTCTTAGAAGCGAGGGTGGTCAAACGCGAGGTAGGTTTGTTTTTTCCCGAATTAAGAACAACGATGAGTTCATGCATACATGTATTCATAAATTAATCACGAGTTGAAATCCTATATGTTCTTAAAGATCCCATGTGTTATAAGCTGCCCTGTAGGCCGCGGGGCTGCGGCTGTGGGCGCTGGGAGCCCATGCCAAGAGACACCCTGCTCGCCTCCAGTAGGCTTATGTCGGGCGTGTCCCCCCTACTGGGGGAGCTTCGACGAAAAATAAAAGATATCCCCAAAATGCCCCCAAAGAGGTCAAAAAAGATTAGAAGTAATAGTCCCCAGACTATTTTTGTATTATGTTTTGATTAGTTTTGGGGTATTTTTGGGGGGTTCGTCGAAAATCCCCCTGTAGGGGGACAGGCCCGACTTAACAGTAGGGGGCCACCTGCGAACCCTACCCCTACCCCCCACGATTTCTGAGGGGGAGGGTGGGGTTCACTTCGTTCGGGAGCTCCCGAGCGACGTGAAGACCACCCTACCCTTCAGAAGTCGTGGGGGGTAGAGGTAGGGTTAGCACGTGGTCCCCTATCCAAGGTGCCCTGGCTTTGCTTGGGTTTTCCGATGGTCTTGCGATGGAAAACGTGACTCAGGAGCAACGATAGGGGGGGGGATAGGCCTAGGGGGGGATGCATCGACCCCCAGTCGCCCATGGATCGCCAATGGTCGCCCGATGACCACAGCCCGCCCAGGAAGGTGCGGATTCACTACCGGGGGCCAATCGCCGATCTATCGGCAATCTATCGGCGATGTATCGCCGATTCCAGGTCGATGCATCCCCCCCGTGCCAGTCCCCCCCTCTCGCTGCCCCTCGGTGACGCTCCCGCACCAAAATGCACCGGACGCCCTGGGGTCTCAGGGCTGGGCGTCGTGCAGAAGGCCTCTTGTGGTCGAGCTCCTGCTGTGTGCTTCCCCCCCCCACGGCGAGAGGATGGCAGCCATACGGCGGGACATCCACGCCATCCGCGGCAGGGCCGCCGCCGCGGCGGACCTGCCCGCCGCTGCGGCGGAGCTGCCGCCGCGGCAGACCTGGC
>CAUYUJ010018582.1:518649-526149 GCA_963575745.1 Prorocentrum cordatum
AGGAACACACCAGGAAGGCACTGGGAATACAATCTGAATACATTCGGATCAGAATACAAATACATTAGGAATACAATCGGATACAGTAGGAATGTTGCAAGATGCCTGATGGTGTCAAAGTCAGGACCTTTGGGAGTTCCGACGGATTCCTGCAGATTCCGAAGGACCTTTGGAAAGTCGTGCGAATTCCACAGGGTCCACATGGATTCCCGAGAATCCGTCCCTGGGATTCCCTTCGGAGTCTCGGGGTTCCTTCATCGCGTCGGCCGGAACTTTTGTTTCCTCAGTGACGACCGCGGGAGATGATCGAAGGAATCCCATGAACATCTCTCGATTTCGTACATGAGGAACACATGAGGAACACAACGCAATAGGGAATCCACTAGAACACAAGAGGAATCCAGTATCAATACACTAGTACAAGGAATCCAATGGGAATGCAGTAGGAATTGAATCGGATTTCAATAGAAATCTCGTCGATACGAAGGTAACGTGTGAAACGTTCCTTTTCGGTCTTTCATCATACAACCGCTGTGCAGGACGCAGGCATGAAGAATACACGAAGGTGGCGCTTGGCGCGACACGAGGGCAATGTTCAACCCTACGACCATTGCTACTACTGCTACTACTTCGTCTACTACCATGAATATTGGCATTACTATCGTATTATCATTACTAATAGTACCAGTACTACAACTTACTACTGCTACCACTACTACTACTGCTACTACTGCTACTACTGTTATAATTATTACGACGACTATTATTGCCACTACTATGTTTTTTACCACGGTTTCTTGTTACGACTATTACGATTGTTTATTCTTCTTCTACTACTACTACTACTACTACTACTACTGCAAGTACTACTACTACTACTACTACTACTACTACTACTACTACTACTACTACTACTGCTACTGCTACTGCTACTGCTACTGCTACTGCTACTGCTACTGCTACTGCTACTGCTGCGACCGATATAAGTGTTAGTACGTTTAAACCTTGTACTGCGGTTGCCCTTAGCACACTTACGCGCACAACAAGATTTAGTTTTATATCATCGCGACCGCGATGACTACTACGACTGCTGCGACTACTCGCAGCAGCATGAGTAGTATTATTAGCAACGCTACTTCTACAGCTACTACTACTGCTGCTGCTGCTACTACTACTACTTCTACGACTCGTAAAGTTTTTATTACTACTCATAGATCTAGTGCACCTACTTGTACCAGTACAACCATTATTAGTTGTCTTCCTTCCAAGATTACTCAGGTTACGACTCTTATGCGCCACTGCGATCGTCACATTTACGGTTGTTGCTGCCACGACCACTATCTTTATACGTTTTGTCTCTACTAGTATTGCTACTACTACTACTTCTACTACTACTACTTCTACTACTACTACTACTACTACTACTACTACTACTACTACTACTACTACTACTACTACTACTACTACGACCACTACTACTACTACGACTACTACTACGACTACGACTACTACTACTACTACTACTACTACTACTACTACTACTTCTACTACTACTCGTATTACGAGTAGTATTATTACGACTACTGCTTTACTACTACTACTACCACTACTACTAATACTGCTACTACTACTACTACTACTACTACTCCTGCTACCACTACTACTACTACTACTACTACTACTACTACTTCGGTTACTACTGCTACGACTAGGCCTACTAGTATTATTCATACTACTACTGCTGCTGCTACTACTATTACTACTACTTCTACTACTAGTACGGCTTACTACTACTACTACTACTAAAACTACTACTATTACTACTACTACGCTTAATACTAGTACTACGACTGCTGCTACTACTACTACAACGGTGACGACGACGGCGACTACTACTACTACATTTACTATTAGTACCGCGACTACTACTACTACTACTACTACTACTACTACTACTACCACCACTACTACTACTACTACTACTACTACTACTCCTACTACCACTACTACTACTACTACTACTACTACTACTACTACGACTACTACTACTACTACTATTACTACTACTACGACTACGACTACGACTGTCACTACTATTGTTACTATTACTGCTACTACTACTACTACTACTACTACTACTACTACTACGACTACTAGTACTACGGCTACTACCACGACTACGACTACGACTATTATTGCCAGTACTACTACTACTACTACTACTACTACTACTACTACTACTACTACTACTACTAGTTCTAGTACGACTACGACTACTACTACTACTACTACTACTACTACTACTACTACTACTACTACTACTACTACTACTACTACTATAATAATAATACGACTACGACTACGACTACGACTACGACTACTACTGCTACTACTAGCTGCTACTGCCACCGCCGCCCACCCTCCGCTGTCTGCCCCCTCTCCCCTTTAGCCTGTGCGCGCCGAGCGTGTGCACGTGGTCATTGCGCAGCCGAAGTTGCGGAGGTGGGCGGCCACTGAAAATTTGGTCGACGGAATTTTCTGCACTAGATGCGGCTCCCTCGCCACCACTCAGATTTGCAAGTTGTCTCGAGAGTGCCCCCAGCCCATTGCCTGGGGCAAGAGGGTGTTTGCGGGGCTGGACGGAAGCAAGGCTTTGCTCGTGGAGGTCCGGCCCCCTGAGTTTCTTGGGCTGCCTTCTGTGAGCTCGCAGGCGGTCTGACCTCGAGCCGTTTTCGTCAAGTTTCTTGGGGCAGGAAGCTAGCGCAGTTGCTCTCAGGTGTGTTTCGTAAGGACGAAGAAGACGAGGAGGATGAGGAAGAGGAAGAGCAAGAGGAGGAGCAAGAGGAAGTGGAGGAGTAGGAGGAGGAGGAGGAGGAGACGGGGAGAAGGAGGAGGAGGAGGAGGAGGAGGAGGAGGGGAGGCGAAGGAGGAGGAGGATAGGAGGAGGAGCGGAGGGTTCGCCGGCGGCGGCCACGTCGTCGTCGTCGTCGTCGACTTCGTCGTCGGCGTCGGCGTCGTTGTCGTCGTCGACGACGACGGCGACGACCGCGACGACGACAACGATCAGGGCGCCGCCGCCGCGGGCTTTCACCAAAACAATGTTTTTAATTGCTCCCCCCTCCGCGTCGCCACCCTCGCCCTCGCAGCGCCCTGGGCGCCTGCGGAAGGCGCGCTGGGGAGGCAAGAGCCCGGGGGCGGGACAGTCGGCCCTCGGCGATCACCATGCTAAGTCAGCAGCCCGCGATGCCCCCCTGCCCGGGAGCGCCTGGGAGAGCCCCGGCAACCACAGGGGGCGCCAGGGGGGCCTCTGACCGGTGCGAATCGTCACCCCCCGCCGCTGCAGATTGTCAGCCCTCGGGGCGTCCCTTGGGTTCTCAGACGGGCACGGGGGGCCTCCGTGGGCCGTGGGCCGATCTCGGCAATGGGTTCTGAAGGGGGCCGCGGGGCCGACGGATTTCTTCTCGTCAGCTCCAAAATGCTTTTCTGAATCGTCTACCTCCACTACACTTTTTCGATCTGTGGGGCGAGAGCGAACCTCTTCCGCTAAAAGCTAGGCGGGCAACGCACAGCTATAATTCGGGAGACAGGGCACAGGAGGGCGGGGGGCCTCAGGCGGCTGGAGTGGGCGAAGCCCAGGTCTACCGCCACTACACGAGTGAACGAATGGAGGGCCAGCGGTTCTCGACCTGTGGCTCTCGCCGGAGCGCCGCGCACAGTCGTCCCAGAAAAGTCCCACGCAGGTGCGCGGGCGGACGGCCGGTGGTTTTCAAGTCGCGTTTCTCGCCGCAGCGCCGCGCACATTCGGTCCACATTGCTTCAGCAGTGACACGGATGGAGGGCTGGTTGGTTTCAACATGGGGCTCTTGCCTGCGACCTTGTCAGCTCAGCGTGCCAGAAGCTTACGGTCGTGATTCGCAGCAGCTGCACGGATGGAGCGCGGCTCCCTTGCAAGATGGGGCTGTCGCTGGGCATGCCTTGAGCTCTACAGCCCGACGTCGTCTCGTTGTTTCTGGCTCGACGCAATTGCATCCTCCTCCTCCTGCTGCTCCATATCCTCCTCTCCCCCCTCCTCCTCCTCCTCCTCCGCCTCCTCCTCCTCCTCCTTCTCCTCCTCCAAAGCGGACTTCCCGCCGCCCACATTGAAAAGGCCTTTTGGGGCGCTCGTCATTTACCAGGGGGCGTCCCGCGCAGTGCGCAACCACATTTCCCACGGGGACTCGCGAGGGGGCGGGGTCTGGGACGTGAGGGCGTATGTTGCAGCGTCGCTGGTGCCTCTTGGGCTTCCTCTGGCCCTCGCCCCCGCCCGCTCCCCTCCTCCCAGAGGGTTCCAAAGAGGGTTTTTGGGGGAGGGGGAGGGGTCCCCCAGGGACTTCGCACCCCCTGTTTTGACAAGCTTCCGAGGCCCGTGGGGGGCTCTCTGGAAAACCCTCTCCCCCCAAACCCCCTTTTGGAACCCTCCGGCTCCTCGATCCTCGTCCGCAGCGGCGGCGACGACGTCGACGGCGACCACGCCGACGATGCCGCCCGGAGCGTCCCGGCCACGGCCGCCGACGGCGCCGACGCCGCCGACCGCCCCGCGGGGCCGTCTGCGGCCGCGAGGCCGCTGCGCCTGGCGCCGGCGCCGCGTTCCCCCGCACGCCGCCGCGGCTGGGGCGGAGCGCGGCCGAGGCGGAGCGCCTGGAGGGGGGGGGCCCTTCGGGGGCGGTGCCGAGGGGAGGGGGAGGAGGAGGGCGGGACCTGGCAGCGCTCGGCCGTGTGCATATTTTTTCCCGGCGAGCGCCCTCGAGGACCCTCCTGGACCATCGAGCGGAACAGACACGCACGGAACCGAAAAAAATGCACGGGAAAAATGGGCGCCCGAGCGACGGCAAGGGGAGGCGGCCCGAAGATCCGAGGACCTGATGTTTTGTTCAGGCCGGCGTGTTGCCGTGGGTCTCGGCTCCCGGGGCCCGTCCTCGGGCCCGGGGACTCTGCGCTCGTTTTTTTTTTTAAGGCTCGCGCAAGCTTACAGTCGGGGCCCTGGAGAAGGAACCCTTTTCGTTGGGGGGTGGGCTCCGCGTTCCTTCAAGTGCTTCACAGCTTGCCTCAGGTTTTCCTTCTGTTTTCGATCGGGAATGGAAGCTTAACTTACGGAGCAAAAAGAGGCCTCGTTCCTTATTTGGGGTTCCTTAGGTCAACGCCCCGACTGTACTTGCATGGGCGGGGGGGGGGGGCTGAGCCTGCAGCGAGCCGACAAAAAAGCTGACGCAGGGAAATCACGCAAGTCGAAAGGCACTGCACGCTCGTGCTCGCTTGAAGAGGGGCGAGGGGGATGGGGGGGGGGGCGAACGCCATGCAGGTAGATCTAAAGAGAAACAGGCTCCATCAACAGTGAATCCGGGACGAAAAACCACCCCCAGGGAAGGGGTCCGGACATCTGGGGCCGCGGATTGAAAAAATCGCATCGGAGGATGTATGGCGGGAGGGGGAGGCGAATGGGGGAGCGGATGGAGGAGGAAGGGGCGGGGTGCGAGGGGGGGCGGAGGGAGGATGACTGGAGGGGAAGGGGAGAGGATTCGGATTTGGATTCGGATTCGGAACGATGGCGAAGCAACATCTATATCGAGCATGCGACGCCCCCCTGACCTTGAAGGTGCAAAGGACGACAAGGAAGACGAATCGCCCGAACAGGAGAAACAACTTCACGAATTCTGCATGCCACCGCTATGAAAACAGAAGCACCCACTGACAACCATGCAATTACTGCCGCCAGGCGATCGGAGCGTGGCAAATCGCAACCCACCATTTTGCAGAATTAGTATGAAGAAATGCCTTCACCTTATTGCTGAAACGGCTAACCTCATGTCCCTCGGCACTTTCCGCACGGGAAGTTGATCACCTGCTCGTGATGACGAATTGAGAGAAGCACCAGCAGTAAAGAAGGGAAGCGAAACGCACCGTCTGTCGAGGTGACTAGCCGTACTCTCCAAATACTACCGCCGAGTGAAGCCCACACAGAGCAATTGCATACGTAAGCCACCCAAGCCCACGGTTGGAGAACCCTTGAGATGCCGACGGGAGCCCTAGCAACCAGCGCGGTGCGCGCCCGAGAAAGCCTCCAGTCAACACCGCCCGCAACTTACAAAGTAGAATACACCCCCTGTGCGGTGATGGGAGAGTGCGGCACCGTAAAAGCTGACACCTGCTAGGGCCCAACAAGTATTTGATTTCAAAGGTGATTAATGGCAACCATGAGAAACGCCGCGGAAAATACGACCAAACCACCGAGCACCATGGGAAAGGACACATGGAAATTGCCCGTGCAGCTGTGTAAGACAACTACCCTGAAGTGAATGACGCCTGCACGCAAAACACCATCACAACAGGAAGATTCCCCAGCGGCCTGCTGCTTGATTGATGAAGTGGCCCGACAACGTTTCCGATAATATGCCATGTGTGACCAGTCCCCGTGCGGCCCAGCATCTTGAACAACACCAACATGCCAAACCACTGCAGGACGCTTCGCGTACTTCGCCTCGGGCGTAGCCAACAGCTTGCGAACGCAAAGCATTCCCGGTGCCACAAGCACGGCGCGATGAGCCGCCGAGGCACGATATCGAGGCAGGTTGGAGCCAAAAGAAATTGCTGTGGACCCGCTTCGAGCCGCATGTGCTTGAGCCACAATTTCTACGGACGGGAAGGGGGGAGGAGAAAGGGGAGGTGTGGGGGGGGGGAGGAGGATGGGGCGGAAGGTGGGGGGGGGGAAAGAAGTCAAGAGCCAGGTCCGATCGCGCCACAACGCGGGCCGCGCAGGGGTTAGAGCGGCAAGCGTTCCGATGGGTGCGGCCACTATTAAGCATGCACCGCGCTGACACAGCATTGCCACTTTCACTCACAAGCGTCGCGGCGCTTGGGCGAGGTCGGCATTTCGCCCGCTCTCGCACGGCCCCGCTGCCGCTGTCGCTTCCATGTGCAGCGGCGAACGAACCATGCGCCGTGCCCGTGCGGGACATCACTTCCGAGCGAAATGCGCACGCAACTTGAGCGACGGCGAGACGTCGCCAAGTCGCGTGGGCTCGCCACCGTTGGCGGGTGAAAAATATGCGCCGCGTCGAGGCGCGATCGCCATTTCCAGGCGAAATCTGCGAGGTGTCCAGGCGAGAGCGGCTTCTTAATTTCGTCCGTTCGCGCGTCGACGAAGCTGCATGCGGAACACGTGCGCCGCGCCCAGGCGGGAGATCAGTTCTCGAGAAAACGAGGGCGGCGCCGAGGCGAGAGCGACATGTCGGCCTTTCGCGCTGCATTTGCGTCGCGTTCTTGCCACGCACCTTGCAACATGGACGACAATATGTCCATGTCGAGACGACAAACAGTGATGTTGTTTCTAGTTACATGTAGGATGTGACCACCTCGATCGGGTTGCTATCGTCGGCGAGGTGCCAAGATGGAAGCATCTTCCAATAAAGGGCATGGGTAAAGTAGAGCAAATCATGGTGTAGAGTAAAGAAGAATAGAGTAGAG
>CAUYUJ010018582.1:531149-646149 GCA_963575745.1 Prorocentrum cordatum
CCTGCGACGTCGCTCGCAGCATCCTGCAGGACAGCTGTGCGGTCGCATGCCCCGCGGAGGCTGGAGATCAAGAGCTGCGGCGAGGGAGGGAGCTGACGAACTGGCTTGCGTATTCGCAGTCTGCCGGCTCCAGAGAGCCAGCCAGCGGCATCAGGGACAACTGGGAACCGCCAGCGGGAGTGACGGGAGTCAGTGGCACAGAGCCGCGCAAGGAGTTCTACGTGCAACCTCCGACGTGTACGCGGTTGGGATGCGTCGTTCGCTCAGTGCCCGCCAGCCACATGATCCGCGACCACCGTCTCGGAGTCCGCTGGTCGCCCGATCGGTGGTCCAATGCGTGGCCTGGTTTCTTTGGGTGACGCGGCCCCGCTCGGTCGGCTTGAGACATGCGCGGTGGCCGTAGTCGTTGGGACTCAGGGGTGATTGGCATTGCGTTCCTTTTTTTCTGCAGCCGTGAAGTTATAACTCAGGAGGGAAAGAAACACACAAACACAATTAATCGTCGATTCCCCAGAAAAGATGGGAAAATATGGGAAGTGGGGGGGAAGACAAAAACCCAGAAGAAATTGGGAAATATGGGGAATCTTTTTATTTGTGTGTATTTATTTGTGTGTTCCAGGGCTCCTTTAGTGAAGTTATGACGTCGGGGTCTCGGAGATCCGGGCGCCATCAAAAATCCGTTGCCCGTGAGCGCCCTCCCAGGCTTTCGTATCTCCGCGAAGCCCACTCCGAGGGGCCCCCAGGAATGCAGCGAGTCGCAGTCCTAGAGATTGACACCAACACCAAGATCGGCGGTGTGCCTCCACCGAGGGAGAACGATCCCGATCTCGGTGATGGTGGTAATACTCTGGCTTCCAAGGTGACCGAAATATTACCACCAACACCGACATCTAAGATCATCATCTCCCTATGGAGGCAAACCCCTGTGCTGGTGTTGGTGCCAATTTCCAGGCCTTCAAACGAGCCTCTTGAGGCCGAGCGTCAAATGGCTGGCCGTCGTCGGCGTTTCGCGGCGACGGAGGGGTTGGGCGGGCACGTCAAGGTGATGCAGCTGTCCGACGCGACTCCGTCGGCCAGCCTGGACTACTTCTGCGACCTCTGCAGGGGCTCTTCCGTTGAGGGCCACCGAGCGGGGACGCTGCAGCGATGGAGGTCAATGCCTCTCTCCGTCTCACTCGCTCTCTCTCTCTCTCTCTCTCTCTCTTTCTCTCTCTCCCCCTTTCCCCCTCCGTGGGCACTTCGCTGGGGGGCCCTCGGGAGGGGGCCTGCCGACCCTGACCTCCAACGCCTTGGATGGAGCAAGGTGGATTTCTGGTCGCCACTGCAGATGTCCAGGGGCAGGTTCTCGAAGCCTGGGGTCGCAGGGACCGTTGCCAGATTCGCCAGGGGGGCGTCGAGAATTGCGACGCCGCATCGAACAATTCGTCGCGTCGGGGATCCTGGGACGGCTGGCTTAATGTCAGCCTGTGATTAACAAATGATGCCTCCCCCCCGGGGCTGATGAATAGACCCCGCAGGGCGCAAAACATGTGTCTTTAAGCATGCGCGCCAGGGCTCGGAGAGCTCGGGGAGCCACGCCGCGGATGATGGCAAACGGCAAGAGCGGCGAAAAGGAGGAGAAGGAGGAGGAGGAGGAGGAGGAGGAAGAGGAGGAGGAGGAGGACGACGAGGACGAGGACGAGAACGAGGACGATGAGGTGGAGGAGGAGGAGGAGGAGGAGGAGGAGGAGGAGGAGGAGAACGAGGAGTTTGCTTCGCGGCGGCGGGAGTTCCGTTCGACTGCGAAACAGGGAAATAACGCGGCGGTCGCGGCACCGACGGAACCTGACTCTGCCGCCCTTGCATCCCGCCCCCCTCCTCCCCCAGTCCGCGTTGTTCCTGTCACCTTCTCGCTGGCGGCCGGGCGTCGGCGCTAATCGCTGGCGCCGCTGCTGTGCGTTTCAATTTGGCGGGCGCCGCCCCCGCGATTTGCCCGAGCAGGAAAACCGCTCTTTAATCTCACGCTTCGATTGTTTTTGTTAATCGCAAGCCAGGACGAGGAAAAATCGGGCGAGGATGAATCGACAATCTCTGAGGTCTGGCGGCTCTGGAAGATGCACCTGGCGCCGCGGTTTTCCCAGACCGTTCCGGAACGCTGTGAGAGCATCCCGGCACGCTTTGGAACGTTCTGGCGCGCTTTGGAACGGATTTGTTTCTCCTCTTACTTCGTCCGAAGACGTATGTATGCGGTCTGAAGGGAATGGTTTGCTAGGGGTCGGTTGGGCCGCGCCCAATCCAGCGCCTTCCTACTTCAACAATCGTTATGTGTTTGCTGCGTTCTGTTTTGATTTTGGAGGGCCTCAGCCCAGTCTACTTTATCCGCCTTCCGACTTTCTGTTTTTACCCATTTCTTCCGACCAAGGACTGCCTTGGTGCTCATCTTCCTGTGCGAAAGCGGGGTAGGCGGTCGTGGCGCTTCGATGTATGATCCGTAGACGGGCTTATGGCGGGAACGCGTGGTTCGCGTTTTCCTACAATTCGCTGTGTCGTGTTCGTTCGATCCACTCGCAGGGTGGAATTAGAGGAAGGCGTGGTTCGTGATTTCCTACAATTCGATTCCTAACATCTCCGTCCGTCAAGCAACATCGCCGTTGGCCTGGCCTTGCATGAGCCTTCACCACTGCGGCGGTCTGGGTCGGGGGGGTCGGCAGATTCCTGCGCCCAGCGCCGGTGACATTCACGACCCCTCTTGGCGTTCCTTTTGGCCGAGCGGCTGGGCTGCGGGGCTTCGCGTGGCCAGGCGCTGCGTAGCTAAAATCGCAGACATTTGCGACAGCCCACGCGGTGGACAGACCTCGCGAGATCGGGCCGGCGGCCCCTCGTTCCCAACCTGTTGGCGGCGTGCCAACGGGGGTGGTGCGAGGAGCTGGGGCTTTGAGGAGGCAGGGGCTTTCCCAGAATCCCCCCAGCCATCCCAGAAGCCTTCTTGGAAACATCCGATCCCTTCCAAGAAACCCCCTCTGCCCTCTAGGAAAACCACGCCCTTTCTCCTCCAGCAGAAATCCGCCCGCAGAAGTGGCTCATGCTCCCTTTCCATAGGAGCTCATCGCGGCCAGGTTTTCAAGCCGCGTCCACCCGTGGCGACGAAAACTTGGAGAAACGCCCGATGACATCCAAAGCGACTGCGCGTTAACGTCGCGTCGTCAACCTAGGGCCCCTACGCCGTGGTTTTGTCACATGGGCCCTGTGAGGAGGTCCTGCCCCCTTTTTGTGGACATGTTGTCATCTGATATGTTGTTTGACGGTCCCGTCCAGTAAGTGCCCACAGAGGCAGAAAATCGGGCAGGGGGAAACAATTCGTGGGCACCCCCGCGTTCCCCCAAACTCAAAGTTGGCACGCGCGGGGGAGATTGCGGTCGAAGTGGAAGTCATCAGACCCATCGCCAGCTTTGAACACTGGGGGGCGGGGGAAGCGTTGACCGATGAATGTGGCATGCGTGTTCGCTGTTTTTCTTCGAGGCCCGTCGCCCGCCCAAAATTGGTCGAGAAATTTCTTCACGACGCGGGGGGGCGGCCTATCGACCGTGCTTTGCCCGTGGCGGCCTATCGGCCCGTCGGCCTCTCAGCGAGGGCTGCCCATTGGCACGGCGCGCGGCTCGAAAAGGTTGTCGAACATCGAGGAAAGTATCGAAGGTATCAGGCTGGCAGTTCGAAAATATATCGCGCGGGAGGTCTCGTGCTCTCGTGCCCCACTGCCGGACGCAGCTCGCAGAGCTACCCAGAATCGGCCTGGTGTGACTGATCTCCAGATTTTACGTATTAGGTTTAGCATTTGAGATCATTACCTTGATCGTCCTACCGAGTTGCAGTGTGTGCTTGGTGTACTGTTACCCTCTCTGGCTCAAGCCCAAAAACGTTCATCCAATCCTGTGCTGCCACAGTTGGTAGCGGAGCGCGGAGTCGCTCGGGGTGCCATGGGCGCGAGCCAGGTCCGCGCCCGAGGGGCGTGACCGGCCGGCGTTCGCGTGCTCCCGAGCGGTCGCTGCGCTCGGCCGACTGCGACGCGTGGAGATCCACGGTGGACGCCATGACGGGCGTCGAGGATGAAGATGCAGAGAAGGGGGCCAACCTACACGTGAGTGCGGGGACGGACGAGGCTGCCGTCACTAGGGGCGAGCTCAGAGGACTCATCGGGGACATCGTCAGGGCGGCGATGCAGGAGCAGTCCAGGAGCTCGAGTGCTGCAGCAGCGTCCAGCTCCGTGGCCACTGGCAAGCCGGACGAGAAGAGCAAGCCCGACGAGAAGAGCGAAGATCCGTGGCAGGGCTCAGATCCGTGGACGGCCAGTGGCGGAGAGAGTTGGCAGAGTCGGTGGTGGCAGGCCGACTCGAGGACCGGCTGGGAGGATCGGCAGCCCGATCTGAAGGACAGCTGGCAGAAGGACTCAGGCTGGTCTCACGACACCGCCTGGACCCGCGGGACCGGGTCCCGACCCGAGCTGGCCGCCTGGTCCGGCAGCTGGGCAGGAGGAGGCGGCGCCTGGTCCAAGGGAGACTACTCAGACCCACCGGCGTGGCCGGGATGGGCGCATTTCAGAGCATGGAAGAAGTCGCTCAGACGTTGGAATGCGAACACCGACGTACCCGTCTGGCGTCGCTCCGAGAAGTTCCTTCGTCTGTTCGACTGGGCCTTCCAGGCCAAGTTCGAGGACATACAGGAGCATCGTCTGACCGACGACGGGCGGATCGACACTATGCTCGGCCGCATGGACACCATGGCGGGCGAGCGTGAAGGAGATGACCTTCGCCGCGCGGGTCGTCGAGCCTTCTTCGAGGCCAACCGCGAGGCGAAGGAGTCGCTGATCCAGTTTGTCATCCGCCGCGATGCTCAACTGCAAGAGGCGGAAGGACACGATCTATGGATGTCGCCCAAGCTGAAGGGCCTGCTCCTGGAGGAAGGCGCTTGCCTGTCCGCCCAGGGCCTCCAGAACCTGAGGACGCTCACCTTTGGGAAGCTGGACTACGAGAACGTCTCGTGGGCGCTCAAGCAGATGGACTCCGGCGGCACCGAGCGCCTGCTTCCAGGGCGAGGCGCCGGGGCAATGCTGGCCGACACGACGGCTTCTGAGGGCCTAGGCGCTAGCGAGACGTCGCCTGGTGTTCAGTCTCCCCTCCTCTCTCCTCCTCCCCCGTGGTCGCAGGTTCGGTCAGAGGGTACCGGCGACTTCCCGGCAGAGGACGAGGAGACCTTCTACGATGATGACGATGAGGAGGAGGCCTCGGACGAGGAAGACATCGAGGCTCTGCTGGCCGAGCTCGACGATCTCGACGTGTCCGAAGATCAGGTGGACGAGGTGCTTGCGACGCTCGAGGCCAAGAACACCAGGACCTGGAAGCATAACAAGGAGCTGAAGCGTGCTGCTCGTCAGGACAGGGAGTACTTTCGGCCCGACTCCCGGGCGCCCAGGCCTCCTCGGGCACATCCAGCAGGTCGTCCAGGACGCGGCGGAGGCCGTGGGGACGGCGCTGGCGGCCGAGGCGGACGCGGTCGAGGTGGTCGTGGGTTCGATCGGCGGCGCCTCGCGAAGGAGCAGCTGATCAAGGTGACCCGCTGCGGCATCTGCAAGCAGAAGGGCCACTGGCATCGGGAGTGCCCGGAGAAGGACGGACCCAGGGATCGCCGAGCTGTGAAGGATCACGGCCGAGGAGCATCCGCGTACATGTTCTCGGGCATCGTCGGCGAGGTCGGCGGCTCCGAGTTCGTGGCGACGGTAGAGACGGGCACGGGCAGCCTCCCAGCCTGGGAGCAGGCGCAGCTGGAGATCGAGTCGAGCGCGGTTCTCCTCACCACGTCCGCCACCCAGGGGCTCGTCGACCCAGGTGCCGGCAGTGACCTCGTGGGAGTCGGAGCACTCAACCGAGAGTCTCGAGCCCTGGCGGAGCTTGGGTTGAGGTACGTCGAGATACCTCAGGGCGACCGCCCGCTCAAGGCGGCACACGGCGTCGGTGGAGCCGCCCGCGTGATCAATGTTATTCTCTTTCCGTTGTGCTTAGGCCAGACGTTCGGCATCATAGAGACTACAGTGCTGGCGGACAACGTTCCGCATATTCTCAGCGTGAATCTTCTGGAGTTTCTCGAGGCCGTCATTGATTTGCCCAGGAACAGCATGCAACTTGGGCGCCTCAGTCAGAAGGTGCCCCTTTACCGTCTCAGTTCAGGTCATCGCCTCGTGGAGATCGTGGGGCCTCTCGACCAAGAGGCAGTGGCACCAGCAGCCGCGATCAAGAGGCATCCCTTTTTGCGTGCTGACTCGTTTCAGACTGCTGCAGGACAGTTCCCAGAGATGTCGGACACTGGGGTGGTGACTGGCTACATCCCTATCCTCATCACCATCGTCTTGCTGCTCATGCTGCTGCTGCGGGTCACGAGGGGAAGCTCAAGGGCCAGGACCAGGACTCGGAGAACATCCAGGCCCAGGACTCAGAGCACCAGTTCGATCGTCCACTCCAGGAATCGGGTCAACGTCCAATCGGAGCACCAGGACGACCAATCGAGGGAGCTCCTCCAGTCGTGGGCTCAGCAGGGCCCGAGTCAGGTCTTAGGATCCGGTAGTCAAGCTAAGGTGCAGAGGCCGAGGAGGTCTTCGAGAGGAAGGGTTCCCGAGAGCCCAAGAGGACGGACTGAACTGACTGTCTCCGTGGTAACAGTGGCGGCAGTTGTCTTCTCCGTAGTCCACCTCGGCTCAAGTCTAGCCTTGCTGGTGTTAGCTTTCTCAGTTCACGAGTTTCTTGCGGTCCGGCAACAGCGCCTGTTCAGACTCGATGGTCCTCGGAGGGCTGCTCCTGGCGTGGTTGGCTGTGCATCCCGTGCTCGGAGGAAAGAAGAAGGGAGAATACGGGACGTCGAGCAAGGGAAACCAGGGAGCGTGGGACGCCACTCAGGCGTTTCTACGAGCACGCCAGTCCCGCCTCAACGGGGAGAGGGCTCCTGGAGAACCCGACTCAGACGGCTACGTTTGGGACGAGCCCTCGGCGGAGGAGATGGCCGCCGCGGCGGCCGAGAGCGACGCTCTGGAGGCGGCGGCGAGGCAGGCGCAGGCCCAGGCAGAGGCGGATCAGGCAGACCGCGGGCCACCCACTGGAGGCGCCTCGTCCTCAGGGAGTGGTCAGGCAGCGGGCCAGCCAGGGCCTCAGCCCCCCCTGCCTCCGGAGCCACCTCCAGGATACACTGGCCCATATCCCATGGTGGTCGATCGCTCGTTCAACTCCCAGGCGGCAGCGGCAGCGGCGGCGGCAGCCGTGCCTCCAGCAGTTCAGCAGGCAGCAATCAACACTCCAGTGGCGTCGACCCCGCCACCGGTGAAGCCTCCTCCTCCAGGAACGATGTACATGCGGGGCACTACGGCGCCGCCTCCCCTGACGGGGCCCGCGGCAAGCAAGCCACCGCCCAAGCCGCCACCTACGCAGCTGGCATCGACTCCCGAGCCGTCGGTCCCAGCGAAGCCGCCTCCCGGACCAGTCAACGAGTGCGAGCATCCAGAGTCGTGCATCCGATACTACGGGAACCAGCACGGGTCAGGCTCGAGGTGCACCCGGTGCCAGACACGGTTGGTGTGGATCCCCCGAGGCCGGGGGACGGCAGCGGGCCAGGACCCACCGCAGTCAGCTGCCGAGGCAGCGCGGTCGGCGGCGGCATCAGCCCGGCGTGCGGTCAACATCCTGCAGGAGAGCCCGGGTTTCCGAGAGGGCGGAGCCGCCCTAACCACGGTGAGCTCCCTGGGCACGCTGCTACAGAGCCTACAGTGGCAGCTGCAGGAGATACCAGAGGGGATCCGTGCCTTCGGACGGGTTCAGGAAGTACTGGACCGCATGATTCAGGTGGCGACCGACTCCCAGAGTGCGCCGACTCAGGTCCAGGAGGGCCTCATGCAGATCCACCAGATCCTCATGGGAATCCAGGGCCACCTGGTGTCGCTCGAGGACTTCGGCGAAAAGCTCGACACGATGGAGTCCAGGATGCTCAACCTCGAGCAGAGCATGGGTCAGCTGGGATACATCGTCATGCAGGTAGGCCAGGGCGTGGCTGGACTACTTCACGTACACGGAATTCAGCAACTACATGGTGGTCAGGCCCCGGCCGAGCCCTGGGCGCCGGGTCCGCCAGGGCCCATCGAGCCCAGAGGAGAAGGAGACTCGTCAGGCAGTGGCGGACTCGGGCCTCACGAGGGCTCGAATTTCCAAGATGGTGGAGCACAGCCGTCTACCACGACGCCGCCGAGCGACAACGGCGGACACGGCGAGGAGTACAACGCGACGCTTGCCACGACGACGCCCGACCCGAACAACTGGTGGCCCTTGCCACCGATCCCGGAGGTCGCGATCGATCAGGAGCAGGAGCGGGAGCTGGTCAGCAACCAGGGGGAGCTCTACTGAGTTCTTCCACTCTGTCTCAGGCCAGCATTTTAGAGCTGTCATCGTGCTTTGTGCAGTGTGGTTGCGCGAGACCCCAGGCTGCCTGCACGACTTCTGGCGCCAAGAGCGCAGCGACTGAGACGCAGAGTTTTGCTCCTCCTCCTCCTCCTCCTCACATCAGGTCCCCTCAGGCTCCTAGGACTCGAAGGCCTCCAGAGACCCTGGAACAAGGAGCCCAGTGGACCGACGGGGACCGTCACAACGATGACCATGAGGTTGCGTGTAGCAAGAGGGCCCGAGAGGCTCTCGAGCGTAGGGCCTGCGAGCAGCTAGGCGAGACCCTTGCCACCGAGGGGCCTCTCGACCGAGGGCGTCGGGCCAAGACGGCCTTCATGGAAGTTTTCTCCCCGCCCCGTATGGCCCCCGAGGTGGCCAAGCGTGGGGCCCCAGTGGCCTCGGACCCCAGCTGGGATCTCAAGACCGGGTGGGACGCGTCCAAGAAGTCAGAGGTCCGACGCCTCTGGAGGCACATCAGGGAAGAACAACCCGAGACCATATGGCTGTGCTCGGAATGTCGAGTGTTCTCTGCGATCAATCGTTTAAATCGTCACCGGGTCGACCCGATCGCGTGGCAGAGATCGGTGACAGCCGGCCTACGCGATCTGACCCTGTGCATGGAGATAGCCCTCTTCCAACATAGTAAGGGGCGGTACTTCATCTTCGAGCATCCCCTATATGCCTCCTCTTGGGACACGCGTGCCGTGCAGCTCGTGCGAGGGCTCGAGGGAGTCAGGCGGCTGCGCATTGACATGTGTGCGTTTGGCCTTCAAGTAGATAAGAGGGGGCCCAACAAGAAACCAACCGGCCTCCTCTCCAACCACCCCAGGGTGCTTCGGGACCTCGATGGTCACCTGTGTACCGGGGGGCACCAGCATGCGTTGCTTGAGGGAGGCCACGTCACTACCAAGGCCGGCAAGTATCCCCCCGCTCTAGTCAGGAAGGTTGCCCGAGCCGTGTCCGAGCAGTGGAGTGGGGGGGGCAGCCGAGGGCCTTCCACCTGGGCGGAGCTGGCGGAAGACGTTTTCCCAGAGGATGATCTGGGCGATGCGGAGGTCGGATCGGAAGTAAGCGACGAAGAGGGACTCGACGAGCCAGAAACCAGACCAGCCCCACGTGAGAGGAAGGCCATCCCAGAGCCAGAGCCCTCCGAGGAGGAGAAGCGCCTGGCTTTTAAGCTTCATGTAAATATGGGACATCCGGAGAATCGGAAGTTCCTGCGAGTCCTCAGAGCGGGCGGAGTCAAGAGACACGTCCTCACTTGGGTGCGCGACCATTTCAGATGTTCAGAGTGTGCCGAGAGGTCGAGAAGCGGCACTCATCGCCGCGTGGCTCTCCCCAGGACTTTCCGTTTTAACCACATCGTGGGAGTGGATCTTTTCTGGGTTGACTTCCAGGGAGGCTCCCACGGCTTTCTGAACATGGTTGATCACGGTTCTAACCTCCAGGTGTGCGCCAGGGTGGTCGACGCTCGGGCAGCAACCGTGTGGCGAACCTTTGTCCTGGCCTGGATTCGACCGTTCGGGGCCCCGCACTATCTTATCTCGGACGGGGGCTCGGAGTTTGCTGGGAGGTTTGCGAGAGGAACCGAGCAGTGGGGTGTCTATCATCACGTCTGTGACGCGGACTCCCCCTGGCAGAACGGCCGCGTCGAGCGTCACGGGGGCTGGGTTAAGGACCGGCTCAAGGCCGAGATCGAGTCGGGTTCGGCTCTCCCCGCCACGCTGGACGAGCTCGACGAGCTGGTGTCGGAACTGGTTGCCCACAAAAACAGGTTCTGGCATCGAGGAGGGTTCTCGCCGCTCCAGCTGGTTTTCGGGGAAAATCCTAGGCTTCCCCACGACCTGCTGTCCGACGACAGCCGAGGGCTCCCAGGATGGCAGGACGTGGTGCGCTCACCCATGGAGCAGGATGAGGCAGGTGCCGAGTTTGCTAGGTCCCAGAGGATTCGAGACGCTGCACGTCGCCTCGCCATCGACGTGACCTCTCGAGACCAGGTGAGTCGAGCCTCCCGGGCCAGGACCGCGACGACCAGGACCTTCTCCCCTGGCCAGTGGGCATTCGTGTGGAGGCACATGTCTCGTACTTCCTCTCGAGCCGATTCTCCAGGACGACGCCGGGACGGCTGGACTGGTCCAGGTGTCGTGGTCCTCCACGAAGCCGGGACCGTCTGGGTGGCCGTCCGAGCGCGCCTTTGGAAGTGCTCACCAGAGCAGATACGCCTGGCGAGCTCGGACGAGGAGCACGGGCTGCAGCTCTCCCAGGATCCCAGGTGGCAGGAGTTACTGCAGCAGGCCAGGACTCGTCGCGCCTCGGCCGTGGATGTCCAACGAGAAGGGGCCCCGCCAGAGGACGCTTGGGACCGACCCTTGGGCCGAGAAGAGGACTCGGCCCCTCGTGTTGCGGGCCCTTCGGGCCCCGAGCCGGGCGGGCCAGAGGCCCCTGTCCGTCGGGAGGGTCCCTCGGTCCCAGGGCCCCCCTCGGGTGCGATTCGGGCGGCCGTCTCCAGGGGAGCTCGGGCCGGGTCCGAGATGGGGCGAGAATCTCAAGCAGGTTCGGACATCGCCCAGGCCGGCAGCATCCGCACCAGGCTTCCATCGATTGCCGAGAGCGAGCCATCGACGGGAGAATTGTCCAGAGAGGTGACGCCAGGAAGAGAGGAGGGGCACCCTGGTCCCCCTACTGAAGTTTCTGTCCCTTCGCCCTCCCCTCATCCGCCTGTTGCTCCACCTCTCACTGTCTCCCCTCTCTCACCTGCTGCTGAGCCTCCTCAGGCCACGGCGGGCTCAGCGCCCCGGCCCCGAAGGGTTTTGTCTCAGCCGGAGGACACGCCTTGGTGCATCCGCGCACGGGCCGAGGCAGCCCGAGCCTCCAGCTCACCACCGGAGTTCAAGCGGGCGAAGCTGGAGTCAGCCGACCCGTCGTCGTCGTCTCCGTCCGCCCCTCAGGTCTCCAGTGGTAGTGGTGAGCCTCCTCTCTCTCCTCCCCCGGGCCTCCCCGCTCCGTCTCCGTCTCCAGGTTTGGGGTCCGGGACCAGAATCACGTCCGGCTCCGAGCCGCGCGTGTCAGTGGCCGACAGGGTCCAAGAGATCGAGGCCGGACGGGTTCGTGCCCGGTCACGCTCTCCCACGAGGGGCGAGAGTCTTTCCGAAGGAGCGTTTTGGGTGGTGCCCAGGGATGACGGCGTTGCCACCGTCCCGGCCGAGCAGCAGGAGCCGACGAGAGCCGAGGCACAAGACGGCGGCACTTTCGCCGCCAGCCGGGGCGGTGAGGTATCGCTGAAGAGTTTATCCCCTGCCGATCGGGCCAAGTTCGATGCGTCTGACGCCAAGGAGTGGGAGGCCATGAAGGCGACAGGTGCTGTAGAAGTGGTGGCTCCAAGCAAGGCACGAGTCATCCGCCGCGAGCAGCCAGACCGTATCATCTCGAGCCGGATGGTCCGCCGCTGGAAGCCCCAAGAGGGCACCTTCGCCGCCCCCGACGCCAAGTCGAGGTGGTGCGTCCATGGGCATAAGGACCCAGACTCAGGAGCCCTCGAGGTTTATGCTCCCACTCCTCAGACATCGTCGATTATGATGTTTATCCAGATAGCCATGAACCTGGGTCTTCTATGTGATATCGCCGATGTCAAGAATGCTTTCTGTCAGTCAGACAGAATGCATCGAGCACAGGGCGAGATCTACGTAGAGCCCTGTGAAGGGATCGTGCTGGAACCCGGGTCCCTGATCCGACTTTTGGTCAATGTCTACGGTTTGGACGATGCCCCTATGGCCTGGAGGCGTACCGTCGTCAAGTATTTGGAGGCCCATGGGTTTGTGAGGTCCCTGCTGGAGCCCTGCTGGTGGATGCGCTACGATGGCAAGGGGCGCATCGCCGACATGATGCTGCTGGAAGTAGATGACTTCTTCATCGGGAGTGCAGACCAGGCCTCCCGGGACTGGCTCAGGAGGGTTCTGGAGTCCAGGTTCAAGTTTGGGAAATATCGGGATTGCCAGGCCGGCGCGGTGGATTTTGCTGGCCGAAGGATCACCGTTGCCCCAGACAAGGCCGTGATCGACATGGAAAAGTACATTTTAGAAGAGATCCGCCCTCTGTCCATGTCCAAGGGGCGTCTGGCTCGCAAGGATTCCCCCCTGGAGCCTCATGAGTTCAAGGCGCTGCGGTCGCTCGTGTACAAGTTTAATTGGTTGGGCCGCGAGGTCCGACCTGAAGCCGCAGGTGTAGCCAGCATCCTGGCCAGCAAGCTGAACCAGGCCAGGACCGGGGATGTGATCACGGCCAACAAGTTGGCTCGCCATCTACGCTCTACGGCTTCCAGGGGACTCACTGTGTGGCGACTCGATCCAGACAGGATGGCCTTTTTGTCTTTCTCGGACGCCGGTGGCATTGGTTCCACCGGCGGCCTGGATGACGAGCGCGGTCTGCCGGTCGATCCCACACAGGGGGCCTGGATGGTCCTGGCGGCCGATCGATCTGTGCTGGACAACCGGGCAGTCCGGGCTTCGATTCTGGGCTGGAGGTCGTCCAAGCTAAGACGAAAAGTGCCATCCACTCTGGCTGGTGAGACGCAGGCCCTATCCGCAGCAGTTGCAGAAGTAGAGTTTTTACAGATCATGTATCGAGACGTAGTCTTCCACGACGTGGACACTCCCGATTGTCGCCGAGCCTCTGGACCGTTTACGACTGTGCTGCGACAGGACTGCTCTCTCGGATCTCGTGAGAAGCAGGTGCATGTGGTCGACGCCAAGTCGATCTATGATACAATGCAGAAGGAAGGCAATGCGTGCGCGCGGGACAGGCGCACGGCTATTGACCTCGCCATTATCTGTGAGTCTCTGGAGCGTGCGCGTGGCCATGTTCGTTGGATCCCGCACGGGCGGATGCCAGTGGACGCTCTGACTAAGGAGGACGTCACAAAGTGCAACGCCGCTTTGTTCGATTTAATGTCCCATGGTCGCCTGATTTTGGTCGACGAGAGTTCAGAGGTGGCGAGACGCCGCTCCGAGCCGCAGCTCAAGAGTCGTTCGCAGGCAGCTTCGAGAGAGGAACTTGCCCGAGAGTCACAGCCCACGTGGATCCAGTTCCTGTCGGGAAGCTCAGCTGGTGGTGGTGGTGGTGGTGGTGTCGGTTCTCCTCCCCCCTCCTCCCTTTTCTCAGCTGAATCATCTACGTGCATTTTGTCCTTGCCATCTCCGCTCTTTCAGTGATAATTTTCTCGCGTGCTGTTGCCGCTATTTGCTATCCCCTCTCCGTTCAAGTAGAGAAGGGGGCCGTTCCAGCACAGGAACGGATAGTTGCATTTAGTTGAGCCCAAGAGGGTGCTAAACCTAGGAGAAGTCAGACGGGTGTGACTGATCTCCAGATTTTACGTATTAGGTTTAGCATTTGAGATCATTACCTTGATCGTCCTACCGAGTTGCAGTGTGTGCTTGGTGTACTGTTACCCTCTCTGGCTCAAGCCCAAAAACGTTCATCCAATCCTGTGCTGCCACACTGGGATCGTCGACGATGGTTTTATCCCAACCCCCGACTCTTCAACGAAGAATGAAGCGGCCAAGAAGAGAGGTGAAACCCTGAGATACACCCCCCCGGGAGCTCTCCAGACGCACCCCATGAGGGTGGACGCCCTTTTGGTCCACCCGAAAAATCCCAAAGGCAAGGACAGGGGTCGACGCAGCCGCTGTTACGGGAGGGATCTGGGCCCCAGGCGGGGTCCAGAGATCGGGTTCGACTGGGACCTTGGCGGGAGGGCCCAGACCTCTCAGGCGGGTGTCTTTTTGGCGCCGTTGCGCCGTTGTCGGGGGCCAGGGGCGGCGCCGTTTGCTGGCCTCCGAAGTCAAGCAGTGGCGAAGCCGCCTGGCTCGCCCAGAGGCCCGCTAAAATATGTTCTAAAAACATGTTTTATTGTCTGCGCGGAATGTTCAGCACATTTCTGGTTGAGAATGTCTTCTTTTCACGCATCGAGTTTGCGTTTCAAAGCCATTGCGATTCTTTTCGATTTTTTTCCGGTTCCAAGGAATTTTGTGTTAGGCTTATAGGAATGCCGGGACGGTCGGTCCCTGCTCAGCGAGGAATGACCGATCCCCAATACCTCCTCGCGCAGTGAGAAAATCACACTGGCAGGTTTCGAGCCGTTTTCGGCCTCCTGATGGCCCTTCCCTGGCCCGGGGGCTGTCCATCATTCGGCGCGGAGGTCTCCCAATGTGCGTCAATTTTCGAGCGCTTTATTGGAGAGGCCTGACGGCCGGTGCCGCCGACCCTGATCGAAGGGGCTAGGAGGGGGAGGAGGAAGCGAAGGATGAGGAGGAGCAGGAGGAGGAGGAGGAGGAGGAGGAGGAGGAGGAAGAGGAGGAGGGTGAGGAGGAGGAGGACAGGGACGAGCACGAGGACGAGGAGGAGAAGGGATGAGGGGGAGGAGGGAGGGGGAGGAGGAGGAGGAGGAGGAGGAGGAGGAGGAGGAGGAGGAGGAGGAGAGGAGGAGGTGCAGGAGGAGGAGGAGGAGGAGGAGGAGGAGGAGGAGGACGAGGCTGGGGAGGAGGTGCGAGGAGCAGGGAGGAGGAGGAGGAGGAGGAGGAGGAGGAGGGGAGGAGGAGGAGGAGCAGGAGAGCAGGAGGAGGAGGAGGACAAGGAGGAGGAGGGATGGGAGGAGGAGGAGGAGGAGGAGGAGGAGGAGGGGAGAGGAGAGGAGGAGGTGTTTTTGATGATGATGAGGAGGAAGAGGATGAGGAGGAGGAGGAGGAGGAGGAGGAGGCGGAGGAGCAGGAGGTTCGAGGAGAAGAAGGAAGAGGAGGTGAAGAAGCAGGAGGAGGAAGAGGAGGAGGAGGTCGAGGAGGAGGAGGAGGAAGAGGGGCGGAGGATGAGGAGGATGAGGAGAAGGAGGAGGAGGAGCAGGAAGATGAAGAGAAGGAAGGAAGAGGTGAAGGAATAGAAGGAGGATTTGGAGGTGGAGGAGGAAGAGGAGGAGGAGGAAGAGAAGGAGGAGGAGGAGGAACAAGGTGAGGAGGAGAAAGGAGGAAGGGAGAAGGAGGAGGAGGAGGTGGAGGAGGTGAGAAGGAGGAGGAGTAGGAGAAGAGGATAATGATGATGATGATGATGATGATGATGATGATGATGATGATGATGATGATGATGATGATGATGATGATGATGATGATGATGATGATGATGATGATGATGATGATGATGATGATGATGATGATGATGATGATGATGATGATGATGATGATGATGATGATGATGATGAGGAAGAGAAGGAGGGGGGGAGGAGGAGCAGGAGGAGGAGGAAGAGGAGGAGGAGGAGGAGGAGGAGAAGGGGGAGGAGGATGAGGACGAAAAACCTCCTCGCGACGCCCTCCAGGCGTTCTCGAAGGCTGCCGGGGGAGTCGGATCTGGGGGGGGGGGGGGGGGGGGGGTCCCCGGGTCCCCCCCCGCGGGATCATCCCGGGTCACCCCCGGGACCCCCCCGGGACCCCCCCGGGTCTGGCCCCCCCACCCCCCCCACCCGCACCAGGGAAGGGAAAAGGGAAGGGGCTTCGCTTCGAAGTATTGACGACGTTCAATCAATTGCTTGGCACGGCATGTGCAAGGAAGAAGACTCTGCTGACGGAGATTGGGAGAACGGTGAGTGAAAGCTGGATGCGGCTAGAGAAAGTCGAGCAGGAAAGAAACCACGACGCGAGCGGAGAAGCCCCTCACACACGCCGACAGGGTCGGCGGATTTTCTGAGTGCCTGATAATAGGTGGGTCTGAGTGCGAGGGAGTTTTCACACGGGCGGCTGAATACGAGCTAATCCGTGTGTGAGCGCCTGGACGCGCATGGGTCAGGGTGCGAGGGAGCGTAAGCCTGTGTGTGGCTGGATATGAGGTGCTCTGGGTGCCAGAGGGCATGAGTTTGGATGGGCCAGAGCTCGCGCAAGTGCGGCCATTCGTGAAGTTCTTTGTTGTCGTTGGGGGGGGGCGCCCTGGCAGTCCTCACAGTCTGGGCGCGGGTGGGCCCACATCATACCCTCGTGGGCGGCTCAAATACCGCGCCTGCTATGTACAGCACGGGGGTCCTGGGGCCCTGGGGCGAGATGGGTCCACGGAGCCAGTGCTGGCGTGTCGCTTGAGATGCCCCCGCGCTCTGGAGGCGACCAGGTCCGTGTCAGACCGCCGAGCGATCCCCCCCCACTTGGGATGCCCAAGCGCAGTTCTTGCAGCATCGCGGCTGCGAAGTGGCTCCGAGAGGAGAGTCGCCCACTGGGCCCAGGCAGGCGTCTCGCTCGGGAGGTCCCCACGATCTGGGCGCGAGCGGGCCGGCGGAACGCCCCTTATGGTCGAGACCCCACTGAGAGGTTCGAATGCGATGCTCGCCACTCGGGCGAGTGCTACTTGGGGGGGGGGGGGCGGCCCGAGTGGGGGATGGAGAGAGGGACCCTCAAGGGCACCTTTCGGGCCCCTTCCTCCACACCCCAGTTGAGGCACCCCCCTCAGCACCTCCCTCCTCCCTCCTCCCCCTCCTCCTCCTCCTCCTCCTCCTCCTCCTCCTCCTCCTCCTCCTCCTCCTCCTCCTCCTCCTCCTCCTCCTCCTCCTCCCCCTCCTCCTCCTCCTCCTCCTTAGACTCAATTTCCTGCTGCTGCTCCTCCTCCTCCTCCTCCTGACAAGAGGCTCGCTCTCTTGCCTGCTGGACCAGAGCAGGCGCCCCGACGGACCCACGGCACCTGGGGGCGCACGGGCCCGAGAAGCCCCCCTGGGTCGCTACCCCTCTGGGTGGGCGGACGCCTGCCACACCGTGGCCACCCATGATGCCATGCATCGGAGATCCGGGGCCGAAGTTTTCGCTTCGAGTGTCTTCGCAAGTCGGGCGCGAACGGGCCCGTGAGACACCGCTGGTCGCTACCCCTTTGGGAAATCAAGTGCCTGCTTAGTCGTGGCCATCAGTGCTATGAGTGGGGATCTGGAGCCACAGCTTTTGCCTCGGATGTCTTCACAATCTGGGCGCGAGCGGGCCCGTACAACGCTTCTTGTCCAAACTCGCACGGGTGGCATAGAATGCAAAACAAGCTTCTACCTCGCGGTGTCCATGAGGCTCCGAGTTGTCATTCGTATGCTCGGATCCAAGCATGCGAGTTCTGAGTACCGGTGAGCTTGAGCACGAGATCTGAGTTTGACTGGATCTGAGTATGGGTGGATACGAGTATGAGTGAGTCTCTGAATGAAGTATGACTGCGCCGGATCGTGATGAAGCCCGAGTGCGAGTGAGTCTGAATGTGGGTGGGTCTGAGTGTGTGTGTGTGGCCTGCGTATGCATGAATGTGAGTGCGAGTGACAGTGGGACAGGGCGGTGAGTGAGAAGGCGGGTGCGCGACACCATTCACATGGCTTCTGACAGGGGGAAACGGTGAGCCATATGATGGAGAGGCGGCCCCGGGGAAAGGGTGGAGTCCGAGATCCCCGTGGAGCCCACGTCACGAGCAAGGAGGAGCGGGTGGCGGCCTCGAGGGGCTGGCGGCTCGAAGCGCAACGAACCTCGTCGGAGGTCCGAGGGCCGGGCCGCCTTCAGCGCGGGCGGCTCTCCTCAGCAGGCCCGTGTCCACACGCCCCCTCCCCCAGCGCGGCGCAGTCCTCCTCTTCCTCCTCCTCCTCCTCCTCCTCCTCCTCCTCCTCCTCCTCCTCCTCCTTTTCCTCTTCCTCTTCCTCTTCCTCCCCCCCCCTCCTCCTCCTCCTCCTCCTCCTCCTTTTCCTCCTCCTCCGCCTCCCCTTTCTCCTCCTCCTCCTCCGCCGCCTCCTCCTCCTCCTCCTCCTCCTCAGAGGTGTGAGCCCTGCGACTGCGACGTCTGTTTCCGGTGCCACCCGTGCCCCGGGGAGGCGCGCCCGCCGCCCTGCCGCACCCCGGGGTGCCCAGCGATGCGGTTCCTGGACGGCGGAGCCTCCACCTCGGCGGACGGGTACTTTTGCGACCTCTGCGGGGGCTCCTCCGTGGACGGGCACCTCGGCGGCGGGCTGTCGCGCTGGAGGTGCGAGGCGTGCGACTACGACGTGTGCCTCCGGTGCCGTGCGGGCCCGAGAGGAGCCACGGCGGCGCTCGCAGGGCCCCCTCCCGCCGGCGCAGCAGAGGAGTTCCGGCGGAAGAGAGCCTCCGCCGCCCTGGTCCAGAACCTGCCGCCCCACCTTCACCGGGAGTCCCTCGTCAGGGAGTTGCAGCGCTTGGGCTTTCAGCCCGACGTCCACTGGCGGTCCCTCGTCTGGGGGCCGGCAGGCGGCGGCGGCGGCGGCACCGCCCTGCTGACCTTCAGGTCGCCGGAGGTCGCAGCGCACTTTGCGGCGGACTGGCTTCTCGAGCGCCGGTTTGGACAGATGCCGTGGGTCTCAGCGCTCGAGGGCGCAGCCGAGCCGACGCCACTGGTGGCTTCAGCCGCTCATTTTGTGTCTGCAGATGCCCCGCCAGGCCGCTGGTTGGCCGCAGCTGCTGACACGCCATGCCCCTCTTCCGAGCAGCACCAGCAACGGCATCGACAAGAAGATGAGGAGCGCGGGATCGTTAATCAAACGAGAAGTTGTTGGATGCACGGAGCCTACCTCCGCCCGGCCAACTCGTCTCGAAGCCGCAGGCCTCGCTCTTGGCAGACTGGGGGGGGTCTTCAGCGGGCGCAGGTTGCTGTAAGCGAGTTTGTGTTGAATTGCTGCTTCCGAAGAATAGATAACGTAAACCAGAGAAGAACCCTAATCAGTGGATGTTCTGTTGATTAGTAATATGGATATGGATTTGGAGATCGATTGTGAGATCGATCGTGAGATCGATCGTGGGATCGATAATGAGAACGATAGTACGGTTGGTCGTCATACCGATAGTGAAGGTGATTCAGTTAGATCGATTGTGAGATCTCACTGTAGATCGGTCGTGCGATCTATAGTAGATCGATGGTGAGATCGATCGTGAGACCGACTGTGAGATCGATAGTGAGATCGATAGAGGTGGGTAATGAGATCGATGGTGAGACCCATCGATGAGGAGATCGACCAGGTACCCTGGAACCCAGAAACCCAGGAACCCCGCCGCCCACCGAATCGGCCTGGAACCAGCAACCGGGAACCCGCGAACACGGAACCGGGAAACCCAGGAACCTTGCCGCCAGCCGAACGGCCGGGAATTTCCGCCAAATCCGTCAACATCCGTCAGGACCCCTTCAGTGCAAGCCCTGATTGGGGAATGTTCCGTGGCCGCCAGTGTCTCCGGGCCCAGCCAGCCCCGCTGACCGAGCGCTCAACGGGCGGCGATCACCCTGGTCGGACCCGGCGCGGGCCTTGCGGGGCCGAACTCCTGCCAGCCCCGCCCCCAGAGCCTGACCCCAGCGTGCCCAGCATGAAGAGGATGCGTATGTTTAAGTCGGGCCTGTCCCCCCACAGGGGGGTTTTCGACGAAAAAGATAAGATACCCCAAACATAGTCAAACAATAGTCCAAAAATAGTCTGGGGATTATTTTTCGAGGATTGTTTGACCTTTCTGGGGTACCTTCGGTTTTTTTTTTTTTTTTTTTTTATATATATTTGTTCGTCGAAAATCCCCCCTGTAGGGGGACACGCCCGACATCAGCGTATGTGTCCTGTGCCGGAGGCTTCCTGCGCTCTCGCGCTCCGAGGGCCCTCCCTGGGCTCCGGCGAGACATTCAAGCAGGGTCGAGTATAGGTTTGCCCTGCATAACCCCAGGAGGGGAAAAAAACACACAGACACAATTAATCGTCGATTCCTATGAAAATATGGGAAAATATGGGAAGTGGGGGGAAGACAAAAACCCAGAAAATATAAGAAAATATGGGGGATATTTTTATTTGTGTGTATTTATTTGTGTGTCCTGGGGCCCCTTCAACAACCCCAGGGTCGAGCGCGCGTTTCCGCCAACGCCCTCCCTGTTCGTGCCAGGAGCAGGGACCTGCTGCTCAACGCAGCGCATGCCCACCGCCCTCTCTTCGGCCCTGGCCGCCCAAGCTTGGCCCGAGCAGAGTCGGGGCAGCGCAAGACTCGAGTGAGCCAGAACTCGGGTCTGCCGAGCTGTTTGACGAGCGCGCCCTGGATTTTGACGGCCCCGTGTTCGTGGGATGTCTGCAGCGGGAGCCCGCGTCAAACTTCAGATTGTGCCTCGCCATTTTTATGATGGCCCCGTACCCGAGTCTTAGGTCTCCCCGACAGCAGATGAGGTCCATCCTCGCCGTGCCGCGGATGCATCGGCGAGGCGGAGCGATCCGGAGCACGCTCTGTTCCAGCACGGCGTCGGCGATGCATGGGTGCCGCGGTGCGGACCTCGGGCCCCCCTTGCGGAGGAACGGTGGCCGTCGAAGCTCTGCTGCCCGCAAGGGCGCCGCACCTCGTCCAGCCCCCGCCGCGGCTTCCCCTTCCCCTCCCGCCCCTGCCCTGAGAGCCGAACGATTCGAGTGGATACCCGCCAGTCGTCGAAAGCAGGCATTTCTGGACTCCCAGATCCCCATCTGCTTCAGGCGCCTTCCTACTTCAAGAGTCGAGCGGTTTCCCCTCTCAGGGGGCGGGTGGGGACCCAATCTACAAGCAACGACTCGCCACTGAATGTTTCTACCCGCTTCTTCCGACCGACGGGTAATGTGTTCTGCTGCCCCTCCCCCCCAGTCGGAGTGCATCCCGGGCTCCGTGTCGGTCGCAGAGGCTGACGCCGCCGCGGTGCAGGCTGGTTGCGTGGTCACGGTCGGGGAGCCGATCTCGTACTGTTATACGAGCGCCCCCGGCAGCAACTACGAGCTCAGAGAGGGCTTGCGCGGGATCGTCAAGAGGATAGACGGGTCAGGCGACGCCCTCGTCAGCTGGGAAGCGATGGGAGACAAGTGGGTCCTGGCGACTAGCTTCCCCAAGCTGGTGGTAGAGATCCCGCCGCAGTGCGACAGGTGCGAGTGCTTCATGAGGCACCTCGGTGTTTCAATTCCTTGCGAGCGGCGAAGGGGAGAGAGAGAGAGATGAACCGAGAGAGAGGAGAGAGAGAGAGAGAGAGAGGAAGAGAGAAAATAATGAAAGAGAGAGAGTGAGAGAAAGAGAGAGAGAGAGAGAAAACGAAAGCAATAATGGAAGTGGAGGAAGAGGAGGAAGACGAGGAAGAGGGAGTGGGCCGAACTGGTTCGGTTCGGTCCTCCTCGAGGGCGCGAGTCTCAGCTCATGGCTGCCGGGCGGGTGCCGCCACCCGGGGAAGGCGACAGCCGAGGTGAGCCCCACAGGGGCCGAGGCTTTGGCCACAAAGGGGGGCCCTAACAGACTGACGCAGTCGCGCTCTTCGGCCTCGAGCGAGGGGAGGAATTGAAAAGGAGAAGGCCGAGGCTTTGGCTGCGAAGGGGAGTGAGCCCCACGGGGGCCGAGGCTTTTGGCCACAAAAGGGGCCCTGACATACTGACGCAGTCGCACTCTTAGGCCGCGAGCGAGGGGAGGAAACGAGAAGGAGAAGGCCGAGGTTTTGGCTACGAAGGGGAGTGAGCCCCACGGGGGCCGAGGTTTTGGCCACAGAGGGGCCCTGACAGATTGACGCAGTCACAGTACCGTCGGGGCGCTGAAGAAGGAACCCTTCTCGTTGAGGAGGGGCTCGGTGTTCCTTGATTGTTTCACAGTTTGCCTGAGGATTGTTTTAGGCTTTCGAAGGTAAATCGAAGTTGAAGTTGTGGGAAAAGGGGCCTCGTTCCATATTTAGGGTTCCTTAGGTCAACGCCCCGACTGTATTCGGCTGCGAGCGATGGGGAGGACATGAGAAGGAGAAGGCCTTCTCAGAAGGCTGCGGGGGTTCTCCAGAACCCTCGCGCTGAGAAGTTTCCTGCGTCGTCGGTGAAGGCTTAGACAACTTCTCAGAAAGGCAGGGGGACTTCCGAGCCTCCTGGGGATGTCCCGCCCCTTCTCGCTCCCCCACCCGGCTTGCCGCCGACAGACTGAGGCCGTATGAAGGCCAAGAGATGGAGTGCCTGATACTACGCCTCCTGCCCGCTGCTCTCCCCCCACCTCGTGCACGGCCATCTGGGTGTCCACAGCGCCACGCCCCACAAGTGCGGGCGCGAGCGCGGCGGTGGACGGGGAGAGAAAGGCACGGAGGGAATATGACGGGAGGCCAGGCGAAGGATAACGCGTAGAAGCCACTCCCCTACTATGCCCCCGTCCGGCCCATACAAGCGTGAGGATTTGCAAACTAGAAGGGCTCAGCCGCCACTCGGGTGTTCCAGATGCGCGCGGTGTGACCACCTTCTGCTTCATAACAAAAAAAGATCACGAAAGTCTGTCCGGACAGAGCTAGTCAGTTTGGGTGGAACAGGTGGAGCACTTGGCGGAACAATGCCATCCAAGCGCACGGGTACTCGTCGAGCTGCCTTGGCAGCCTAAGTTCTTTTTCGCCTCCCAACACGTGCAGCAGCTTGGCTTGCACTTCGATGGAGAAGCTAGGCGGAGGGAGGAGGCGCATGCGATTCCACCCACACAGGTTCTGCAGATGTCTGACATGCTGCTTCAGCGGCAGTCAGGGCATCAGGGCGAGGGACTCAACGCTCATGCCCGGCAGAAACAATGGACACATGTTGAATAGATACTGCTTGGAACAAGCGCTGAAAAGCTGAAGCGTTGAGTCTTGCTGAGCCTCTTGAAGTCGAAGGCAGGCCCGTGGGAGGGCCCATCATCACGAATACGATTCGGGTCCACGAAAAGCTTCAACTGATTATGGATGTCTGGTTTCGAAGAAACGGTTGCATGGAAATTCGATCGTTGTGTGGTATTGGCTTTTTATTCGTGATACAGTGTTTGGGTTTTTCCGTGGGTGCCCACTTCTGCTCAGGACTCTGTCGCGAGTGTGCGACAATAAATAGTCTGTCGCCATCCTTCCAACCTGCCCCTGATGCGTCTTCACTGCACAGTGGTAGCGGAGCGCGACCTGTTCCAGCGAATCGGTTTGAGCGCCACGGCGCTATGCCACGGAAGCTGGAGCATGAGCAGGAGAAGCCACACTGGAGGCAGCAACACATACAGCGACAGCGTTCAGCAGTCAGCATAACGCGGGGCTAGCGTTCAAGAGGTATTTGGGGAACACGGTGTAGAATACGGCCTAACAGCTTGAGGCCCGAAACGAACAGTGAAAGTGAAGAGGGCGTTGGACGGCACGCTCGACGTGAACGACGTGAAGGTGCATAACGCTTGCTGGCTGACGATCTCTGGCGTTCGGGCTGGCCGGAGATCCATGCCAGCTACAACAGGGACAAGATTCAACATGGATCATGTAAGAAATCGGCGCGGTGGCACGGAGACGACCGGGGCGAGAACTGGTCCGACGAGCCAGAACAGGAACGATTGGAACGCCACCGACTGGAGCCAGAACGAGAACGCCGACTGTAGCCAGAGCAACAACGACTGGAGTTAGAACGCGAACGACTGGAGCCAGAACGAGTCGGAGAAATCATACATGGAATATCCCGAAACGTTCATGATGGGCAAGACGGATTGCACGATGATTGAGCAACGCATGTATTCCATTGACAAGTAGCACATCATATCCCGAAGACGCTGGGTCGCAGCACGCAACGCAAGTTCGAGGACATCTCCAGCAGTGCACTGCGGTCCTCGCTGACGAGGCTGGACGTCCCCAGCGGCCAGCGGGTAGAAGACGAGAAACACTGGGCCGCCAAAGGCTGTCTCCTTCGATCAAGAGAAAGCAGCAGGACAGGGTAGCTCAGAACTGCAATCCGTCTCAAGCTGGATGGCGCATGTCAGAGATCTTATTCTTGGAAGAGAGAATGGACCCCGACGACAGCGGGGCGCGGATGCGAAGGGTCTTCTCGAAAAAGGCTTCGAGATTACGGGAGAGCGATAGTAGCGGGCAGGCGCATGGGCGCGTGCAACAGCGACAATATCGGGCCCGCACCGTCTCGGCCCAAGCTGCGCCCCCTGCGGGCGGCGCTGCGCCCGAGGGCGTCGCCGGGGAGCGGAGCGACGCATCGTGGCTGATTTCAAAGCAAGGGCGGCTCATCCTAGCATCCATTCAGGGCGCCGAGATCGACGAGCCGGGCGCCCGCGACGTGCCGACGAACTTGGCGCTGGACAAGGATTGGACCTGGAAGGGAACGCGGACTGCGAGCGGCAGCTGGATGCGGACAGGCGCCCAATCATCGGGGCGCTGGCGTCGACCGACTTCGGGGGCCGCGCTTGTCGATTGAGAAGCTTGTGAAAGTCGCCAATTGCCGCGCGCGCAGGAAGCCAGGGATCCGGAGTCGCGAGCGCCCAAATCGATGAAAGCAGCCGTCTCTGGCAGTGGAAACAGGGAGCCCCGCACTGACCAGCCACGCGCCACGGCTGCACCTGCCTCCTCGCGGCCGCGGCAGGGGCGACTCCGACTCGGGCGAGGGGGGTCGCCCGCGAGGCCGCGGAGGCTGCGCGAGCTCGTTCTCGGCGAGTGGAGATGCTGCCCGCGATTGGGGGCGGCGACGTCGCGGTTGACGCGGCGGCGGGCCAGGCGGCGCTCGGCCCTCGGGCGCTTCAGCGAACAGAGACAAGACGGGCCGAGCGCGGGGCAATATCTTCATGTTGTCCCGAACGGCCAGATATCGGCCCAGGGGCTGGCACTGGGGGCGCCCGCCCCGCTGCCCCGCCCCTCGAGGTGGGCGTCGCGCGACGCTCGTCGGCCGCCTCGGCCTACCGGAGAACGTTCTTCTGCCCGAGGCAGCGCGGCAGATGCGCGGACAGCAGGCCAGTGACTTGCCTGAAGACAAAGTGCAGACGCGTGTCTCTCCTCGCCCTTCCTTCCGCCTCTTCCCGGGCCAGTCGGGCCTCTTCCATTCTGCCGGCGATGGCAGTCGCCCCGCGCCAGTGAGACGGGGCGGCGCCGTGGCCCGCGGGCCCCCTGGCGCCCGAGTGTCCAACGCCGCTCGCGGAGGAATCAAGCCTGCAAGTGCCCGGCAAACGGCTGGGCAACTACAAGAGAGCCACGGGCCCCGTCGAGGTTTTTCAGGCGGGCGCCATTTTCATCCTTCTTCGGCCCCTCCAGACCTGGGATCTCGGGGCCTGGGGGCGATTCGGAGGACGCCGGGAGGCATTCGGGGGAGCTCGGACGGTCGCGGGGCCAGAGACAAGGACTCGGCCGCGCGGTTCCGATCCAGCTGCTGGCCGTTCTCCAGAGACCGTCTGGGGCGCGGCGATCGTTCGGAGGGGCCGCGGCTCGAAGGCGCGCGTCGAGGCGGCGCGCTGGCCGCCCGAGGCGGGGGCGGTTCTCCCTGCTGAGCACGTGCTGACGGGGAGACATCCTCAGGTGATGTCCGTGGGCGAGAAGTTCGCGGCGCGCCCATCCTCGCGCCGGAACGCCGATTCGCGGGCGAAAGGTCTCGGTCTTCTCCGCGTGGAGCGGCGCGATCACCACTGGCCTCTCAAGATGAAATGGCCCGAGCAGCAGCGCGCCGGCACGCAGCCGGCCCGCCGCCATCCATCCGGTCGCGCGCTGTCATGCGGCGACCCTTGTGGCGGCTGGAAAATGTGCGAGCCCCACGGCGTGGGGGCGGCATGCGTCGCGAAGTCCATGCGGGTCAAGCCGCCGCCGCGCTCGTCGGCCATGAACCTGCGCGACTGACCATGCACCCATGGGGGCTGGGCGCTGGGCTTCCGTTCGAGCGACCTTCGGCGACGCCGAGAAGGCCCGCGCGGCGGCGGAGCAGGGCGGCGCCGGAGCCCCGGAGAGGCGAACGCCTCGCGAGCGGGCAAGCAGACTGATGAGATGAAACGGCACCGCGCCGCAGAAGCGCATGGCCCGGGGCCTTCGAGACCTGGGGCGCCGCCCTGGGAGCTCGAGGACACGAGGATGGTGCAGCGGCAGAACAGGATCATGCTGCAGCAGATCGCGGCCCTGGGGGCGGCGGTCCAAGGCCCCCTGGCGAAGCGGCCCCAAACCGCGAGGGCGCCGTCGCGCAGCTCGCCCTGGAGGACACCTGTCTGGCACCGCCGAGGGGCCCATCGACCCCCAGACTCCATCGACGCCGACATTCGAGCTGGGGTGGCAGAAGATCAAGGGCCCAGCGGCCCCAGCGGCGAACGCCCCGGCGCGCGGATCGAGGGCGAGGCACGGGGGCGCACGTTCGGCGTCGCCCAGGGCCCAGGCGGGCGAGCTGGAGGCCCACCCCCACACGAGCGGCCGGCAGCCCCACGAGGAATTTCATGTGCGAGGCGTCTGATCGAGAGGGGAGCAACGGAGGATCACGCTAGGGCAAAACAATCAGGAAAGGCCGATTGAGGTTCGGAGCGCTCCCCCGCCATCCAGAGGGCGACGCCTAGCGGGCATGTCCCTTGCCGCCTGTCGCGAGCGCACCCCGGCGAACGAGTTGAATGGCGACTCCGAGGTTCTTCCCTCGAGGGGGGTGGGGCGCGCGCGGCGGCCGACGGATCGGCGGGGCGAGATGTGCTGCGGCCCCGTGACCAGGATGAGTTTCCCCCCATTGACGTGCCTCCGCAGCCCGGCAGTTGGGCATCGGATCCTCCCAGAGCTTCGAGCCCTCGGAGCCGCCGCCCCTTCCTGCGCAAGTTTTCGGCATTCCGCAGTCAGACCCGCGCCGCGCAGAAGGTCGCCCCATCCCGGTGGAAACAGTGGGTCGACGAAGGACAATTAATCGTCGATTCCCCCGAAAATGTGGGAAAATATGGGAAGCGGGGGGGAAGACAAAACCCCCCCAAATAGGGGGAAATATGGGGAATCCTTTTATTTGTGTCTATTTAGTTGTGTGTCCCAGGGCCCCTTCACATTGGCCGAACAGAGACAGCGCACAGATGGCAAGAAGGGCAGCCGGCGGCCTCCTCGCCTGACCTGTCCGGACTCTGACTGGTCGGAGTGGGCGAAGGAGCAGGCAGGGGATGCCTGGGGAGGCAGTATTGGCAGAGCGCGCCATGGGTGTACACACCGAGGTTCCCAAAAGGGGGGCCGAGGGTGTTCCATGTGCGCCGAGGAGAAGGGGAGGAGGAGGAGGAGTATGATGTAAAGAAAGAAAACGAGGAGGTGGAAGAGAAAGAGGAAGAGGAGGGCGGAGGAGAAGGGGCAGGTTGAAGAGGAGGCAGAGAGGCAACATCGGGAGTATGATGAGGATGGAGAGGAGGAGGATACAAAGAAAAAGGAACAGGAGCATGAGGAGGAGGAGGAGGAGGAGCAGGTTGAATAGGAGGGGGAGAGGTAAGAGGATGAGTCAAGTCAGCCAGGCCGAGCGAATCAGGGGGCCCCGTCTGCTTCCACCCTCCCACCCAAAACGCAAGAAGCACGCACGGCAGAACTTTATATTGGGACTGGAACGCGCTCCGCCCTCGCAAACGGAAGGCGCTTGCGCGCGGCTGGGCTCCCGACGACTTGGCGAAGAGAGTACTATGCGGGCCGCGCAGGGGCGGGGGCCACAAGGCTTCCGATGGGCGTTTCGAAGACGAATCATGCGATGCGCTGACACAGCCTAGCGATCTGCATTCGGTCGGCATTCTGCCCGCTCTCGCGCGGCCCCGCTGCCGCCTTCGTTCGCAGGTGTGTTTTGGCGAACGAGCCATGCGCCGCGCCCGCGCCGGAACGCAACTCCCGAGCCAAATGTGCACGGCATGTGGGCGAGGGCGACACGTGGCCCTGTCGTGCGACCCCCCCCCGCCCGACATCGGCGACGGAACACTATGCGGCACGGCGGGAACGCCACACTCGGGCGAGAGTTGCGTGGCGCCGAAGCGACAGCGCCCTTCTCGCCCGCTCGCGCGGCGATGAAGAGGCGCGAAGAAAAACTGTCTAAGAAATGGGCGTGGGGCAGAGGCAAGAACGACATGTCTCCCTTCCGCGCAGGACGCGCGCCCCGTCCCACTCCCGCAACGTGTGTTGCAGCACGGGCGACCTAATGTCTCGGTTGTAACGAAAAGTGTGGATGTCGTGATGTGTTCTGTCGGGTCGGAAGGGGCCTCCCGGATGGGGATGCAGTCGGCCCTTGCAGTGGCGGAGTGGGGCTACATCCGAACAGTGAAAATGGGATGAGGGGGAGAAGAGGAGGACGGAGGAGGAAGCGGAGGAGGAGGAGGAGAAGGAGGATGATGGCGAGGAGGACAACCGGAGGAGGAAGGGGTGGAGGAGGAGGGGAAGGATGTGGAGGAGGAGGAGGAGGAGGAGGAGGAACCTGAAGAGGGGGGAGGAGGAGAAAGAGTGTGCGGAAAAGAGAGAGAGAGAGGAGAATAAAAAGGGAGAGAGAGAGAGAGAGAAAGAGAAAGACAGAGGGAGAATGAGAAAGATTGAAACAGAGCGAGAGAGAGAGAGAGCTGCCGCGCTGGTTGGGTCAATGGTAAAATTGCATTCGGGCCCGCGGGCCGATCTGGCGGCTTCGTGATCACCTTTGCCGCCTCGTTGCCGCATCGGTTGTTTTTTTTGGTTTTTGAAAAAAAGTCGGGCCCACCACCCTCCCGAGGCCCGACTTTATACGCCCCCGTCTGGGGTAGTGCAACTTACATGAGATGTTCCCCCATCGTTCATTATGAAGATGAACTCGTACCATCCCAGCCAGGCCAGTATCGACTCCGCCCCTCACCCCTTGCAGAAAATACACGCGCGCACTTCTTTCCATCTTCAAAGATACGTTTCAAGAATCCCTTGGAACAAAAACAGGAGGAACTGCACGCGCGCGCTGTCGCGCGCGCGTCCCGAAGTCCTTCATCATCTGCAGTTGCTGCTAGGATTTCGAAATCGAGTGCCCCGAAACATTAAAACAACTGATGGTTTCGCAACAGGAATGTTCAAGTAAACCTGCGGTCGCTCTCTTGCGAAGCCTAAGAAAAAGCGAGTCGCAGGTTCCCAACATCTGCGTCAAATGCGACCAAAGTTGCCTCGCGCGCGAGTGTCGAAATCATTCGAACGCAGTTGCGCGCGTGATTTCGCAATAATCCCTGGCAAAAGACCAGACGAAATGCACGTGCGTGCGTCGTCGCGCGGACCCGTTTCGCGACAGGAATGTTCAAACACATTTGCGTTAGCACTCTTGCGAATTCAAAAGGAAACAAGCAAGGTTCAACGTATTCATCACATGCTACCACACGTACGTCTCGCGCGCGCATGCTGGAATCAACCGAACGCCTTTGCGCGCGTGTTGGGAGGCACGACCCCTGTCAAATAGTAGCATGCGGGCCGCTCGCGCGCGTCGACCGAGCGCGTGCCGAAACTGACCCAAAGCGTTCATCAACGACGCGAGGAGGCCATCATCGTCATCGGCGTGATCAGCATCGGCGCCGTCATTGCCCGTGCCGCCGTCATTGTCATCACCGTCACCAGCATCGCTACTATCAGCAACGTGTCTGCCAGCGTCGACGTCGCCATGATACCGCGCCCGCCCGACACACCGACTCGCACTGATGTGCCCGCGCGTCAGGGCGGCCAGCGAGGCGCGCTGGGACGGTTTCGGCGGTCAGCGCCACCGCGGCCGCGTCGGTCGCGCCAGACTAAATGGCCGCTCTGCGCGCAAGCCTGCGCGCGCTAGCGCGGCCGCAGCGATGCGCCAGCCAGCGCCAAGCAGCCACCGCAATCGCCGCCGAAAGGGTTTGCACCAAGTTGCGGGTGGGTGGGTGGTATGTTTTCGCGAGCATGGCAGGTGGTCGCGCGCGGGGACGTCGAAGTGACTTGCGCCACAGAGATAGCACCACATAGCTTGCACAACAGAGATTGCACAACAAATGCTTCCACCACCTTCCCGAGGGCGGACTTAACGGTTCTCCTTAGTGGGGCCATTTTATGTTTCAGTTATGTGCGCTGTTCGTCCTAAATATGGAATCGTATGGGCCCAGCCAAACCGGGTTCGGAGGCCCCCCCCGCCGTGCCCTCCTTTGCAAAGAACACTACGCGCGCACATTCGTTAATCACAAATCATGAAGCGCCAAGTGTCCATTGCAACAACTTTGGCGAAGTGCACGCGCGCTTCGTCGCGCGCGCACGCCGGAACCCTTCAAAAACTTCATTCCGGCCCCACAATCTAGTGCCCCGAAAGCGTGTAAAGCACACGTGGCTGTGCAACGCGCCTTCCCGCAAACACAAAGAAGATTCGCGCGCACTTTCTTGTGAATTGTCCAGAGAAGCATTTTATGCTTTCGACGTGTTTATCAAACTGTTCCAAAAGTGCGCCTCGCGCGCGCACGCCGAATTCATTCGAATGCCCTTGCGTGCGAACTGGAGGGGTGAGCGCTGCCCCCGCCAAGTAACACCATGCTAGCCGTTCGCGCCCGTCCGCCACGCGCGCCCGACACGTGGACATCATCGTCATTGGCGTGAACAGCATCGGCGCCGTCATGGCCGTTGCCGTCGTCATGGTTTCCGTCGCCACAAGCACCGCTACCATCATCATCGTGCCTGCCGTTGTCGACGTCGCCGTGATACCGCGCCCGCTCGAGTCACCGACCCGCACTGAAGTGCCCGCGCGTCAGCGCGGCCTGGGCGACGCGCTTGGAAGTCCCCAGCTGTCAGCGCCACGCGCGCGCGAGCCTGCGCGCGTTAGCGTGGCCTCAGCGAAGAACCAGCCAGCCCCGAGCAGTCATGGCAATCGCCGGCGCATGCGTTTTGCAGAACAAGTTGCGGGTGGGCGGGTGGGTGGGGCGGTTGCGTGATCAGCGGGGTTGCCTTCTCGCGGCGGCCAGCAATTCGTTGCACCACATATGTTGCACCATGTGCACGGGCTGCACCACATAACTTTCGCAAGATTGATGGCACCACGCCGGCTGCATTGCATAGGTTGCGCATCATATCTTGCACCACGTAGATTACACAACGCACGTCTCACTACATGGATTGCGCAACATAGGCTGCACCGTATAAGTTCTCCTTTTGTAAAAGAAGAGTAGATTGCACCCCCTGGAAATAACGGGCCTCTTTTTTCGTATTGCAATTTACATGTGATTCTGCCCCAGAATTCATAGTATCCCAGCCGAACCAGTATCACTCCCCCCCGCCATCCTTTGCAAAAGTGACTATGCGCGCACTCTCGTTTATCAGAAATCATAAGTTTCCACGAATCCCTTGCAACACATGGGACGAAGTGCGCGCGCGCGTCGTCGGGCGCGCATGCCGAAATCCTTCAAAAACGCTTGATTTCGGAAAGATTTCAAAATCGAGTTTCCAAAACACATACAAACACACATGGCTTCGCAACACCGATTTGCGAACAAAAACTTACGCGCGCTCTTGCGAAATCTTCAGAAAACCATAGGTTTTCAAGATTTTCAACAAATGCTACCAAACGGGCTTCGCGCGCGCATGTCGAAATCTTTCGAACGCCCTTGCGCGCGTGCCGTCGCGAGAATCCTCTGCAAAAGATGGGACGAAGTGCGCACGCGCGCGTCGTCGCGCGCGCATGCCGAATTCCTCCAAAAATCTCTTAGGTTCCGGAAGGATTTCAAAATCGAGCTTCCAAAAAAACTACAAAGCCACAGGGTTTCGCAACACGGATTTTCAATAAAAGCGTGCGCGCGCGCTCTTGCGTCGTCGTCGTCGTCGCCGTCCTCCCTCCTCCCTCGTCGTCGTCGTCGCCGTCGTCGTCCTCTGTCTTTCCTCGTCGTCGTCGTCGTCTTGGCGACGTCGTCGTTTCCGTCGTCGTTGTCGCCGTGGTCGGCCTTCCCTCCTCGTCGTCATCGTCGGCGTTTCGTCGTTGTCCCTCCTATTTCGTCGCCGTCGTCATCGTCGTCGTCATCGTCGTCTTCCCTCCTCCCTCGTCGTTGTCGTCGTCGGCGTCGCCGTCCTCCCTCCTTCTTCGTCGTTCGCGTCGTCGCCGTCCTCCCTCCTCCCTCGTCGTTGTCGTCGTTGCCGCCGTCGTCGTCCTCCCTCCTCCCTCGTCGTCGTCGTCTTCGTTGGCGACGTTGTCGTCGTCGTCTTCGTCGTCGTCGTCGGCATCGTCGTCGTCGTCGGCGACGTGGCATCCCAGATTCTGGACACTACCATTTGCATCACGTAGCTCGTACCGCCTAGACTGCACCACGTGCGTTGCAACGCGTAGGTTTCGCCAAACCGATTGCACCACGTCAATCGCACCACATAAATGGCACACCATCGATTGCGCCACGTAGATTGCACAACATGTTTTGCACATTAGGGTTTGCATTCAATATATTGTACCACGTAGATTGCACCACATAGAAAGCACCGCACATGCTGCACACCATAGATTACACCAGTTGTATGGAACCCGATCGATCGTTAGAATCAGAATGTGTGGGTCCAACGCTGGCAGGCCTATATACACACATATGTCGATGTACAAGAACATGGAAAGGGGAGACAGAAGGGGAGAGAGAGAGAGAGAGAACGCGCGCGAGAAAGATAGCTATTTGAACAGAGAGAGAGAGATAGAGGGAGAGAGGGAGAGAACGAGACAACAAAAACAATGGAGAGAATATGTCAGGGGGGCAGGGGAAAATAAAGAGAGGGAGAGAGGGAGAAAGTGAGCGAGAGAGAGAGATAGGAAAAAAAAGAGGGGAAGAAATAGATAATGAGAGAGAGGGAGAGAGAGAAACATGGAGAGGGAGACGGAGCGGGCGAAGGAGAGGGAAAGAAAGAGACAGAGAGCGAGAAAGATAAAACAAAGAAACCAAAAACGAGAGAGAGAGAGAGAGAGATCTAGGATTACTGAGGAAGAGAGCGGGGTTTGTACCTAATTGGCAGATCCCCCTGCCACAGCCGCCTGCTGAGGGGCTCGTGTCGCTCAAGGGCGGTCGTGCCGGAAACGATCGGGTGGCCTCCCGAAGTGTATGTCGGTGCTTGCTGCTGCGATCCTCCGCCATGTTGGGGTGATGGAGCGCCCTGATGCCATCCCGGTGCTGCGCGAGCGGGGGCACCATTTGGGGGGGTCTCTCGGCGCCCCGTCGGGCCACGCCTGGCCCCTGGCCTTGGCATCGCTCGGACGTGTGCTTTTTTTCCCTCCGGCGAGGGCCAGCGAGGAGCATCTTTGATCATTTGGCGAAAAAGCCACGCACGAGACCGAACAAAGCACAGGGAATGGACGTCCGATGGCCAGACTGGCCCCGACGCGATTCTTGCTTCTGGGGGGCGCATGCGTGGCCCAGGGGGGAGCATGCGCAGCCTCGGGGGATCGTGGGAGGCCTTGGGTTATGTCGGGCGTGTCCCCCTGCAGGGGGGTTTTCGACGAAAACTGAAAAATACCCCAAAAGATACCCCAAAAAGGCAAACAAATATTCAAAAAATAGTCCCCAGACTATTTCTGGATTATTTTTTGATTATTGTTGGGGTATTTTTCTTTTTTCGTCGAAAATCCCCCTGTAGGGGGACACGCTCGACTTAAGCCGTGGGAGGCTTTTGGGCGCCTTGGGAGCCATTGAGAGGCCGACGAGTGCAGTTTCATGTCATTGGGCACTGGCTGTGGCAGGATCACCCTCGCGCGCGCGTGGCTTCGCCTCACCCGCTCGCCCCACTGTTGTCCCGTGGTTGTCCCGCCACGGTCCCGCCCAGTGGTTAATTACCCCGCCGTTGTCCCGACGGGTGTCCCGTCTATCGGTGGCTGTGTGGTGGGATCGAAGTGTCACGGAGACCTCCACCAGGAAATCGATGTCGGTTTCGTGTTTTGGCCGCGCGTGCGGGCGAGGCGAAGTTGTGTGCGCGGGCGAGGGGAGTGATGGCGGTAGCTGTAGTTGTGTCAGTCGGCGGGGCAGATCCGCCAGTTGGCGGATGTGTCCCGCAGTTGTCCCGAAGTTGTCCCATGGTTGTCCCGTGGTTATCTTCATGGTTGTCCCGATGGGTGCCCCGTGGTTGTTCCGATGTTGCCCCGATGGTTGTCCCGATGATATTTCCCGATGGCCGTCCCGATCGATTTCCGCAAAGCAACTTTCGCTCGACGCCATCGACGCTTCGATATCGCGGCGAAATTGCAGCACACGTGTGAGCTGGTTGTCCGGATGGTTTCCTGATGGGTAGACGGTGGGCTCGGCAGATGAGTAGCCATATCAATAGACAGATAGTGATAATTGTACAGTGGTCGGTAGTGGGGTTGGCAGCGATGTCGTTGCACAGGAACGTAGATAGACAGTGGCATCGATTGGTTGTTCGTGATACTGATACATATATAGCGATATCGGTAGAGAGTGAGACCAATAGATACATGGCGAAGTGAATCGTGACATCGTTAGATTGATATATCGACAGGTCTTTAAATGTTCGTAAATCGCTAGGTCGGTCGATCGATCGGCCGACTCCGACTTTTCTAATTCATAGCGAGGCCAATCGAGGTTGTTCGATAGATGGAGACGGTTGTCCCGATGGTTGCCCCGTCGTTGGCTCCAATCCCCAAGCCTCCATATCGGCTTTTGGTCAGTCTTATCGGTAGATACACAGGTAGTGGATAGTGGGATCAGCCTACAGATAGCGAGGTTGACGGATCGGAAGACAGTTGTATATCGAGAGAGGAATGCATATTTATATGCAGTGGGGACAAATGGAAGACAGCGTGGACCAGCATACCTGCGATATTGAGATCAACAGATTAGTGTATCGCGAACCCGATCTTGCGCCACTCGCAAACTGCAGGTTGCACTGACTCCTCACCACCCCAACTTTGTTTATCACCCAACTGTTTGTCTCATAGTCAGGTCCATCGATGTCAGTACCTATCGGTCTCACTATTTTGTTGTTTGGTGACACTCTCTATGTGCGTAACAAACTCACTTTTTATCTATAAGCATCACCGTCTATATGTCCGTCGACCTGTAAACGGGACAACCACGGGCAATCTCGCGACAACCACGAGACAAACACGGGACAACCACGAGACAAACACGGGACAACCACGGGAGAACCGCGAGACGAACACGGGACAATCGTGGGCCAGCTTTAGGACAAACATTGAACGCCGATGTTATTATCTATTGGTGGTGTCAGAACATCTCTATCGATCTCGTTATCCATCTACCGCTCGATCTCAAATTCTACTGGTTTCACAATTGGTCTTCCGATTGCGCTATCGATTAATCTATCGGTCTTGTTATCTATCGGCCACGCGATCCGTCTACACATGATCGGTACCTCTAGCAATCCATCTACATATGCCATGCTCCATATCTTCATAGACGGGGCAACCAAGGGACAACCACGGGACAACCACGTGGCAACCACGGAACAATTTTGGGAGAACCATCGGGACAGCTACCGGCAACCATCAGGACAACCACGGGACATCCCGCGGGACAACCACGGGACAACCACGGATCAACGATCGGGGGAACCGTGGACAATTCTGGGACGATCTCGGAGCCACCGCCGCGCCCGCGCGCGCGCGCTGCGCGCGACGCGAAACCGAAACGGAGGTCTCGGTTGGGGGGCTTCCAACAGGTGCTTACGACGTCGCAGGTGTGGATTTGATGCTCAAGCAGCTGTTGAGAAGTTCGAATCTCGGCCATCTGCGGATATTTGTTTCGGCCTCCAGAGGCCGAAGCAGCGCGCGAATCGTCAATACGCATGAGACCACCAGACGGCCGGATGGCCATGGGGACAACCATCGGGAGAGCCATTGGGACAGCCATCGGCACAACCATCGGGACATCAAGCGGGACAACCTCTGGGACAAACATCGAGACAACCATGGGGGCAATCATCGGGACAACCACCATCGGGGCAACCATCGGGACAACCATCGGGGCAACCATCGGGACAACCATCGGGGCAACCATCGGGACAACCACCAGGACAACCATTGGGATAACCATCGGGACACCCACTGGGGCAACGATCAGGACAACCATCTTGACAACCATCGGGACGGCCATCGGGACAGCCATCGGGACAACCATCGGGACAACCATCGGAAAAACCATCGGGACAACCATTTGGACAAACAGTGGGACAACTGCCTGGACATCCATCGGGAGATCCATCGGGACAACCATCGGAAAACCAGAAAACCATCGGGATATTCCGGGGAACATCCACCGGAACAACCATTCCGGACATTTATCGGGACAACCACGGGGCAACCATCGGGGCAACCGTTGAGATGACCATCAGGACAACCGCGGGAACAGTCGTGGGGACAACCATCGGGGTAACCATCGGGACAACCATCGGGACAATCATCGGAACAACAATGGGGACAATCATCGGGACAACCATCGGGACAATCGTCTCGGCACAATCATCAGGACAACCGTCGGGACTGGCATCGTGACAACCATCGGGATAACCATCGGGACAATTATCGGGAAAGCCATCGGAACGACCATCGGGATAACCATCGGGACAGCATTCGGGACCATCGTCGGGACAACCATCGGGACAACCATCGGGATGACCGTTGGGACAACCTTCGGGGCGAGCATCGGGACGACCATCGGGACAACCATCGGGACAACCATCGGGAAAACCACCTGGACAACCATGCCATCGGGACAGCCATCAGGACAGCCATCGGGACAACCATCGAAACAGCCTTGTGACGGGACAACCGCGGGCCCAAATCTGCCAGCCGGTTGGAGGAAGGACTCGTGCTCCCGCTTCGCTTCAGCAACGGCAGGATCGATCACTCTTGTCGCCTGTGCGCCCAGCTCTGCCTCGCTGCACGCCCGACCCGAGCACGCAGCACGACCGATGTTTCGGTGGGGGGTCTGCGTGTCACTTCACTCTCACTTCCCAGTTTCCGAACTAGAATGTGAGCGCGCGCGATGGTTCCCGTCGAAGCACATTGCAGCCCTCCGCGCAGGAACTGTGGGGCGCGCGGGCGTGAGCGTGGGCTCGCAAGGGGCGAACCTCCAGGGAAGGTCTGGCAACGGGCCTCGGCACATCAGTGGGAGAGCGAGTGGGCGCGCATGTAGTGAGGGCCAGGGCGTGCGTGAGTGAGCGGGCACGCATGGCGAAACTCGACAGCAGGTCGGGCAAAGGGCTTCGGCCCATTTGGAGTGCGGTGCGCGGAGGAACGAGCGGGCTCGCGCGGAGTGAGGGCCAGGCCAGGGCTTTGAACTGAGCAGCCGGATTATTCCAAAGCCCCTTGTTGTCAGGTTCTTGCTCTCTCTCTCTCTCTCTCTCTCTCTCTCCGCTGCGCCGCGCATCTCCTCATCCTTCGAGTTCCGCACCCGCCCAAAGATCCCGTCAAGGTCAAAACGGACACTCCGCGTCCCCAATGCTCCGCTTGTTCTCACAAGTGCGCGCACTTGTCGTGCAGAATACTATTTCGTAGTTCTCGCTTGTGCACGCTCGGGGGGCGCGCCGACATTACATATCGTCACCATGTTGTTGCCCCTTCTTGCGCAGCTCTTTGAGTTGACGCGCTTCCCGTTCATGTCAAGAGGGGGTTCTAGTGGCGCCCCTTCTGGACTCGAAGAGGTGTTCAGACCAGCTCACGAGGGTTCCAAGAGGGTGCTAAGACGGCTCAGCATCGCTCCAAGAGGATTTGGATTTCTCGGGGAATGCCCAAGAGTCTTCAAGAGGATAAAAGACTGGTTTTCAGAGGCATTGGCGACGCCTTGCGCACCCAAGATGTTCAAATTCCTTGAGGCTTGTACGTTTTAGCACGCTCGGCTTTCCGGTTCAACATGCCTCTCAAGGTTTTAGTAGGCATTCTGGTTCAAGGCGAGACAAGTCTAGCTGCGCGAAATTGCAAAGGCCACAGTCTTCGATTGTCGCCACCGCACGATGCCGGTTCCTGTGCCCGTCGGGGGAAAGAAGTCGGACTACGCGATTGAGGTGGAATGCACTGAACCCAACACCAGGCATTGGAGACATCCGTGGTGTTACAAGCACAACAAGGGTGAACTCGCCCACACGCCGAGTTGTGTGCCCGAGGGTTCGCCAGCTACCATCCCGACGTGCATGAACAATGCAGCCACGTTGTTCGGCGATAAGCCGTGCTTTGGCACCAGGGCCATCACCAAGCAGGTCCACGAGGGTAAGAAGATATTCTGGTACAAGGGAGACTTCACGTGGAAGAGCTACAAAGAAGTGCACAGCGAAATGCAGTCAGCTGCCAGGGGCTTGATCCAGCTGGACGGGGTCGCGGACTTGATGGCGGAGGGCAAGTGCACGGCGGGCCTCCTCGCGGACACGTCCGCGGAGTGGCAAACGGCGGCGCAGGCGGCCTTCCAGGTGGGCATCCCAATCACGACGGTGTACACGACCTTGGGGCACGAGGCGATGGTGCATGGCCTCAACGAGACTGAGTGCCCCATCCTCTTTCTTGATTGGACCCAGTACGGTATTCTCGAGAAGGACGTCCTGTCCAAGTGCCCGCTGCTGAAGCACATCGTCTTCATCGGGAAATGCTGGGTGCCACTGACAGTGGAGGGCGGCAGCGTCGCGCCTTTCCCGAGCACCAGCCAGGTCGCAAGCATGCCGATATGTTGCAAGGCGAAGTTGACAACGATGGACGCCTTGATCGAGGCAGGGAATCAATCGAACACCCCCATCACCCAGTGCCCCAAGGAGAAGGACATGGCTTTTATTCTACTGCCTGCGGCAAGTCCCGCCACCGTGCCAGCCCCGCGTTCTGGATGGCGACGGTTCAGTGTGGCACGGGAGCCCGTCACGTGTGACACCTCGCGTCCCCAGGCTTTGGAGAGCCGGAACATGTGACGCGCTCATCCGCGTCGTGTCGTTATTCATCTTCTCGTCTTGGTTTTCGTGCTCCCCGCGTCCCTCCTGCGCCAATTCCTCTTCGAGTTTTTTCCCCCATGCTTCAGAGGACATGGGAGACGATGGCTTACGTAGCATGTGCGACATGTTATCACATGTCCCCGTCAGAATTGCAAGCGGTGATTTGTCGAGCCGTTAAAACCAGCTAGAAGAAGCAACGCCTTTAGAATCAGCGCCACGCTGTTTGCGGAGGGTCCGAGCACCCCCACAAAATGCTGTAGCAAGGAATTCGGACAGAAACGCCTGGGGCCCTGTCCCAGAACGCCGAGGAAAGTTGCTCGGGAGGAGTAGTAGGATGAAGGGAACGACGATGACGACGATGATGAGGAGAGAGACAGCAGGAGCAGGAGGAAGAAGAGGAGGAGGAGCAGGAGGAGGAGGAGAAAGAGCAGAAGGAGGAGGAGACGGCCTTCTGCGTAGCGACGTACAGAGCGACACCCGAATGCCGTCACGAGTGTCACACGGGCTGCCTTGAGGTTCTATTAGGTTTCTACGAGGTCGTCGTGGGGTGAAGTCGTAGGATGAGGAACTGATTGAGGATGAGGAGGAAGCCCGACACATGTAACACCGCTCCTCTCCACTTCTGAAGAGCTTTAATGGAGCTTCTGTGGGCTGTCTTGAACCTATCTTGAGCTTTGCGGGACAGTCTTAGGGATCTTTTGAAGCAAGGCGGTCTTGAAGCCACCTGGGCTGAAGAAGGATAATGATGTAATATATTGTTGTTGGAAACACATGGCGGATGACTTGTGTAGCGGCGCCAGATGTATTATGTTCGGCGGAAGTAGGAGCAACGCCCAGAAAGCCGTCACATGTGGCGCCTCGGCAGTCTTGGGGCCTTCTTGGGTTGTTGCGAGGTCGCCCTGTGGGGGGATAAGACGGCGGTGGAATTGACGATGATGAGCAGCAGGAGGATAAGGAAAAGAGAGGAAGGAGGAGTAGGAGGAGGAGGAGGAGACGGATTTCTGTTTGGCGACGTCTGGAGCATCGCCAACATGCCGTCACATGGGACACCTCGGCCGTTCTTGTCCAGTTCTGGCGTGTTGTGAGGTCGCCCATGGGCGGAGTAAAGGGGTGAGGAAACGAACATGAATTCTGATGAGGAGGAGGAAGGCCGTCAGTCGTGACACCTATCGTCTCCATTTCTTGAGGGGCTCTCATGGGGCTTAGGCTGTTTGTTTTCTGTGCAGTCTTGGATTTCTGTGGGGCCGTCTTGGGGTCCCTTGGAGCAAGGCGCATGCTGCCGTCACACGTGACACCTCGGTTGTTTCGAGGCCTCTTTGGCCTTCAGTGGGACCAGAGTAGCAGGATGAGAATTGTGACGGGGATGAGGCGGAGGAGAGTCAGATGCGACACGCACCGCCAACTTCTGAATAGCTCTCGAGCGGCTCCATATGTACTCGGTGCGGCGACGGTCCGAGCAATGCCGAGAAAGCCGTGACAAGTGACACATTGGCAGTCTTGAGGCCATCGCGGATTGCTGTGAGGCGGTCCCCGTGCGGAGTAGAAGGGTGAAGGACATGATGAGAAGGATGAGGAAGAGGAGAAGAAGGAACCGCATACTGACAACAGTGTGGCGACGTTTGGAGGAACGCCCAGAAAGCCATCACTTGTGAATCCTCGGCCACCGTCGGGACACTGTAGATTGATGTGAAGTCGTCATGCGCCGGAGCAGGAGGATGAGGACATATTGAGGAGAAGGAGGAAGGTCGTCATATGTGACGCTTCTCGTCTCCACTCCTTGAGGAGCTCTCATAGAAATTATTTGGGCCGTTTTGGGACTGGCTTGGGCTCCTGCGGTCCTTTGGTGCTCTCTTGGTGCTGCCTTGGCGCTCTCTTGGGTGATCGGGGGTCCTTGAGTGCTCTCTTGATTCGTCTTGGGTCTGTATTGGAGCTTTCTTGGGCTGCCTTGGCACTCTCTTCGTCGTCTAGGGGATCTCCTGAGGCCGTAGTGGAATCGTCGGGAGTCCGTCTTGCTGCGTCAAGGGTCTCTCTTAGGACCTCTTAGGTCTCTCCGCAGACCTAGGAACAGTTTGGAAGATTGCTAGGATCGTTCTGGGCTCAATAGGGGGTGATGATGAGAAGGATGATGAGCAGGAGGAGGAGGAGGAGGAGGAAAAAGAAGGCCGTCATATGTGACACGTCGGGCGCCTCGGGGATATATTTGATTGTTATGAAATCGAGCTCGTGCGAAGTAGGGGGTGATGGTGATGGTGATGGTGATGATGCTGATGCTTTGGATTATGATTATGATTATGATGCTGATGATAATGATGCTGATGCTGATGATTATCAGGATCATGATCATGCTAATCATCATGATCAGGACGAGGAGGAGCATGGAAGTGACCGGCAATACTTCCTGTCCTTGCATTTCAATCGTTGGCATATCGATATGTGTGGTGGCGAGGTTGCAAATCGATTGTAATCTGGTACCTATCGAGCGTTGCAGGAAGCACTCGGTATGGCGGTGTGGGGCATCGCACAGACGACCGTCACATTTGACTCGTCAGCCGATTTAGGGGTTATCTTGGGTTGTTTGGAGTTTGAGTTGGGTCGGAGCAGAGTAATGAGAAACATAAGGATGATTAGGAGGAGGTAGGGCTTCACATGTGGTTCCTTGCATGGGGGGCCATTGGGGCTCCTTCCATGGGTCTCCGTGATGAGTTTACATTGGGGGTCCTTGCATGGGGCCATCTTGGATTGGTGTGAGGCTGGGCTGGAGCCTTCGGATCCGTTTGGAGCTGCAGGCACCCCGAAAAGATGACGCCTAAAGCTTTGAAACACCGCAGGCGCACGTATGGTTTTGGCTCCTTCAGGCTCTACTGGGGGTCCTCTTGTGCCCCTCTTAGACCGTCTTGGCGCCTTGGGCCCATCTTGGTCCGTCTAAGAGGCATGCCTCAGCCGTCTTGAAAGCTCGTAAGCGCGGATCCACCTTTCCCAAAACAGTGCTTGCGCTTAGGGGTTCCCACTCCTCTTCTAAGGAGCTGGGCCCGCGTAGCGGTCTAGCGATTCCGTGGTCGCCGTCGCCGCCCTGTCGCCGTCCGTCGTCTGGGCCATGTCTTCGGTCCAGCGGCTCCGTGATCGCCGTCGCCGCCCCGTCGCCGCTTTGTCACCGCCCGTCGTCTGGGCCTGTGTTGCGGTCCAGCGGTTCCGTGGTTCCGGTCGCCGCCCCGTCGCCGCCTCGTCATCGCCCGTCGTTTGGGTTTGCGTGGCGGTCTGGCGGTTTCTGGTCGCCGTTGCCGCCCCGTCGTTGCATTGCATTGTATGGTTTTGCATTTGCACCGCTTGCGTTGCATTGCTTTGTTCCCGCGCTGCTTTGCAGTCGGATTGCATTGCGTTGCGTGGTGTTGTTTTACACCGCGGAGGTTGCACCGCACATGTTCTCCTTTTCAGAGGAGCATTCGGATTGATCTCCCCACCGGACTTCCCGATCCGCCTTATCGTATCGTATTGCAAGTTGCATATGGTTCTGCTCCATCGTCCATCCTACATGTGAACTCGTACCGTCCCAGGCAGTCCCTTACGGAACCCCCCCTCATCCTTTTCTCCAGAAATGCTATGCGCGCGCATTCGTCTATCAAATCATCGGTGTTCACAAACCCCTTGCAAAAAATTGGACGAAGTGCACACGCGCGAGTCGTCGCGCGGGCATGCCGGAACCCTCATAATGCTCAGGTTCCGTAAGGCTTTCAACATCGAGTGCCCCGAAAACGTATGAACAGCCAATTGGCTTCGCAGCAGGGATTTACACGAATAGCCTGCGCTCGCGCTCTTGCGAATTTTACAGAAAACCATATGCTTTTCAGCATTGCCATCAAATGCGAGCACACCTGCCCCTCGCGCGTGCTTGCCAGAATCATTCGCAAGCCCTTGCGCGCGTGCTGTCGCAAGAGCCCCTTGCAACAGACGGGACCAAGTGCACGCGCGCGTCGGCGCGCGCGCATGCCGACATCCTTCGAAAGCGCCGGGTTTCGTCTGATGTTCAAAATCGAGCGTCGTGAAAACATAAAGAACCACACGGTTTTGCAAAACCTGTTTGAAAAACAGGTTTGCACTCACTCTTTTGCGATGTCTTGAGGGAGCCGTAGGCTTTTAATCATCTCATCCAATTCTACCAAACGGGCCCCTAGCGCTGCATGTCAAGGTCATTCGAACGCCATTGCGCTCGTGCGGGGGGGGGTCACGATCCGTGTCGAATGATACCATGCGGACCCCTGTCGCGCGTCGGCCGCGCGCGCACGTCGAACTCCTTCCAAAACCTTCATCACCGACGCGGGGACACCGTCGTCGTCATCAGCGCGGTCACCATCGGCGCCATCATTGGCCTTGCCGTCGTCATCGTTATCATAGTTACCACCATCGCCACTGTCATCGTCGTGTCTACCGTCGTCGACGTCGCAATGGTACTGCGCCCGACCGAGTCACCGACTCGCACTGACGTGCCCGCTGGGAAGTGCCCAGCGGTCAGCGCCATTGCGGCCGCGTCGGCCGCGCCACACTAGCTGGCCGCTGTGCGCACAAGCGTGCGCGGGCTAGCGTAATCGCAGAGCTGCGACAGCCTACGCCAAGCACTCATAGCAATCGCCAAGCACGGCTTTTGGGAACCAAGTTGGGGATGGGATACTGGGATGATTGCACGAGCAGTGGAATTGACAGCTCTCTGTGCTTGTTGCAATTAATTCTCCGTTGTAAAAAAAGCGATGGTTTCTCCCCTCGCCTGGTCTTCGCGGTCTCTTTTTTTGCATTGCAGTTTACATGTGTTGCTGCCCCGTCTCCCATCCGAAATCTGAGTTCATCTCATCCCAGCCAGACCGGCAATCCCCCTTCAACCCCTACCAACATATGATGCGCGCACCGCGCACTCGTTTATCAAAATTCAGCAGCTGTCAAGAGTCCCATGCGACAGATACATGGGACGAGGTGCAGACGCGCGGGCGTCGTCGCGCGCGCATGCCGAAATCTGTATCAAACCGAAGGTTTCGTAAGGGTGCCAAAGTCAGGTGCCCCGATCGCATATATCAGCATATGGTGTTGCGCACTTTTTTGCAGACAAGCAGCGCTCGCGGTCTGGTTGGATCTTCAGAATACCTATGGTTCTTGAGACTAATTGATCACATCCTGCCAAACGGGTCTCTCGCGCCGCGCGTCGAAATCAAGCGAGCGCTTCTTCGCGCGCTCTGGGGGGCGGGGGGGGGGCGGGCCCGGCGCTCGTCGAATGATGCCGCGCGGGCCACTCTTCTGCGTTAGCCGCGCGCGCGCCAGCCGCGGTCGCGCGTCGATCGAATTCTTTCTATAACCTCCATCAACGATGCGAGGGCGCCGTCGTCGTGGTCGGCGCGATCAGCATCGGCACCGTCGCTGGCCGCGCCGTCGCCAGCGTCGCCACCATCAATGTCGCGTCTACGGTTGTCCACGTTGCCATGTTGCCGCGCCCGCCCAAGTCGCCGACCCGCACTGACGTGCCCGCTAGGAAGTGCCCGGTGGTCAGCGTCACAGCGGTCGCGTCGGCCGCGTCGAATGAGCCGGCAGCTGCGCGCGCGAGCACGCGCGCTAGCGCGCCCGCGGCGATGCGCCTGCCAGCGCCGAGCAGTCATTGCAATCGCCGCCGCATGGTTCTAGCAGAGCAGGTTGCGGGTGGGCGGGCGCGGCGTTTGTGCGAGCAGTAGGGTTGACAATTTTGAGTTTGGCAGGGTGGCTTGCGCCGCATGCGTTGCGCCGCCCAGATTGCTCCGCGTATACATCGCCAGAGATATTGCACCACGTAGAGCTTCCTCATGACACAGTATTAGAGTCCACCCCTTACCCCGGACTTAAGGGTCACCCTCCTGCGTTCTAATTCGCTCCTGATGTTGCCCGGCCGCCCATCCAAACCATGGATTCATATGTCCCGGGCAGACGCTCACCGACGCCCCTTATCGCCCTGTGCAACATCTGTTATGCGCGCACGCTCGTTTATCAAAAGTCACAAGTTTTCAAGCATCCCTTGAGGCGAAGGAGACGAAGTGCGCGCGCGATTCGTCGCGCGCGCGTGGCAGCGCCCTTCGCAAACCTTCATGGATTCGTGAGGATGTCACAATCAAGGCCCCCGGAAACAGATGAAGCAGCGGTTTCGCAACCGCAGTTTCAAAAACGCACGCGCGCGCGATCTGACGACGACTGGAGAAACCCGTAGGTTTGTTTACATTGTCATCGCAGACTACAAAACGTGCGTTTCGCGCGCGCACGCCGAAATCGTTCGAAAGTCCTCGCGCGCGCGTTGTCGCGAGAGCCCCCGCAGAGAATAAAGCGAATGGCGCTCGCGCGCCGTCGCGGGCGCGCGCTCAAATTTGTCAGGGGCCACAGGTTGGTTCAGGAAGGAATTTAACCCCGAGCGCCCCGAACGCAGATGAATAACACATGGTTTGGCAACGCCCAGGAAGAAACAACAAACAAACAAGCAAAAAACACTTGCGCGCGCGCCGCGACGACGACGCCCCGAGAAATCCATGGGTGCTTTCAACCTCGTCATCAAATTCTACCAGAATGGCCTCTCGCGCGCGCATGTCGAAGTTGCTCGAACGCTCTTGCGCGCGTGCTTGGGGGGCACGACCCCTTTCGAACGCTGCCGCGCGGGCCGCGCGCGCGCCAGTTGCGCGCGCATTTCGAACTCTTCATCGCAGACTCTATCGCCAACGCATGGCTACCTTCGTCGTCATCGGCGCGATCAGCGTTTGCGCCGTCGTTGGCCTTGCCGTCGGCGTTGACATCGTCGCCGCAGCGTCGCGACTATCATCCTTGCGCCAGCCGTCACTGACGTCGCCATGATGCCGCGCCCGCCCGAGTCGCCGACTCGCACTGAATTGCCCGCGCGTCGGCGCGGCCTGCGAGGCGCGCCGGGAAGTCCCGGGCGGTCAGCCCCGCCGCGGCGGCGCCGGTCGCGTCGGACAAGCCGCCCGCTCTGCGGCCTGGCCTGCTCGCTGGCGCAGTCGTGGCGACTCGCAAGCCAGCGCCGAGCAGTCCTCTCAATAGCTGCCGCATGGGTTTCGCAGACCAAGTTGAAGTGAGTCGGTGGGATGATTGCGCGAACAGTAGAGTCGACAACCTCGCGTTCGGCTGGTCATATCGCACCGCAAAGATTGAACAATCTTTATTGCGCAATAGAGATGACACAACATGAATTACACCACATGCGCTCTTCCGAAAAGAAGAATTCATACATTCTACTACCCCGCAGAGAGCGGAATTTGTCGGTGCCCAATGTGGCTTTTCAGAGGTTTCCAAATCATCGTTGATTCTGCATGCGAGTTCACATTGCATCACCGAGTCTTTGATCGACCCATGCCTCTCCCCTGTTGGATCATTGCACGCGTGCGCGCCGTTTGCTTTTGATCAAAAAGAAGAATTTACAAGTGCCCGTTGTAACAAATCACGCGCGCGTCGTCGCGCGCATGTCGGACGCCGCCCAGCGCTTTTCGGCGTCGCAAGGATTTCAAGATCCAGGTTCCAGTCACCACGTGAAACGCGCCATTGCCATCAGAAATGAAACGATGAGCGAACTCTGCGCGCGCGCTCTCGCGAATTCACATTAGACGTCATGCGTCGTTGCCGGCGTCTTCATCGATTGAGACCTCGCTGGCCTCCAGGGCGCGCGTGTCGAGATCTGTCGAACTTCCTTGCGCGCTTGCCGGGCGCGCGCACGATCCTCGTCAAATGAGACCGCGCGGGGCGCTCGCGCGCGTCGGCCGCGCGCGCGCGCACCAGCTACGCGCGGGCCTCGTCGTCGCGATTGGCGGGGCCTGGCGCCGCCACTGGCCTCGCCGTCGTCATCGTCACCATCGCCGCTGCAACCGTCCTCTCTGCCGCCGCGGCCGACGTCGCTCGGGTGGCGCGCCCGCCCGAGCGCCCGACTCGCACTGAAGTGCCAGCGCGCCAGCGCGGCCCGCGAGACGCGCCCGGGAGTCCCCGGCGGTCGGCGCCGCCTAACTGGTCGCGCCGCGCTAACTGGTCGCCCTGCGCGCGAGCTTTCGCGCGCCGGCGCGGCCGCCGCGGCGCGCCGGTTGGCGCCGAGCAGTCGTTGCACACGTCGCCGCATGGGTTTTGCAATCGAGTTTCGGGTGGGGGGGCGCGGCGGTTGCGCGAGCAGTAGAGGCGACATCCCCGAGTACTTCAATTTTAATCGCGCCGCATAAATTGCCTCGCCTAGGCTTTCCATTTTGCGAGCAGAAAAGATACCACCGACCTCCCTGAGGCCGGGCTCATCGTCGCGACGCCCTCTGGGACATTGCCAATCGTCGGCGGTTCTGTCCCATCGTTAGCTTGACGTATAACTTCATGCTATCCCAACTAAGCCGGCAACGCCCCCCCCCGCCACGCCCCGCCCGCCCGCCCGCCTGGAATCTTTGTCAAGTCATAGACTGCGCGCACTTGTTTTTCATGAGTCATCAAGTCCCCATTATCCCAGTCAAGACAGATGGGGAAAGGTCTACGCGCGCTTCGTCGCGCGCGCACGTCGAAATGCGGCGCCAAATTTCGGCCCCGCGTGGATCTCAATATCGAGGTTCATACGGGGGGAGATCGATGGATTTGCCGAGTGTTGCATCAAAAAGATGTGCGCGCGCTCTTGCGACTTCGAGTGGGGGCCATGGGCTGTTCAACATTTTCGTCAAAAGCAAGCGCGCAGACCTGGCGCGCGCGCGTCAGAATCATTCGAACGCCTAGGCGCGCTTGCAGGGAGGAGGATGGGAGGGGGGGGGCGGCGACGGCGACCCGCGTCGAACACTATCACGCGGGCAACTCGCGAGCGTCGGCCGCGCGCGCGCCAAAATCCGGTCGAAAACTGCACCGTCGACGCGCGGGCACCGTCGTCGTCGTCGTCGTCGCCGCCGGCATCTGTGCCGTCATTGGCCTCGCCGTCGTCATCATCGCCACCGTAACCATCGCCGCTAGTATCATCGTCGCGTCCGCCGTTGCCGACGCCGCCGCGACGCGACGCCGCCCCCGCCCGAGTCCCCGACTCGCATATCCCCGCGTAACCCATAAGTTGTTGTTTTATACGCGTCCGTGCAATGCGACCAAGCGGGCCTTTTCGCGCGCGCGTGTCAAAATCATTCGGTTGCCTTTGCGCGTTTGCTAGATGGGGGTGGGGCGGGGAGCGGGCGGCGCGGCCCTTGTCGAAAAAGACGATGCAGGACACTTGCCCGCTTCGGCCGCGCGCGCATGTCGAAATGTTTTCAAGACCTTCGTCGCGACGCGTGGACGCCATCGCGGTGGTCGGCGCGACCAGCATCGGCTCCGTCATTGGCCTTGCCGGCGCCGTCGTCTTCATTGTCACCAGCATCGCTACAGTCATCGTCGAGTCCGCCGTTGACAACGTCGCGATGAGGCCACGCCCGTCCGGGTCGCCGACTCTCACTGGAGCGCGCGCGCATCAGCGCGTTTTGCGAGATGCGCAGGGAAGCCACTGGCGGTCAATTAGCGCGGCCGCGTCGGTCGCGCCACACTAGCTGGCCGCTGCGCGCGCGAGCCTGCGCGCGTTAGCGCGGCCGCAGCGACGCGCCAACCACCGCCAAACACTCATCGCAATCCCCGCAGCATGGGTTTTGCAAACCAAAGCGTGGGTGGGCGGATGGGGTAGTTGCGCGAACAGTGGGGTTGACAACTCCAATCTCTCTTTAAAAGCGAATTGCGCAACATCGATTCTCCTTTCTAAAAAAAGAATGGAATCTACCCCCCCCCCCGGCGTTATCGGTCCCCCTTTTCGGGTATGTAAATCATATATGATTATGGCCACATGTCCAGCCTAAATATGAAGTTACACTATCCCCGGGGGGGCGGGATCGGTCCCCCTGAGGTTCCCTTTTGTGAAGAACGATACGCGGGGACATCTTTTGTTCTAACATAACACTTGTTTCACGAATCCCTTGCCAAAAAAAACGGGACGGAGTGCACGCGCGCGCGTCGTCGCGCGCGCATGCCGAAGTCTTTCAAGAACTGTCGGTGTCGGAAGGATTTCGCAATCGAGGTCCCAAACAATATACAAAACCACACGGTTTCGCAACACTGATTTGCTAAAAAAAACTTACGCGCGAACTCTTGTTGAATCTCAAAAAAACCATCGGTTTTTCAAGATTTTCCCAACATGCTACCAAACGGGCTTCGCGCGCGCGCATGTCGAAATCAGTCGAACGCCCTTGCGCGTGTGCCGTCGCGAGAATCCTCCGCAAACAAAGTGACGAAGTACAGACGCGCGCGTCGTCGCGCGCGTATGCCGAAATCCCACAAAACTGATCGGTTTCGGAAGGATGTCAACATCGTGTGTCCAGAATTTTTGCAAAAAAACACAAGGTTTCGCAACACGGATTTTCAACAAAAGCGTGCGCGCGCGCTCTTGCGTCGTCGTCGTCGTCGCCGTCCTCCCTCCTCCCGCGTCGTCGTCGTTGTCGTCGCCTACGTCGTCCTCTGTCTTTCCTCGTGTTCGTCGTCGTCGTCCTCTTAGGCGTCGTGGTCGTTTCCGTCGTCGTTGTCGCCGTGGTCGTCCTTCATCCTCCTCCCTCGTCGTCGTCGTCGTCCGTCGTCGGCGTCTCGTCGTCGTCCCTCCTATTTCGTCGTCGTCGTCGTCGTTGTCGTCGTCGTCGTCTTCCTTCCTCCCTCGTCGTTGTCGTCGTATGCGTTGCCGTCCTTCCTCCTTCTTCGGCGTTCGCGTCGTCGCCGTCCTCCCTCCTCCCTCGTCGTTGTCGTCGCTGTCGTCGTTGTCGCCGTCGTCGTCCTCCCTCATCCCTCGTCGGCGTCGGCGTCGGCGTCGGCGTCGGCGTCGATATCGTCTTCGTCGTCCTTGACGTCAGCGTCGTTGTCGTCGCCGCCGTCGTCGTCGTCGTTGTCGTCGTCGTCGTCGGCGTCGTCGTCGGCGTCGGCATCGTCGTCGTCGTCGGCGTCGTCATCGTCGTCGTCGTCGCCGGCGTCGTCGTCGTCGGTGTCGTCGTCGTTGTCGTCGTCGTCGAACTCGTCGAAGACGTCGGTGTCGTCGTAGTCGTCGTCGTCGTCGTCGGCGTCGTCGTTGTCTGCGTCGACGTCGCTGTCGTCGTCGGCGTCGGTGTTGTTGCCAGATGCCATTCGGTACCTACCGTCACGGTCTTAAGAGGTTTTGCAAACCAAGTTGCGGGCGGGTGGGTGGGATGTTTGCAAGGGCATGGGATGTGTCAAATCATGGGTAAAAATCAATCGCACCACATAGATCGCGCCACCTAGATTGCACCACGCAGCTTGCACGCATAGCTTGCACCACATATATTCTCTTTTCTCACCTGTTGTTGTCCAAAACCCGGATAGCCAAGTGAGAGACGCGCGCGCACGGGTCTCGTCGCGCCAGCGGCCTGGGCCGTGCCCCTGGCGCCGCGCGTACCTCTCCGCGTGCCTGCTCCACACGCTGCGTGCGCATGGCCGGGTGCTCTTGGACGTGCGCGGAGGTGCCAGCTTCTGAAGCGCTGCAAAAGCTGCTTGCAAACGTCCTTGGTGGGGGTGGAAAGCTCGCCTGAAGCGCTCCTGAAGGGCAGCAAACGTGCGTGGTGGCGGTGGAAAGCTCGCCTGAAGCGCTCCTGAAGGGCAGAGAGCGACGCTTCCACGCGTGCCTGCACGCGTGGGCGCTCGCTGCCCGGGAAGCTTCGCGAGGCCTCTGGGGCACGTTCGCGAGGCCTCTGGGGCACGTTCTACGGGAACGTATTGGAACAGACGCTCCGGGACACGCTGCAGAACCCGAACCCTCACGGAAGGGCACGTGGAGCGGTGGGCGGAAGGGTGCGGCGGCGTACGCGCACCGGCCGGCTTCTTCTCTAACAACCCTACGTAGCCCACGAGGCTATCCGGGAAAAGAAGAATTGACTCGACCTCCCCCCCCCCGGGGTTAACGGGCCACCTTTTCGTATTGCAATTTACATGTGATTCTGCCCCATCGTCCATCCTAAATGTGAATTCGTACGATCCCAGCCAAATCGGTACCACCCCCCCCCGCCATCCTCTGCAAAACATAGTATGCGCGCGTACTCGTTTATCAAAAACCATAAGTTGTCAAGAATCCCTTTCAACAAATGGGACGAAGTGCACACGCGCGAGTGGTCGCGTGCGCATGCCGAAATCCTTCAAACACCTTCGGGTTCGGAAGGGTTTCAAAATCGAGTTTCCAAACAACATACAACTAAGGGTTTCGCATCACTGATTTTTGTTTTGAAAAAGTTACGCGCGCGCCCTTGCGAAATCGTACGAAAACCATAGGTGTATCAATATGTCCAAACACTACTACCACATGGACTTCGCGCGCGCATGTCGAAATCGTTCGAACGCCCTTGCGCACGTGCCGTCACGAGAATCTTCTGCAACAAATGAGAGGGAGTGCAGACGCGCGCGTCGTCGCGCGCGCATGCCGAAATCCTTCAAAACCTTTGGTTTCGGAAGGATTTCAAAATCGTGTGCCCGAAAACATACAAACACACAAGGTTTCGCAACGCGAATTTTCAACACAAGCGTGCGCGCGCGCTCTTGCGTCGTCGTCGTCGTTGCCGCCGATTTTCCTCCTCGTCGTCGTCGTCGTCGCCGTCGTCGTCCTCAGTCTTTCCTCGTCGTCGTCGTCTTGGCGTCGTCGTCGTTTCCGTCGTCGTTGTTGCCGTGGTCGTCCTCCTCCCTCGTCGTCTTCGTCGGCTTTTCGTCGTTGTCCCTCCTATTTCGTCGCCGTCGTCGTCGTCGTCTTCCGTCCTCCTTCGTTGTTGTCGTCGTCGCCATCGTCGTCCTCCCTCCTCCCTCGTCGTCGTCGTCTTCGTTGGCGACGTCGTCGTCGTCGCCGTCGTCGTCGTCGCCGTTGTCGTCGTCGTCGGCGTCGTCGTCGTAGTCGTCGTCGTCTGTGGCGTCGTCGGCGTCGGCGGCGTCGTCGTCATCAGCGTCGGCGTCGTCGTCGTCGTCGTCGTCATCGTCGGTGTTGTCGTCGTCGTCGTCGTTGTCGTCGTCGTCGTCGAAGTCGTTGGAGACTCGCCCGCAAGGTCTACCGTTATCGACGTTGCCATGATACCGCGACCGCCCAAGTCGCCGACTCGCAATGCAGTGCCCGCTGGTATGTGCCCAACGATCAGCGCCACCGCGGCCGCGTGGGTCGCGCCAAACCAGCGGGCCGCTGCGCTCGCGTGTTTGGGTTGGCGCGGCCGCAGGGACGCACCAGCCAACGCCGAGCATGCATCGCAATCGCCACCTTATGGGTTTTGCAAACCAAGTTGCGGGTGGGTGGGTGGAATTTTTGCAAGAGCACGGGATGTGTCAACCCGTTTGTTAAAATCAGTTGCGCCACATACATTGCGCCACATGGACTGCACAACATAGTTTGCACAACATCGATTCTTCTTCCTAAAAAGAGAATAGACTCTACCCCCCCCCCCTCGGCGTTATCCGCCCCCCTTTCGGGTATGTAAGTCACATCTGATTCTGGCCACATGTCCATCCGAAATATGAAATCACAATGCCCCAGGCCAACCGGGTTCCCCCCCCTGAGGTTTCTTTGTGAAAAACACTATGCGGTGACATTTTTTGTTCTAACATTAACACTTGTTCACGAATCCCTTGCAGCAAATGGGACGAAGTGCACACGCGCGCGTCGTCGCGCGCGCATGCCGAAATCCTTCAAAATTCTTTGGTGCCGGAAGGATTTCGCAATCGAGTTTCCAACAAAACATACAAAAACACATGGATTCGCAACACTGGTTTGCTAACAAAGCGTACGCGCGAGCTCTTTTGCGAAATCTTCAGAAACCATAGGTTTTTCAAGATTTTGACATATTGCTACCAAACGGGCTTCGCGCGCGCATGTCGAAATCTGTCGAACGCCCTTGCGCGTGTGCCGTCGAGAGAATCCTCTGCAAAAAATGAAACGAAGTGCAGACGCGCGCGTCGTCGCGCGCGTATACCGAAATCCTTCAAAATCAATCGGTTTCGGAAGGGTTCCAAAACGTTTGTCCGAAAAATATACAAACACAAGGTTTCGCAACACAAATTTTCAACAAAAGCGTGCGCGCGCGCTCTTGCGTCGTCGTCGTCGTCGTCGTCGCCGTCCTCCCTCCTCCCGCGTCGTCGTCGTCGTCGCCTACGTCGTCCTCTGTTTTTCCTCGTGTTCGTCGTCGTCGTCCTCTTTGGCGTTGTGGTCGTTTCCGTCGTCGTTGTCGCCGTGGTCGTCCTTCCTCCTCCTCCCTCGTCGTCGTCGTCGTCGTCCGTCGTCGGCGTCTCGTCGTCGTCCCTCCTATTTCGTCGTCGTCGTCGTCGTTGTCGTCGTCGTCGTATTCCCTCCTCCCTCGTCGTTGTCGTCGTCGGCGTCGCCGTCCTGTTTCCTTCTTCGTCGTTCGCGTCGTCGCCGTCTTCCCTCCTTCCTCGTCGTTGTCGTCGTTGTGGTTGTTGTCGTCGTTGTCGCCGTCGTCGTCCTCCCTCCTCCCTCGTCGTCGTCTTCGTTGGCGACGTCGTCGTCGTCTTCGGCGTCCGCGTCGTCGTCGTCTTCGTCGTCGTCGTCGGCGTCGTCGTCGTCGTCGCCGCCGTCGTCGTCGGTGTCGGCGTCGTTGACGTCGTCGTCGTCGGTGTCGTCGTTGTCGTCGTCGTCGTCGAACTCGTCGTCGTCGTTGTCATCGTCGTCGTCGTCGTCGGCGTCGTCGTCGTCGTCGCCGCCGTCGTCGTCGGTGTCGGCGTCGTTGACGTCGTCGTCGTCGGTGTCGTCGTTGTCGTCGTCGTCGTCGAACTCGTCGTCGTCGTTGTCATCGTCGTCGTCGTCGTCGTCGGCGTCGGCGTCGTCGTCGTCGTCGGTGTCGTCGTCGTCGTTGTCGGCGTCGTCGTCGTCGTCGTTGTCATCGTCGTCGGTGTCGTCGTAGTCGTTGTCGGCGGCGTCGTCGGCGTCGTTGTCGCTGTCGTCGTCGGCGTCACTGTCGTTGCCAAGTGCCATTTGGTACCCACCGTCACGGTCCTAAGAGATTTTGCAAACCAAGTTGCGGGCGGGTGGGTGGGATGATTGCGCGAGCAGTGGAGGTGGTCAAGCGCGGTGCAGGGTAGTCAATTCTCCTTTCTAAAAAGAGAACAGACTCTACCCCCCCCGCGTTATCGCCCTCTTTTTCGGGTATGTAAGTCACATATGATTCTGACCACATGTCCATCCGAAATATGAAATCACAATGCCCCAGGCCAACCGGGTTTTCCCCCCTGAGGTTCCTTTGTGAAAAACACTATGCGGTGACAGTTTTTGTTCTAACATTAACACTTGTTCACGAATCCCTTGCAAAAAATTGGACGAAGTGCACACGCGCGCGTCGTCGCGCGCGCACGCCGAAATCCTTCAAAAACCTTCGGTGCCGGAAGGATTTCGCAATCGAGTTTCCAAAAAAAACATACAAAAAACACAGGGTTTCGTAACACTGATTTGCTAAAAAGCTTACGCGCGAGCTCTTGCAAAATCTTCAGAAAACCATTTGTTGTTTTGTGATTTTCACAGCATGCTACCAAACGGGCGTCGGGCGCGCGCATGTCGAAATCTGTCGAACGCCCTTGCGCGTGTGCCGTCGCGAGAATCCTCTGCAAAAAATGGGACGAAGTGCAGACGCGCGCGTCGTCGCGCGCGTACGCCGAAATCCTTCAAAACCCATCGGTTTCGGTAGGATTTCAAAATCGCGCGTCCAAAAAACGTACAAAACACAAGGTTTCGCAATACGGATTTCCAACAAAAACGTGCGCGCGCGCTCTTGCGGCGTCGTCGTCGTCGTCGTCGTCGTCGTCGTCGTCCGTCGTCGGCGTCTCGTCGTCGTCCCTCCTATTTCGTCGCCGTCGTCGTCGTCGTTGTCGTCGTCGTCGCCTCGTCGTCGTCTTCCCTCCTCCCTCATTGTTGTCGTCGTCGGCGTCGCCGTCCTTCCTCCTTCTTCGTCGTTCGCGTCGTCGCCGTCCTCCCTCCTCCCGCGTCGTCGTCGTCGCCTACGTCGTCCTCTGTTTTTCCTCGTGTTCGTCGTCGTCGTCCTCTTTGGCGTTGTGGTCGTTTCCGTCGTCGTTGTCGCCGTGGTCGTCCTTCCTCCTCCTCCCTCGTCGTCGTCGTCGTCGTCCGTCGTCGGCGTCTCGTCGTCGTCCCTCCTATTTCGTCGCCGTCGTCGTCGTCGTTGTCGTCGTCGTCTCGTCGTCGTCTTCCCTCCTCCCTCGTCGTTGTCGTCGTCGGCGTCGCCGTCCTTCCTCCTTCTTCGTCGTTCGCGTCGTCGCCGTCCTCCCTCCTCCATCGTTGTCGTCGTTGTGGTCGTTGTCGTCGTTGTCGCCGTCGTCGTCCTCCCTCCTCCCTCGTCGTCGTCTTCGTTGGCGACGTCGTCGTCGTCTTCGTCGTCGTCGTCGGCGTCGGCGTCGTCGTCTTCTTCGTCGTCGACGATGGCGTCGTCGTCGTCGCCGCCGTCGTCGTCGACGTCGTCGTCGTCGGCCGTCTTGCTTCTCCGGCCTTCTTGGGGCGCTCTTGAGACGCCCCCGAGGGCTCCAAGACGACCCCGGAGCGATATCTGTGCTCGGTCCCGCATGGGTTTTGCAAACCAAGTTGCGGGTGGGTGGGTGGGATGATTGCGCGAGCAGTGGAGTTGACAACTTCAAGTTCGGCAAGTGAATTGCACCACATAGATTGCACCGCATGGATTGCACAGCATAGCTTTCACACCACATATTGCACATAAGACATCGATCACAGCAAAAGTTGCACGCACATATCGCACCACGTAGACTGCATCACATAGATCGCACAAAGCCCCGTGCTTTGGGTCCGCGATGACGAACATGTCTGTCGTGCGGGATCGGGGTTGTTGGAGCACCGATCCGTCGTGCTTTACGAGGGAAGGGGGCTTCGGGACCACGGACCCGTGTGCTTTACAAGGGGATCGCGGTGTCGGGACCATGGACCTCTTGTTTTGTGACGAATCATGGGGGGGAACGGCGCATGCAAGACGCTGCGACGACAGGGGAAGTTCGGTCCCGCAGGAGGCTGCAGAGACCCTGCCAGACAGTAGTTGCCGTCCGACCACGCGTCCACGTGCCAGGAGGCGGGAGGCGGGTCATGTACACTTCAGGATCCACGGGAATGCCCAAAGGAGTGATGCTTTCGCACCTGAACTTTGTCTCGCTCATTGCGGGCGTGCAGGCGCAGGGGATTGTGAGTCCCGTCCCCGATGATAAGTTCATTGCGTATTTGCCTCTAGCGCATATATTCGAGCTCATGTCGGAAGTCAACATCTTGTCTGCTGGAGCTATGATTGGCTACGGAAGCGCGAAGACATTGACATCTGCATCAGCGTTCATGCCCAAGGACAATCCAGAAGGTTCAGATTTGATATGCCTGAGGCCGACCTACATGATTGCTGTACCGGCAATTCTGGATATGATCAAGTCTGGTCTGCTCCTGAAGCTGAAGGATATGCCGGGTTTCAAGGGCAGCCTGGTGCGAGCTGCCGTCCAGCGTGCGTTGGGTCAGAACGGCGGGGAGGGAGTCCTTGCAGATGTTCTCTGCAAGATCGGATTCGGGGGCGTGGCGCTCAAGAAGGTAAAAGCCCAGCTCGGCCTCGATAAAGTGCGCTGCATCGGCTCTGGGGGAGCCCCGCTCTCCGCGGACACGCAGCATTTCATCACCGAGGTATTGGCTCCGGTGGCACAGGGATACGGGTGCACAGAAACCTGCGGTGCATCCACAATCCAGGAGATCTTCTCAGCGGACGGGCGCCCAAAAGACCGCAGCGCTGGCAAGGTGGGCCCGTCGCAGCCTTCTGGCGAGGTAAAATTGCTGTCGGTGCCTGACATGGGATATCTGGTGACGGACGACCCTCCAAGGGGTGAGATTCTGCTCTCTGGCAACAATGTCAGCCAGTTGGGTTATTTCAAGATGCAGGAAAAGACTGAAGAGGACTTCCCTTTCCACCCAGACGGCCAGAGATGGTTCCATACTGGCGACATTGGCACGATGATGCCGAACGGCACCCTGCAAATCATTGATCGCAAGAAAGACTTGATCAAGCTATCTGGCGGCGAGTACGTCGCCCTCGGCAAAGTTGAGGCTGCCCTCAAGCAAGTCACTGGGATCGGCGCGTGCGTGGTGTTCGCCAAGCCTGACAAGGACCACTGTGTCGTCATCGTGTCCTGTCCCGAGAAGGGTTGGGCGTCCGTGGGCGGCAAGCCGGACGAGGCTGAGCTCGTCAAGGCGATCGAGGTGAGCCTCCGGGCCCAGAAGCTCGCCAGGTTCGAGATACCTACCAAGGTCAAGGTCGATGACATGATCTGGACCCCCGAGAATGGCTTGACTACCGCCTCCCTGAAGATCCAGCGCAACCCGCTGCGCAATCACTATGGCGGCCCTGGAGGCCTGCTGGCGCAGATGGGCTACGAGTTCTCGTGAGATCACGGGCATCGCGAATTTTAGTAAGCCGGGGCCATGCGACGCCCGAGTGTGTGAGTATTGCAGTGCGCTTCGGTCGTGAGGACCGTTCGCCAGGACTGCCATGTGCACCGAATTCATGGTGACATGTTGCAGGAACTCCCTGATTATGCAGAGGAGAGTGAGACTCAGAGAGAAAAGCATGCATCGCCAAACCACAGACGACTGGTCCGATTCAGCACCGTGCGCGTTGTCGTGAGTTGTGGCTTTTTGTTCCGGTTGCAGGCCAGTAGGTCGCAACGCATGCTCCCAGGAGCCCTTCCAGGAGGCCTCCAGAGGCGGCACCGGACAGCCTGCAGGGAGGCCCAGGAGACTTTTTCAGCTCAGCCGGCGACGGCGCAGAAGGTTTCTGGGCCGCCCAGCGCGCTCCGGCATGGTGATTGCGCACCAGCAGCGCTTCCCGCTGCACCCGAGACATCACGCTCGAGGGGACGCGGGCCTGACAGCGCGGACCCGGGTCGTCAGGGAGGGTCCGAGGCCCCCGTGGAGGGAGGACCACTGGATACTGGAAGCACGGGTGCGCAACACCTTCACGGGGGATCGCGGCTGCGGCAGTGAGACGCACGTAGTTGGAAGTGTCTCGCGAGCGTCTCTTATTCCTCGTGGTGTCGACCGGCGCGGGCCCCCTCCCCCCCCTCCCCCCCCCTCTGGAGCAGGTCTTGGCTGCTTTTTTGGCGCCAGTTTCGAGCGGGTGGAGTCTCCCCCAGCGGCAGCACTCTTGCGAACAGTCGCACTGAGCAGAGGTCCGGAACCAGACGCCCCCCATGCCCCCCCTTTCCGCCCGATGTCGAAACGTCGAATAAGCAACGCTCACCTTGGACGGGCAGCAGAGACACATGCGATTATTCGTATACGGGACCGACAAACTAAAGTACGTTTACTTGGCCAACGTGGCTTACGTGAACGCAGGCACACGCATCATATATCGAAGACGCCTAAGGCGAACCGCCGCCGCCTCTTGAATTTCGGGAATGCCAGTGCGGCCAAACGTTGGGGCAAAGTCTGGTCAAGTTGTGATATAGGCTATGTGTTCCCCCAGCCGTTGTGGACCCCCTTGGGGAACACTTGTGAGAGAAAGAGAAACCAGTAGGAGGAGGAGGAGGAGGAGGAGGAGGAGGAGGTGGAGAAGTAAAATGAGGCCTCGTGAGGCCGTCTTGTGGTTTCCTGGCCTCCTGGGGCCTCTTGGGGGCATCTTGGGGGCTTCTGGGGGCCTCTTGGGGGCTTTTGGCGGCCTCTGGAGGCCGTCTTGGGGGCCTCTCCGGACAGTCGTGGGTCCCTCTTTAGGCGCTTTAGGGCCGTCATGGATGTCCGTGGGGCCGTCTTGGGGGGCCTCTCGGACCGTCTTCGGGCCCTCTCGGCCCGTCCTGCGGGCGTCTTGGTGGCCTCTGGGGCCGTTTGGTGGCGATCCTGGGGGCCCAATGGCGCCGTCCTGGAGCGTCGGAGGCCAGCAGAGTCGAAAACGTCAAAGTCGCTGCAATATCTCCTCCTCCTCCTCCTCCTTCTCCTCCTGCTCCTGCTCCTCCTCCTCCTCCTCCTCCTCCTCCTCCTCCTCCTCCTCCTCCTCCTCCCCCTCCTCCTCATCCCCCTCCCCCTCTGGAGTCCATCTGGGGCCGTCTGGAGGGCATCTCCAGCCGTCCCTGGGCCTTCTTGGCAGTCTTGAGTGCGCACTGGAGCCGTGTTCGAGGGCATCCTGGCCGTCTGGGAGGCCAGCTCGGCCGTCTCGGAGAGGCGTGCTGTGGGCTTTCTGGCCCTTTCTGATAAATCGGCAGCGGGCGGCGGATCGAAGACGCCTGCGGCCTGGTGGAAGCCCCCATTTCGCCGAGCATGACGGCCCGAGCTCGGCCAAGTTGTCGGACTATGTTTTCCCCCAGCCGTCGTGGAAACCCTTCTGGGGACACGCGGGGGGGAAAAGAAGAGGAGCGGGAGAACGAAAAAAAAAGAAAGAGTGATGAGGAGGAGGCCCTTGGGAGCCTCTTGGGGTAGTCCTGGGGAATCCTAGGAGCTTCTGGAGGGCTTCCTTTGGTCTCTTCGGGGGGCTTTGGGGGCTTCTTGGAAGTCTCTTGGGCCCGCTGAGGGCGTTCCTGGCCCGCTTGACACCGTCTGAAGCCGTTTTGGGGGCCTCTCTTTGACGAACTGGGACCCTCTGGGAGCGCTTCAGGGCCGTCGTGGTAGCCATCCTGGGCGTCTTGGAGGCCTCCTGGGCCGTCCCTGGGGCATCTTGGTCCGTCAGGGGGGGCGGGCATCTCGGAGGCCTCTTGGGCGCCTCTTGGGGCCATCGTGGCGGCCTCTTGGCCTGCCATGGGCCCTGGGAGAGACGAGACGGGGCGAAGACCCACATCCACCAGCAGCCCCACGAAGTCAGCGACCTTCGCCTCGTCGGGCCTTTCTGGAGATCCTCTCGGAGGCCTCGTGGGCTCCCTTCCTGGGGGCAGCCTGAGCCGTCTGGAGCCATCGTGGGGCCACTTCGGGCCGTCGCGGGTGCACCGCGGCCCGTCTTGGAGGCAGCTCGGGGCCATACGTGGCCCTCTTGGCATCCTCTCTGTTGCCCTCGAGGCATCTTGGAGGCCATCGTCGGCCATCGTGGTCGTTTTGTCGGCGAGGATTGCAGTGTGTGGGCGGCTTCTGGTTGGCCAGCGCGACTGGCCGAGACCCCCGTGGGAACCTCTTTAAAGCAGGACTGATACAACGAAACGTCCAGCACGCCGTGCACTCCTGTGGCAAGCTACAGGGGGCGGCAGATCAAATCTGTATACGACGAGTCACAGCCCCCACCCCCCCTGCATTACGGAAACGCTCATGCGGCCGATCGTTGGGCCAAAGATTGGCCACGCGATCATACGATGTGTTCCCCCCCAGAAGTTGTGCAAGCCCATCGGGGAACACGTGGGGGAGAAAGAAAAAGAGGAGGAGGAGGAGGAGGAGGAGGAGGAGGAGGAGGAGGAGGAGGAGGGGGAGGTCCAGTGTAAATCCAAGATGCATCAACGATGCTGCAATACAGCATCCCTCCAAGTTCCCTCTTCACTTGTTCCGGCAAGATTCGCATCTCATTGCGGGAAGTCCCACATTGGAAGACACCCGTCGGAGAACCCCTTGTCGTGCCCAGGCGCAGCTCCTGGAGCGTCAACGCCGCGAGTCAATGCGACTGTTGCGTCCTGCCAGTCCTAAATCGCGTCAAACGGCCATTCCTGGTAATTCAGCACCGCGAATGTACGTGACTGTTGCGTCCTGACAATGCTAAATTGCATCAGGACGCCATTCCTGGGACTTCAGCCCTGCGTACCCTTTCAACTGTTAGAACTTTTGAGGCGAATGGGCGCGGCGCTCAGGCGAGAGCCCCAATTTGAAAAGTAGCCGCCCTCCGTCGTTTAAGCTTTTGCAGAAAGTTTGACACGAATATGCGCGGCGCTCAGGCGAGATTCATGTTTTGAAAAGGGGCCTCTTACACTCTTGAAGCCAATACAAATTCCAGTCTTCAGTATCATAAAGAGTGAGGAAAGTCTCAGGCGAAACACCCGGCCCGCCCTACCGACACGTCTGGGGGTGCGACAAGCAGTGTCAATTTCTGATGAAAAGGGAGGAGGAGGAGGAGGAGGAGGAGGAGGAGGAGGAAGCCTTTGGGGGCACTCTGAGAGCCTCTTGGGAGCTTTCTGGGGACCCCTTGGGAGTTCCCTTGGGGGCCTCCCAACGCTGACCTGGAGTCCCCTTGGTGCGCTTCAGGGCCGTCTTGGAGGCCACCCTATGCATCTTGGATGTCTCCTGGGCCGTCTCGGGGCCCTCTTGTGGCCGTTTTGGGGGCCTCTTGGTTCGTCAGGGGGCCATCTCGGAGGCCTCTTCGGCGCTCTTGGGGCCATCTTAGTGGCCTGTGGGGCCGTCTTTGGCTTGCGGAAAGCAGAAAAGCAGCAACGGCCCGCATCTGCCAATAACCACACGAAAGTCATAGATACGTGTCTCTTCGAACATTCCTGGAGGTTCTCTTGGAGGTCGCCTGGCCCGTCTTGGAGGCGTCTCGGCGCCATCTCGGCCCGTCTTGGAGACAACTCGGAGCCATCCTGGGCCCTCTCGGGGCCATCGCTGCCGTCTCCGAAGCCACCTTGGCCGTCCTGGATGCCCTCTTGGGGCCGTCTGGAGCGGAACGGCCGACGACGCGGGAAGTCTACGGCCCCCTCTGGGGAGAGAGAGAGAGAGAGAGAGCCGACGGGGACACACGTGTTGTTGGTCCTTCCGGGTGGCCAGCGCGATCGGCCGAGATCTCATTGGGCAGGTTTCCCTACCATCCTGTGGTGTTGGGTCCTCGCGTTAGAGAGCCAGCGCCCCGCGTTCCTTCCTCCTCCCCCTCCTCCCTCCTCCCACCCCTCTCTCTGCCCTCCGCAATCCGCGCGTCCCCATCGTCGTCAGAATAATCATCATCAGCATCATCATCATCATCATCATCATCATCATCATCATCATCATCATCATACTCATAATCATCATCATCATCATCATAATCATCATCATCATCATCATCAGTATCATTATCATTATCATCATTCTCATCATCATCCTCATCATCCTCATCACCAGCAGCAGCATCATTAACACCATCCTTCTCATCATCAACACCACCATCATTATCAACACCATCATCACCACCATCGTGATCCTCATAATCGGCGCCATCATCATATTCACCATTGCCACCATCACCATCATCATCAACATCACCCTCACCATCACCACCATCGTCATCATCAGCCTCGTCGACATCATCATCACCACTATCATCGTCATCACCATCAGCATCACCAGCATCAGAAGCATCATGATGATGATCATGGTCATGATGATGATGATGATGATGAAGAAGATGATGATGATGATGATGATGATGCTGATGATGATGATGATGATGATTATGATGATGATGAGTATGATGATGAGTATGATGATGAGTATGATGATGATGATGATGATGATGATGATGATGATGATGATGATGATCATCATCATCATCATCATCATCATCATCAGCATCATCATAATCAGACGGCACAAATGGCTGCGCTCGCATGCGCCAGGTAACCATTTCGGCACGCCTCTCACGGGCTTCGTAGCCCCCATCGGGAGCTCAACCGAATACCCAAAAGGCAGCGCCCGCATGTGCCCGCGGCACCCATCGGCACACTCCTCACACGCTTCGTGGTCCCATATGAGGGGGGGTTACACCGAAGGCCCAAAAGGCAGCGCCCGCATGCGCCCGTCGCATCCGTGTTGGCACACCCCTCACACGTTTCGTGGCCCCACAGGAAGATCCACAGAAGGCCCCATGCGCCCGCCGCACCTATTTCGGTACACTCCTCACACGTTTCGTGGTCCCCATAGGGATCTCATCTGAAGGCCTAACAGGCAGCGCCCGCATGCTCCCTCCGTACCCATGTCGGCACACCCCTCACACTTTTCGTGGCCCTATAGGGGGTTCCACTGCAGGCCCAGAAGGCAGCGCCCGCATGCGCCCGCCGCACTCATTTCGATGCCGGCTCAACCCTCACACGTTTCGTGGCCTCCATATGGAACTCCATCGAAGGCCAAAAGGCAGCGTTCGAATGTGCCCGCCGCGCCCATTTCGGCACACTCCTCACATGTTTCGTGGCTCCATGTGAAGCTCCACCGAAGGCCCCAGTGGCTACGCTCGCATGCGCCCGCCGCACACATGGCGGCATACCGTGCACACGTTTCGTGGCCCCCATGGGGAGCTCCACCCAATGCCCCAGAGGGAGCTCCACCGAAGGCACGGCAGCGCCCGCGTATCGCCGCCATCCCATTTTGGCACACACACACACACACCTCACACGCTTCGTGCCCCCATAAGGACCTCCACCGAATACGGTACTCACGTCTGCGGTATTCACAGCTGCATATGGTTGGGCTTTTCGCCCAGCAGATTCGTTTGCAGAGTAATACAACACCAACCGCACGCCCAGCACGCTGTGCACCCCTGTGGCAAGCACAGGGGGCGGCGGATCGAAGATGCCCAAAGCGAATCGCCCCCCCCCCCCCCGCCTTTGGAAACACCCATTCGGCCAAACGTTGGGCCAGACTTTGAAACTGGTGGGAGTTTGAAGGGGGTGGCATGTGTAGCCCCAGGGGTCACGGTCAGCGTGCATAGCGTGCGATCCGTTCGCCGGGAGACGCGAAATGAGGAGTTTGAGGGGTTGGCATGTGTAGCCCCAGTGATGGCGGGAAGCGTGCGTTGCGTTCGATCGGCCAGCCAGGCGACATGCAATCAGAGGGAAGTTGAACGAGTCTGCACGTGTAGTTCCAGGGATCTAATAGCCTAAAATGGAGGTGTTGCTTGGAACATCCCCAAACAAGTGAGATGTCTTGGGGTCGCTCTCGGACGGCCTCAGGACGGCCCAACATAGCCCAACACTATTGGTCTACGACGCCCAACTTTTGCCAAACAAAAATCTATTTCGCCAGGGACATCCTCACAACAGTGGTATGATCTCGACATCGCTCTTGCCCCAGATGGCGACGTCGCTAGTGACATCCTCTCACAAATTAGATGCTGTCGACGTCGTCTTGATTTCAGTCTCGCCACAAAGGGCGACTTCGCTAGGGACATCCTCACACAAATGAGAAGTGATCGACATCGCTCTTGCCCCAAATGGCGTCTTCCCTTGTGACGTCCTCACACATATGAGATCTTGTCGACATCATTTTCGTTTCGGTCTCGGATTAAGACCACCAGGCGTGATCGAACTGTAAGGCGTGTTGAACAGCCAATCGATGTCAAACGGCCAGGCGGGTTAAAATGGCCAGGTGGGTTAAAACGGCCAGGCGGTTGAAAACAGCCAGGCGGTCAGCGCGGCCAGGCGGGTTCAAACGGCCATGCCGATGACAATAATCACTCGGTCTAAGTGGCCACGCGGTTTGAAGCGGACATCTGGGTCAAAACGGCCAGGCGGGTTCAAACGCCTAGGTGGGTTGAAAAGGCTTGGCGGATTGAACACAGCATGGCGGGCTCAAACGGCCAAGAGGGTGGGTTGAACTTCCAGGCGGGTAAAAGCGGCCACGCGGGATACAATCATTGCCAGGCGGATTAAAAACGACCAGGCGGGTTTACACGGCCAGGCGGATTAAAGGGGTCAGGCGGGTTAAGGCGGCCAGGCGGGTAAACATGGTTATGCGGTGTGAAGTGGACATTCGGGTCAAGACGGCTCAAGCAGGCCCGAAGACAGCCCGAGAGTCTCCCAAGACGGCCCAAGAGGGCCCCAATACCCCCTCACGATGCGACAAGGGTGAGGGAAAGAGAGGACGTACGAAGAGTAGAGACGGACAAGCCAGCGACCTCGCGCCGTCACAAAGCAAGCTGCGCTTTCCGTTTCGGTACCAAGCAGGTCTAGTAGCCAGCATGGCGAAGAAATCGTTTGGGACACCCCCAATCAGTTGAGACGTCTTGGGATCGCTTCAGGAAGGTTTCCTGACGACCCAGCCTATCCTAACCTCGTCTTGGTATCGGTCTTGCCCAAAGTTCAGATTGCGCCAGGGACATCCTCAACAACTACAGTCGGGGCCCTGAAGAAGGAACCCTTTTCGTTGGGGAGGGGCTCCGCGTTCCGTAAGTGTTTCGCAGCTTGCCTCAGGTTTTCCTCGATCGGAAATCGAAGTTTAATTTATGGAAAAAAGGGGCCTCGTTCCTTATTTAGGGTTCCTTAGGTCAACGCCCCGACTGTAGCATGTTGTCGGCATCGTCTTGGTGTCACTCCTCGAAGGCCTCAAAACGGCCCAACAGAGGCCGAGAAGACGGACCAGGAGGGTCCCAGTATGGCCCAATATGCCCGCCAAGTGACCCAGGAGGCTCCAAGAAGTCCCAAGAGGGCTCCAAGAGGATCCCCAGGAGGGCCTCAAGGGGCACAATTCAGCCATCCCCTTGAGGATGTTGTCGAGGGCATAAAAAAACGCCCCTACCCTGGTTGACGAGGCGCTGTGCGCTGAAACTCCTGTGGGCTGACAGGGTAAACCCTGCGTGATGTGCCGCGTCCTGGCGGCTCTAGGCTTTGGGGGTTCCTAGGAGGTTTACAGACCACGCACTTGTAATCCAGGGTAGGGCCGTTTTTTCATCCCTCAATGTTGAGCGTCCTCCATGTTCAAGTGTTCGGCTGGCCAAGAGGGCTAAAGATGCCGCAGATATTCATCAAAGACGGCCCAAGAGGCTCCCAAGACGGCCTCAAGACGGCTCAAGAGGGCCCGAAGGCGGCCCGAGAGTCGCCCAGGTCCAAACCGGGAAAACGTATGGTTCTGGAAAGCCGGTGGTCCAAACGGGGGAAACAATCCATTCGGACAGCGGGCGGTCCAAATTGGGAAAACGCATGGTTCTGAAGAGCGGGCGGCCCAAGCGGTGAAACCACATGATTTCTGCGCATTCTCTTTGACAGCTCCGGGCAGAGATGGACGGTCCAAATGGGGAAAACGCGACATTCGGACAGCGGGTAGCCCAAGCAGGGAAAGCAAGCGGTTCTAGAAAGCGGGCAGTCCAAACGGGGAGAGCACGACATTCGGGCAACGGACGGTCCAAACGGTCCAAGAGCATGCTCGAGATTTCCGAACATGGCGATTCTGTTGGGGAAAGGTTTTTAACACATGATTTAGTTCCAACGACGCAAACTTGAGATGACGTTTCGAACATCGTCTTGAAATCCTTCTCGAAGGATCTCAAGACGACTCAAGAGGGCCTGAAGGCAGCCCGAGAGTCTCCCAAGACGGCCCAAGAGGTCCCCACGACCCCCCAAGGATGCGACAAGGCCGAGTGGAAGAGAGGCGTAAGAGGAGGAGCAACGGACAAGCCAGCGATCTCGCGCCATCACAGGGCAAGTTGCGCTTTCTGTCCCCGTGCCCAGCAGGTCTAGTAGCATTCGGCTTATCCCGCAACGGTGCCTTGGTTGTGGTGCGGAGGCCGCGTGCATACCTGTAAGGATCTCTTGGGAAGCCTCTTGGAGGCGGTTTTGGGGTGTCTCTGGGGCGTCTCGGGGGCCTCTTGTGGGCCTTTCGGGGCCTGAGCTGGGCCGCCCAGGAGCCTCCTGGAGCTCCTGGGTACCGTCGTTGGGGCCTGCTGGCGGTCTCGGAGGTTGTCTTGGGGCGGAGGGCTTGAAACATAGGTTTTTGCTCCCTCCTTCGGGGCCTGTCTTGGACCCCGCTTGGGCCGTCTTGGAGGCGCCTTGGGCCGTCTGGGGGTCGTCTTGGGCCGTCTTGAGGCCTTCTTGGGCCGTTTGGAGGCGATATTGGGGGCTTCTGGGCCGTCTCGACCCGTCGAGAGGCCGAACAGAGAACGCTCATTTTTTCAACGACATATGGAACATGCATCACTTTGGCCTCTCGGGGCCCTCTTTTGGGGCATCTTGGAGCATTCTTGAGGCGTGTTGGGAGTCTTTTGGGCTGTCTGGAGGCTACATTGGGCGTCTTGGACCGATCGTTCGGCGACTCGTGGCCCTCTTGGACCGTCTCGGGAGGCCTCTTTGGGCCCTCTTGGCCCGTCTTGGCCCCTCCCGGCTCCGAAGAAATTGTGCCATGTGACCCGGGAGTGCCTTGGAGCGCCCAGGAGCGCTGGGACCTTCGTGTTGTGGGCCCCAGAAGAAATCCTCACAGAATTGAAGACGGAGGTTTCCAAGGGACCCGAGGACACTCCACCTTGTGCCCCAGGGCCCGGCGGCGGACAATGGTTGCCCGTCCCGAGGGAACAACGGGGCGCGCGGGCGCGAGCGTGGGCTCGCCAGTTTCGACACCCGACGGCAGGTCCGGCAACGGGCCTCTCGGCCCGTCGGCGCGCGGGTGCGCGCGGGGAGCAAGCGAGTGGGCGCGCATGGAGTGGCGACCGGTGCGCGCGTGCGGGAGCGGGCGCGGGCGCGAGCGAAGACCAGGATGCGCACCGCCGTCGGGGGGAGCAGCCAACATACAGCGGAGACCCATGCCAAGAAGCACCCTGCTCGCCTCCGGGGTGCCCTGGGTGTCTTGGGCTTCGATGGCTTTGCTATGGGAAGCGTGAGGTTCCCGCACCAAACGTCAATGGACGTCCTGAGGTCGCTGGGCTGGGTTTCTTGTGGAAGGTTTCTTGCTGTCGGGCCCCTACCGTATTACCATGTCTTGGCTCGGGGACGACATATGTGGCGATGGGCAGTGTGGACCGCGGCCGTGGGAACGAGGACTCGTAGCTCAAACGATGTACCGTCGCTCAGTGAGCGAGCATTCGATGTTCAGGAGGGGAAAACACGCACAGACACAATTAATCGCCGATCCCCCGGAAAATATGGGAGAATATGGGAAGTGGGGGGGAAGACAAAAACACAGAAAATATAGGAAAACATGGGGAATATTTTTATGTGTGTGTATTTATTTGTGTGTCCCAGGGCCCCTTCAGATGTTTGCTTCACGCGCGTCCCCCCCTGGGAGAGCGGACCCGCAGCAGTTGGGGCAGGGGGTGGCGGCCCGCGAGAGCCCCTCCGCATCTACGGCGGATCCGACGAGACATCGACACTAGGTGGAGCACGGCTACCATTAGCAGGCGTGGCAACCTGAGTATGTCAGGGTTCCATGGCGCCGAGCCTGCACAGAGGTCGGAATGAGAGGAGCCCAGGGGACAAGAGAACCCGTGCGTGGCGGTCCGGTGGCCCCCGCACGGGGCCGGTGGACACAGCCTCCCGCAATCAGACGCCCCCCGAGGCACTCGGAGCTCACGTCCGGGCGCAGGAGCCACTACGAGTGCGACGCGTGCCTCGCCGCCTCGTGGGAGGGCCACCTCGGGGGTACCACCCACCGCTGGCGGTGCCCGCAGTGCGACCGCAACGTGTGCTTCCGGTGCCACGGCGGCGGCGGGGCGGCGGCGCCCCGCGCGCGGGGGGGCGGCGAGGGGGGGGCGCCCGCGGCGGCGGCGCCGCGCGGCTGCGCGGCCCGCGCGGCGGAGGAGCCGCCGGCGGGGCAGTGCGTGCCACCGCCTCGGGCATCTCGGCCGCGCGGCGGCGATCGGCGGCGGCGCGGCGCGGTGCGGCGTCGGCGTCGGCGCGGCGTCGGCGTCGGCGTCGGCGTCGGCGCAGCGTGTCGGCGTCGGCCGGTCGACGAGGATCGGCGTCGGACGGCGCGGTGCGGGTCGACGTCGGCGCGGCGTCGGCGTCGGCGCAGCGTGTCGGCGTCGGCTGGTCGACGACGATCGGCGGCGGCCGGCGCGGCGCCCGGCGACGTCGGCGCGGCGTCGACGTCGGCGCGGGGCGTGTCCCCGCTTCGGCGTCGGGGTCCCATCGGGCGCTCCTCGGTCGACGCGGCCAGTGCCTCTTGCGCGCTCGCGGGGTCCGCCTGCTGAGCGCCCAGGTCCCGCTTCGGCAGCACTTGGAGCTTCCCGGCAGGGGAGAGAGAGAGAGAGAGAGAGACAGAGGGCCTACCAGCCGCAATCCCCCTCTTCCTCCTCCTCCTCCTCCTCCTCCTCCTCCTCCTCCTCCTCCTCCTCCTCCTCCTTCGGAGCTTCCCGGCAAGGGAGAGAGAGACAGAGGGCCTGCCAGCCGCATTCCCCCCCGTGCGGTTCGCCGGCCGAGGCGCTCAGGCCCAGATTTCGGAGGCCTATAGCACCGAGGTCGGCGGCGTGCCTCCACCGCGTCAGGCAGCGGCGAAGCGTCCTGGCGCGCCGATAGCTCTGCCAAGCAATGTTCTAAGAGCCTTTCGAGGTTTCCACGACATGTTCTTAGAGCCTTTCTGGCGGAGTCTGGCTTGGTTTAGCACATCGGGGTTATGTTCTGAGAACATTGTCTGTGTTCTTGGAACATGTTGGGGTTCTAAGAACGCTTCGTGGTAGGACTATAGGAATGCCGGGACGGTCGGTCCCTGCTCCACCGAGGGAAGATGCTCCCAATCTCGGAGATGGTGGCACTGTTCGGGCTCCTAGGTGGCCGACAGATTACCACCAACGCCGACATCTAGGATCATCTTCCCCCCGTGGAGGCATCCCTCTCGGGGGCAACGATAGAGGGGGATGGGCAAAGGGGGGGACGCATCGACCCCCCATCGCCCAGTGATCGCCGATAGGGGCCCCACAGCCCCATTCCGCCCAGGAAGGTGCGGCTTCGCTATCGGGCACCTGTCGCCGATCCATCGGCGATGCATCGCTGATTCCAGGTCGATGCATCCCCCCCCTATGCCTATCCCCCCTATCGTTGCCCCTCACTAAGGGCACAAAAAGTGGCATAAACAACAACTCGGAGGTCCGCGCGGATTTCTCGGATCGGCGCTGGACCCTCCTCCCTGGCGCGCGGAGCGCGCCAGGGGCGGCGCCGGAGGCGCCGCCATGGGGGCCCCAGCGCCGATCCGAGAAATCCGCGCGGACCTCAGAGTTTTATGTTTATGCCACTTTTTGTCCCCCCGATTTATACCTCTCCCCCCCCCTATGCCTATCCCCCCCCCTGTGCCTGTCCCGCCCCCTATCGCCCCCACTCACCCCCTGTGTCGGTGTGGGGATGCCCTTTTTCCAGGCCTCCAGCAGCCCCCGTTGCTGCCCTCGTGCTGGGCGGGTGCTGGCCAGGGGGCTGGCCCGGGGGCCGGGAGCCGTGCCAGAGGCCGGGGTGCGGACGGCCGCCGCGGGGCGGCCCTCTGTGGGGAGTCCTCCTCCTCCTCCTCCTCCTCCTCCTCCTCCTCCTCCTCCTCCTCCTCCTCCTCCTCCTCCTCCTCCCTCCTCCCTCCTCCTCCTCCCTCCTCCTCCTCCTCCTCCTCCTCCTCCTCCTCCTCCTCCTCCTCCTCCCTCCTCCTCCTCCTTCTCCTCCTCCCTCCCTCCTCCTCCTCCTCCTCCTCGTCCTCCTCCCTCCTCCTCCTCCTCCTCCTTCCTCCTCCTCCTCTCCTCCTCCTCCTCCTCCTCCTCCTCCTCCTCCTCCTCCTCCTCCTCCTCCTCCTCCTCCTTCTCCTCCTCCTCTCCTCCTCCTCCTCCTCCTCCTCCTCCTCCTCCTCGTGCGCCGCGCTGCCGTAAGCCTGGAAGCGTTCTCCTCGTTGCGTTGGCCGTTTCGGGGGCTCCACCCGTAAGCAGACTCCTCCGTTACCTCGGGAGGAAATGAAACACACAGACACAATGAATCGTCGATTCCCCAGAAAATATGGGAGAATATGGGGATTGGGGAGAAACCAGAAACTCTGAAAATATGGGAAAATATGCGGGATCATGTTATTTGTGTGTGTTTACTTGTGTGTCCTTGGGCCCCTTGATTATCATTTTGATTTTCTCTTCGCCCCCTGGAGGGTCGAGGCCCATTCCAGCAGCCAGAGCTCGACGAGAGCTTCAGGACGACAGCACCGCGGCGCCGAGCGGCCCCCTGTGGGCCACATTCAGGCTGCGGGGCCGGTTCGACAGAACGGTCAAGGGTACGAACCATCACGGACCCCCCCTCGCCGCCACGGCCAGGCGCAGCCTGACATGGAAGGTGTGTGTGCGTGATCATGTGTGTGTGTGTCTGTTTCTGTGTGTGTGTATGTGTGTGTTTGGTGTGGTGTGTGTGTGTGAATGCGTCTGTCAGTGTGTGGGTGTGCGTGAGTGTTTGGTGTTAGTGTGTATGTGTTGGGCGTGCGCGGGTTTGGTGTGCGAGGCGGACTGGCGACCGCCAGGGGGCTCGCAGCAGGGAGGGCTGCAGGCCCGGGGCCCGGCCGGCCTTCCCCGGGGGGCAGCCCGAGGCGCCCACGCCCCCGTGCCCAGAGGTGCCCGGGTGGGCGGCAGGGCGGGGCAGGGCAGGGCGCCACATCCCGTGTGGAGGGCATGTCTATCTATACTCTGCACGAGCGAAATGGGCACGGAAAGAATGGGTACAATGCCCAACAGCGGATCTGGTTCATTTTGATCAGGACTCGCTGTCCACGCCGCCGCGGCCTGTGTCCATTCAAGACAGAAGGCAGCCTGCCCAACAGCGGCCGCTGTTGGTTTGGGACAACATTTGTTGTTGGGCATTGTATCCATTCTTTCCGTACCCATCTCGAGCGTCCTAATCTACATGAGGAATGCTCAAAGTAGTCTGCGGGCGATTGTTTTGACGATTTTCTGGCGTTTTGGGGTTTTTTGTTCTGTTTGCTAGTGTTCAGTTGTCGCACGAAGTCCGCCTGCAGGGGGATGTGCCCGACCTAAATCCAGCGAGGCTCGGCCCCCCAGGGAGCCAGGCGGTCAGCGCCGCGACGCTCAGAGATCCTCGCTGCCGCGCCGGCAAGATTTGCCTTCGAGCTCTTGCCAGGCTGTCGCGTCTGCAGCCACGCCGTGCCAGCATGAAGCTGTCCGCGAGCGTCGATGGACCTCGGCCTATTGATCAAGGCGGACTGCTGCTGCTGCGGCGGGCGGACCGCAGGGCTGAGGTGTCTCCGCGGACGCCCTGTCGTGGTCGTACGGCGGGGTCTCCGGGCGGTCCTCCAACGGTGATCCGATCGCACTTGTCTTCGTTGATGTTTGGTGGTGTGCCCCCGTGGTGTCCCGACTGGTCTTAAGGGGATCCGCGACTCGGTCCGGTCGGTTGCCTCGCTGTCGGCTGCATTCGGTCGGTTCGGTCGGTTGTTGCGCTACCTATGGACCATCCTCGGTCTGTCGGCTTCTGGAGGTTTCGATTGATTAGTCCAGTCGGTTTCCTGTTTTTGTTGTCGAAGTGGTCGCCGTGGACGTCTACGGTTTTCAATCGTGCTCATGTCGTGTCTGGATGATTTCCCCGCTAATTGTCACTTGTGTTCCGATTGGTTTTCGATGTGTTCTAGATGATGGCTCAATCGGGTTTAGATGATGTTCCCATTATGTCCCGAATGTTGTTCAATAGTGCCCCGAAGGTACCCCGATTGACATTTGATATTGTCCAGATATGTATAAGTGGCAATAATTGTTCTCCCCTCTCCTTTCGCTCGACCGAATCATGCGCTCTGGCCAAGCCCGATCAGGCGACAGGCCTACGATCTGAGTGATAGCCGCTGCGTTCGTATTGTGATCAAATCACTTGCGTGCGCTTCGTTGTGAGCTGTCGCTCTCTCGGGTGGGGGGCCCACGCATATCGAAGTCCAGACGAATTTCAAGCGATATCTCGGCGATAAACAGACGAAGTCAAGGTTAAGCTGTTTTTGAACGCGATCGCCCGAGATTCCACGTGACAGCTGCCGTCCACTGCAAGGAAGCAAGAATCGCGCTTCGCGGTGTATAGAGCCGCTTTGGCCGAGACATTGTTTGCACACTTTGGTCGATGCACATTAAGTTGTGTGCAGGTGGGCCCGTTAGCGGTGCGTCGAGCTGGCGAAGTTTGGAGTGACTGGCGCTGACGGAAAAGAAAAAGAATCGCGCTTCGCGGCCTGAGTCGAAGAGTGTTTCTTGTCCAGCGGGTGGCGCGAGGGCGCGAAGATGAAGAAGACGCGCTCGCCCAGGCGCCATGCGGCGCCAGGCGCAGGGTTACGTGACGTATGGGGGCCCCGCGGCCAGGCGTCACGATCGTCTTCCCGTGCCAGACGTAAGGGGCTGGGGAAGAACGACATCGGCCCGAATGAGCTACGCTTACTAAGCCGTCCTGCGCGCGGGCTGAACAGCCCCGCCGCCTCCGAGTCGTTTCCCCGGGCGCGTTCGCGAAAGAGCCTTGGTCAAACGTATACGAAGTCTGTGCTCACGCTCTTCAGCCGGTTCGCAAAAGGCAGGCGTGCATCACCATCATGTTGGTTTTGGCCAGGCATGGTGATGGTGCATACGGCAGTCGTGCCGCGCTGACGCAGCGGTGACCTCAGCGCGTGCGCTCATTGTTGAAAGCCGCTAGTGGCCCAGAACCCGCCGATATCGGACGATCTGTGAAATTGGTAATCCGCCATCTATCAAGGTTGAACTATCCGCGCGCTGTCAGAAGCCAAGGCTCGCAGGCTTGGGTGCCCCAGGGGTGGGGACACTCCAGGATTCGAGCCCAGATTGTGGGCATGCTTCAGGTGGTTTGCCTGTTTGGGTGCCCAACAACCTTTTTGTGTTTTCGGAGCAGATTGTGAGGATATTCAGGCGAGGCGCTGGTTTCAGCAGTCCCAGGAGTAGCGCGCATATCGTGGGGATGTCTCAGGCGGTTTTCCTGCCTCTGCCCCCAAGCTTCTCTTTGAACTTGTGTGCTCCTCGCTCATTCACTGACTCACCCACTCACTCACTCACTCACTCACTCACTCACTCACTCATTTACTCAGCCACCCACTCACTAACTCACCCACTCAGTCATACGCACGCCTTCACATTCAGACATACTTATGAGAACCGCTTCCTCACTCAGACCCACAGCACATTCAGACTCATGCACTGAACCTATTCAGACTCGCTCATATTTAGACTCATTCATTCATATTCAGACTCACTCAAAAACAATCTGAATATGTTTCGAAAGAGCGCCAATGGACCACCTCGTAATTAAAAAGGGGGGTGCTCCCAGTCCCCCCCCTCTCCCCCGCTTCACGGGGGGGGAAACATTTCCGACCCCCCCCTTCAAGGAGGGGTGGGGGGTCCGGACCCCCCCCCCCCCTCCGCCTTGGCGCTGGAGACGGGGCGGGGGCGATTTCGGACCCCCCCCCTCCCTCCCCCCCTTGGGCCAGGCAAGGGGGGGCGGTTAGGGTTTCGGGGTTTGGATTAGAGCTTAGGGTAAGGTTTAGGGAGTAGAGTCAGGGTTAGGGGTTAGCATCGGGTTTAGAGGTTAGGCTTAGTTCTTAGGGCTAGGGTCAGGGATTCGGCTTAGGGTTAGGGGCTGGGGTTTAGGCGTAGGTGTTAGGGTTCGCGTTTAGGGTAGGGGTTAGCGCTAGGCTGAGGGTGTTCGAGGTTAGGGTTCGGGTTGAGGTGGGGGTTAGGGTTCGGGTAGGGGTTAAGGTTAGGGGCTAGGGTTAGGGTCTACAAGCTCTGCCGCAGCTGATCCCCTCCTGCCTAGGAGCCCACCTGCGGTGGCTGCCAGTCCCACCCGCAAACCACCCTACCATAAAGATCATCTCTCCCCTCGTTGTAAGTACAACGAATGGGAGCGCCTGGGAGCGCTGGGAGCGCTTGGGTGCGCTTGGAACATCAGGAAGCGCTTGGCAGCGCTTGGGAGCGTATAGGAGCGCTTGGGAGCGCCTGGGAGCACCTGAGAGCGCGTGGGAGCGCCTGGGAGCGCCTGGGAGCGTCTGAGAGCGCCTGGGAGCGCATGGGAGCTGTAACGTACCGCAAACCATGCGGAGTTCATGGGAGAAGGCACAGAGGCGCCGCATGTTGTAATTTCATTTGGTTTCGTACACCATGGGCAGCCGAACAAGCGCCGCATGCTGTCATGTCAGAGGGTGTCGTACACCATGGGCAGCCGAAAAGGCAAACATGTGAGGATGTCTCAAGCGATTTGGCCGGTTTACATGGCCGTTTGCACGAAATGTGCGGATGTATCAGGCCACTTGCGGGGGTGACCGCGGCGATTTGCGGGGGTGACCGCGAAGCGGTGGACCCCAGGATTCAGAGCTTAATAATGATAGGATTAAGAATTTAAGGTCGGGGTAAGGGTTAGGGTTAAGGGTTCGGGTAGGGGTTTAGGGTCGGGGTTAGAGTTAGGGTTAAGGGTTAGGGTTGGGATTAGGGGTTAGGGTTAGGGTCTACCAGGCTTGGCCACGATTACACCTTGACCGCGAACCCACCTGCGGTGGCCGTCACTCCTACCCGCAAGCCACCCCACCATAAAGATCATCTCTCCCTTCGTTATAACCACATCGAGTACAACGTCGACGACGACGACGACGACGACGACGACGGCGACGACTGATGTGCGATCCAGTTGGCACGCGAGTGCTCTAACGGGCGGGAAGAGTCGGGCAGGCGGAGCCCAACGGACGGGACGGGTCGGGTCCGGCGGGAGGAGCCTACTTTTGGGGACCCATGATGTGCTATGCCATGCTATAGTCCGGTAGCGGGATAGGCCTGGGATAGGAAGGAGTAAAAGACAACGCGCACACAGGAGCCCCCACCTTTCGGGGAACCCATGCCGAGCTATGCCATGCCATAGCACGGTGGCGGGAAAGGCATGGGGCAAGTAGAGGTAAAAGGCAGCGCGCGCATAGGGGTCCCCACTTTGTGGGGACCCATGCGGTGCTATGCCATGCTATAGCGCGTTGGCGGGATAGCGTCCCTGGCTGGTAGCCCGAATCCAGTCGTAGAAGAAACCCCGAAATACAACCCAATGCGTAACGAACAGTGCGGTTGGATAGGCACAGTGTGGCAAGTTCACTCGGGACACTCAGAACAAACTGGATGGTTAAGACACGCTTCAGTACAGAGTCTGCGGCCCTTTTTTTGTTTCCATAGTTCCCAGGCCACGCGAATACATACCCGCACAGAGAAGGTCCCAGCATGCGCAGATCGCGACCCTGACACTTCAATACCCTAACACGTAACATGACTCGTGAAAGTACAACCACGAACACGAAGGCGAGGCATAGAAGCAGCACCTTCTCTGCGACACACGCAAGCGGAACTGCGTGGCAGGAAAAAGAGACCAAGTGGAATCATTGAAACAGCCCTGACTGCTCATCCGCTGGACGGATCAGGCCTGCGGGTCGCCAGCGTCCGCCTCTTCAAAGAGAGGATCCACGTCTACTTCCAACGCGTAGTTCGTGGCGTGATTCAAGGCATGGTCCAATGCAATGTCCAACGTAAGGTCCAGAGCATAGTCCAATCCATCAGGTGGCTCGATGCCCATGATAGCGGCGGTGTGGGCACGCGAGTACCCTAACGGACGGGACGGGTCGGGCAGGCAAAACGGACGGGGCGAGTCGGGTCGGGTCGGGCGTTGGCACGCGAGTACCCTAACGGACGGGACGGGTCGGGCAGGCAAAACGGACGGGACGGGTCGGGTCGGGCGAAAGAGATTCTGCACGCATGCGCAGCAAATGCTACTTTTACCTAACAGCTTGTTCTGATAGGTTTCTAGTGGGCTCAAAAGAATGCAGCAGATGACTCCACAGGGGGGTTTGGGCGGGTGCCGGACAGGGTGCCGCAGAAGTCGTTTTAAGCCAACAGTCACACACTTCGTGCTCTTCGACCTCCCAGAATTCCACTCCCGCAGGCTGAGGCACAGAGGCTGAGGCTGAAGGCAGACTGAGGCTGAGGCTGAAGCAGGCTGAGGCTGAGGCTGAGGCAGGCTGAGGCTGAGGCTGAGGCAGGCTGATACTGAGGCAGGCTGAGGCTGTGACTGCGACTGCCGCTGCAACTGCGACTGTCATCGCGAATGCGACTGCGACTGCGAGAGCAGCAGAACTCTACAACTGGATTCTCATCTGAATCTTAAGGGGAATGCTTCTATATATGCTTCTACACATCGCTGTTACGTTGCTTTGCCGGGATAATTTGGAAAAGATGGATCGGCTCGCAACGGGGGCCGGGCACTTTGTATTGTAAAATATCAGATTCTGCACGCATGCGCAGCAAGTGTTATTTACCTAACAGCGAAGACTGATAGGTTTCTAGTTGACTCAAAAGAGCTCACAGATCACTCCACAAGGGGGGTCTGGGCGGGTGCCGGACAGGGTGCCGCAGAAGTCGTTTTAAGCAAACAGTCACACACTTCGTGCTCTTCGACCTCCCAGAAGTCCATTCCCGGGCCACATTCTGAATGCCCGGAGCCAACTGTAGGCCACTTGTGCTCTTCGACTTCCCAGAACTCCATTCCCGGGCCACATTTTGAATGCCCGGAGCCAACTGTAGGCCACTTCGTGGTCTTCGAGTCCCCAGAACTCCATTCCCGGGCCACATTTTGAATGCCCGGAGCCAACTGTAGGCCACTTCGTGCTCTTCGAGTTCCCAGAACTCCATTCCCGGGCCACATTTTGAATGCCCGGAGCCAACTGTAGGCCACTTCGTGCTCTTCGAGTTCCCAGAACTCCATTCCCGGGCCACATTTTGAATGCCCGTAGCCAACTGTAGGCAACTTCGTGCTCTTCGACTTCCCAGAACTCCCATTCCTGGGCCACATTTTCAGCAGGGGCAAGAGCACGACGAGGAGGAGGACGAGCAAGACCAGGAGGACGAGGACGAGCAGGAGCAGGACGAGGAGCAGGAGGAGCAGGAGAAGAAGGACGAGCAGGAGGAGGAGGAGGACGAGCAGGAGGAGGAGGACGACCAGGAGGAGGGACGAGGAGGGAGGAGGAGGAGGGAGGGGAGGGGGAGGACTACAGGAGGAGGAGGATGAGGAGGAGGGAGGAGGAGGAGGAAGGAGGAGGAGAGGAGGAGGAGGAGGAGAGGAGGAGGACGAGGAGGAGGAGGGGGGGGGAGAGCTGCCTTTTCGTCGAGATGCTGTTCGACCCAGAGATGCTCCTACACATGGCTGTTAGGTTGCTTTGCCGGGATAATTTTACTTAACAGCTCTTGCTGATAGGTTTCTAGTGGTCTCAAAAGAAAGCATCATGACTCCTCAGAGGGGGTTTGGGCGGGACCCGGACAGGCTGCCGCCGCGGCTGCCGCCGCATTCGTTTTTACAAACGGTCATACACTTCGTGCTCTTCGACCTCCCAGAACTCCATTCCCGGGCCACATTCTGAATGCCCGGAGCCAACTGTAGGCCACTTCGTGCTCTTCGACTTCCCAGAACTCCATTATCGGCCCGCATTTTGGATGCCCGGAGCCAACTGTAGGCCACTTCGTGCTCTTCGTGTTCCCAGAACTCCATTCCCGGGCCACATGCTGGATGCCTGGAGCCAACTGTAGGCCACTTCGTGCGCTTCAAGTTCCCAGAACTCCATTCCCGGGCTACATTTTGAATGCCCGGAGCCAGCTGTAGGCCACTTCGTGTTTTTCTATTTTTCTATTTCCCAGAATTCCATTCCTGGGCCACATTTTGAGTGCTGAGGCAGGCTGATGCTGCGGCCGAGGCAGGTTGAGGCTGAGGCAGGCTGCTGAAGCTGAGGCCGACGCTGAAGGCAGACTGAGGCTGAGGCTGAAGCAGACTGAGGCTGAGGCTGAGGCAGGCTGAGGCTGAGGCTGAAGCAGGCTGATGCTGAGGCAGGCTGAGGCTGAGGCTGAGGCTGAGGCTGATGCAGGCTGAGGCTGAGGCAGGCTGAGGCTGAGGCCGAGGCTGAAGGCAGACTGAGGCTGAGGCTGAAGCAGGCTGAGGCTGAGGCTGAGGCAGGCTGAGGCTGAGGCAGGCTGAGGCTGAGGCAGGCTGAGGCTGAGGCTGTGACTGCGACTGCCGTTGCCGCTGCGACTGTCATCGCGAAAGCGACTACGACTGCGAGAACAGCAGAATTCTACAACTGTATTTTCATTTGAATCTTAAGGGGAATGCTTTCATATATGCTTCTACACATCGCTGTTAGGTTGCTTTGCCGGGATAATTCGCAGTAGATGGAGCCGGTTTACATAACGGGGTCGCAACGGGGACCGGGCACTTTGTATTGTAAAATACAAGAGATTATGCATGCATGCTCAGCAAATGTTATTTTTTGCAGTAGATGGAGCCGGGTCGCAAAGGGGACTTGTAAAATGCAATAGTTTTTGCACGCATGTGCAGCAAATGGTATTTACCTAACAGCACTTGCTGATAGGTTTCTAGTGGTCTCAAAAGAGAGCACCATGACTCCTCAGGGGGGTCTGGGCGGGACCCGGACAGGCTGCCGCCGAGGCTGCCGCCGAAGCCGAAATCGCTTCGGACATCCTCGCAAAATCGCTCTTGGTGCTCCCAGAACTTTATTCCCGGGCCACATTTTGGATGCCCGGAGCCAACTGTAGGCCACTTCGTGCTCTTCGACTTCCCAGAACTTTATTCCCGGGCCACATTTTGGATGCCCGGAGCCAACTGTAGGCCACTTCGTGCGCTTCAAGTTCCCAGAACTCCATTCCCGGGCCACATTTTGGATGCCCGGAGCCAACTGTAGGCCACTTCGTGCTCTTCAAGTTCCCAGAACTCCATTCTTGGGCATGATTTTGAATGCCCGGAGCCAACTGTAGGCCACTTCGTGTTCTTCTAGCCTCCAGAACTCCACTCCTGGGCCACATTTTGAATGCTGAGGCAGGCTGATGCTGCGGCCGAGGCAGGCTGAGGCTGAGGCAGGCTGAGGCTGAGGCCGAGGCTGAAGGCAGACTGAGGCTGAGGCTGAAGCAGACTGAGGCTGAGGCTGAGGCAGGCTGAGGCTGAGGCTGAAGCAGGCTGATGCTGAGGCAGGCTGAGGCTGAGGCTGAGGCTGATGCAGGCTGAGGCTGAGGCAGGCTGAGGCTGAGGCCGAGGCTGAAGGCAGACTGAGGCTGAGGCTGAAGCAGGCTGAGGCTGAGGCTGAGGCAGGCTGAGGCTGAGGCAGGCTGAGGCTGAGGCTGAGGCAGGCTGAGGCTGAGGCTGTGACTGCGACTGCCGTTGCCGCTGCGACTGTCATCGCGAATGCGACTACGACTGCGAGAACAGCAGAATTCTACAACTGGATTTTCATTTGAATCTTAAGGGGAATGCTTTCAGATATGCTTCTACACATCGCTGTTCGGTTGCTTTGTCGGGATATTTTTTGCAATAGATGGAGCCGGTTTGTATAACGAGCGGTTTTGTAGTAGTCAGGGTTTAATAATTATAGGGTTAGAAATTTAGGTTTAAGGTTAGGGGTTAGGGTTGGGGATAGGGTTAGGGGTTAGGGGTGAGGGTTTAGGGTTGAGGCTCGGTTAGGGTTAGGGTATGGGGTTCGGGTTAGGATTCGGGGTTAGGTCCGGGTTAGGGTTTTGGGTAGGGGTTAGGGTGGGGGTTAGGGTAGGATTAGGGTTAGGGTAGGGGTTAGGGTAGGGTTGAGGGGTTAGGGTTAGGGCTTAAGGTTAAGATTAAGAATTATGGCTACGGTTTGGGAGTTATTGTAAAGTTTAGGGTTAGGGTTGGGGCATAGGGTTGGGGTCAAGGGTTAGGGTCAGGGTTAGGGGTGGGGGTAGGGGTTACGGGTTAGGTTAGGGTTACGGTTTATTGTATGGAGTTAGAGTTGAGGTGAGGGGTCAGGGTAGGGGTTCGCACAGGGTTGGGGGTTAGGGTTAGGGTTTAGGGGGTTGGATTAGGGCCTAGGGTAAGGGTTAGGGACAAGTTACCCCCTCCCCGCCCGCAAGCCGTCTCGCTCACTCCCACCCGCCCTCCCCGCACATACGTAGCACCCGAGTCTGGCCCGAGCCTCAGCATATTCAGCAGTCATCTTGGGATGGGCAGCTACTGGGGGCCAATCCGCCGCCGCCGCCGCCGCCGTCCACGCCGCCGCCGCCGCTGCCCGCCGCCGCCGCCGCCCGCCGCCCGCCGCCGCCGCCGCCGCCGCGCCGCGCGCCGTCCCCGCCGTCCGCCGCCGCCTGCGCCGCCGCCGCCGCCGCCGCCGCCGCTGCTGCCGCCGCCCCCCGCTGCCAACCGCCGCCGCAGCCGCAGCCGCTGCCGCCGCCGCCCCGCCGCCGCAGCCGCCGCCGCCGCCGCCGCCGCCGCCGCACCGCCGCCGCCGCCGCCGCAGCCGCCGTCGCCGCCGCCGCCGCCAAGTGTACCTTGCCGCAACCGCCGCCGCCGCGCCCGCCGCAGCGCCGTCGCCCGCCGCGCCTCAGCCCGCCGCCGCGCGCCACCGCCGCCGCCCGCCGCCGCCGCCCCCCGCTGCCAACCGCCGCCGCCGCCGCCGCCGCTGCCGGCTGCGCCACCGCCGCCGCCGCCGCCGCCGCCGCCCCCGCCCCCGCCCCCGCCGTCGCCGCCGCCGCGCCGCCGCAGCCGCCGCCACCGCCGCCGCAGCCCGCCCCCCCCCCGCTGCCAAACCCGCCGCCGCAGCCGCTGCCGCTGCGCCCCCGCGCGCCGCCGCCGCCGCAGCCCCCGCCCCCCGCCGCGCCGCCGCCGCCGCCGCCGCCGCAGCCGCCGCCACCGCCGCCGCAGCCGCCGCCGCCAAGTGTACTCTGTATTGTTTTTTGACAGGGATGTTGGGGGTGGGCCGCATCGGGTTGGCTGCGCATGTTCAGAATTTGAAGGCAGAGTGTGATTTGCATTGCTTTTTTTACAAGGGATGGGGGGGGGGCGGCATGGACCCTGATTGGCCCCCAGTCGCCTGGGGGAAGGGGTGTTACTAATAGGGAACAGCGATTCAGGGCCAGGGTTACGGGTTAGAGTAGGGTCCGGGATTAGGGTTAGGTCTTACGGCTAGGGTCAGGGATTAAGGGGTAGGGTTAGGGGCCAGGGTTAGGGGTAAGGGTATGGGGTTCGGGTCAAGTTAGCCAGCTCGAACGAGCCAGAGGGTTCCGTCCACTCCCACCCGCCCTCCCACAACATAAGAAGCAAGTGCGTCGCGTCCGACGTCTGTCGCTCATCTTATATCGTGGGCGGCTAAAGGTTTAGCGCGCGACATGAACTGCGCCCTATTCCTGCCGCGTGTTGAGCAACGCCGACGAGAAACAAAACCGCGCGCGATGTACGCCGCGCCCCTCTACGGCCTCTCATGCTGCATCGTCGGCGACAGCATGTCCAGCGCGCGAAGTGTGTCGGGGGGCCCCTCTTTGCCACGGCCGGAGGGCTCCTAGGGGTCGGTTTCGGTTTGATTTTTGAGCAGCAGAGGTCACTGTTGCCAAAGGTCTCTCTTACGTGGACACGACAACGGGCGCGGCGCCCGCCCAGCTCCTCAACCCGACGGGCCGCAGCGTCGACAACAAGAAAGTCCATGTTGACGAGCAGGCGTCCCCGCGCGATGTCCGCCGCGTCCCATTCCCGCTACGCGATTCGCAGCGCCGACGAAGAGAAAACACATGCTGGCAAGAAAAACGTCGACGTTGCGGTGTTTTTTGTTGGCAGGTAGGACGGGGGGTCCCGCGTAGGGTTGCCCAGGCGTCCGCGCGCGATGTGCGCCGCGTCCCGCTCCTGCTACACATTTCGCAGCGTCGACGACAAGAAAGTCCATGCTGATGAGAAAAACGTTGACGTTGTATCGCTTTGTGATAGGTAGGACGCGACCACCCGCCTAGGGTTAACTACCCAAGCGATGTTCATTCCGTCCCATTCCTGCAACACTTTTCGCAACTCGACGACATGTTGGCGAGATCAAACTTTGGTTTGTTTTTATATAAAAGAAGAAGTTAGGACGGCGGGTTTGCTATCGGCCGGCTAGGTGGGAGTTTGGGGGTGTTTAACCATAAGAAGTGAGGATTAGGGGTAGGGGTGAGGGTTAGGATCGTGTTAGCCAGCTCGAACGAGCCAGAGGGCTCCGTCCACCCCCACCCGCTCTCCCGCAGCATAAGAAGCAAGTGCGTCGCGTCCGACGTTCGTCGCTCATCTTGTATCGTGGGTGGCTAGACGTTCAGCGCGCGGCATGAGCTGCATCCTATTCCTGCCGCGTATTGAGCAACGTCGACGAGAAACAAAACCGCGCGCGATGTACGCCGCGCCCCGCTCCGGCCCCTCATGCTGCATCGTCGGCGGCAACATGCCCACCGCGCGAAGTGCGCCGCGTCTCATTCCAGCCACGCGCGTTGCACCGCCAATCGTTTCGCTCCTGCCGCGCCTGGAGGAGGGGCAGGGGGAGGAACAGGAGGAGGAGGAGGAGGAGGAGGAGAGGGAGAGAGGGAGGGAGGGAGAAACTGAGGAGGAAGAGGAGAATGCCTCTTGGGAATTCGCGGGGCGTCCCATTCCCGCTACGCGATTCGCAGCGCCGACGAGGAGAAAGTACACGCTGGCAAGAAAAACGTAGACATTGCTGCGTTTTTTGGCAGGTAGGACGGGGGGTCCCGCGTAGGGTTGCCCAGGCGTCCGCGCGCGATGTGCGCCGCGTCCCATTCTTCTTACACATTTCGCAGCGTCGACGACAAGAAAGTCCATGTTGACGAGAAAAACGTTGATTTGTATTGTTTTTTCTGATAGGTAGGACGCGACCACCCGCTTAGGGTTACCCAAACGATGTCCATTCCGTCCCATTCCTGCAACATGTTTCGCAGCGTCGACGACAAGAAAGTCCATGTTGTCGAGAAAACATACTTTACTTTATATTTTTTCGGTCGGTACGACGCGACCACCCGCTTAGGGCGACCCAAGCGATGTTCATTTCGTCATATTCCTGCTGCACTTTTCGCAACTCGACGACATGTTGGCGAGGCAGAAAAAGAGTTCGTTTTGTCTTGTTATAGTTAGGACGAAAGGGGCTGCTATTGGCCGGCTAGGTGGGAGCTCGGAGGCGCTTAATCATAATAAGTAAGGATTAGGGTACGGCTTAAGGCTAGGATCAGGGGTTAGGGTAGGGGTTAAGGTTTAGTGTTAGGGCTTGGGGTGGGGATTAGGGTTTGAATTAAGGGTTCGGGTGAGGGCTTGGGTCGACGTGAAGGTTAGGCGTAGGGTAGGGGGTGGGCTTAGGATTGGGGGGGTGGGTTAGGGGTTAGGGGCGAGGGCAGGGATTAACTTGAAGTTTCGGTGTGGCATGGATCGGGTTCCGGAGCCAAGGGGCGGCGTGGCGAAAACGGGGGGGGGTCTAAATTTCACGCTCAAAGAGAGGGGGGGTGGTCCGCCAGCGACGGATCGGGAAAGGGGGGGGCGGGTCCGCCGACGATGGAGGAGGAGGCAGGGGGGGTCGGGGGGGGCCCGCCGACGACGGATCGGGGAAAGTGAGGGGTGTCTCGGACACCCCCGCCCCCCATTGGGTGATCCAGTGCCGCGCTCTCATTTTGTTCCACGCCTACACTACCTCTCGCTCAGGCTTATTCGAACCAAAGCCCACCCACTTTCATATCCACTCATGTTCAACCCCAATCGTATTCAGGCTCACCTTTACGCAAACTCATCTTCATCATACCCATTTCCAGATTCACTCACACACACAGACAAACACACACTGGATTGAACCACTCGCATTCAGACTCACTCTTACTCAGATCCATACTCAGACCAGCTCGTACTCCAATTCGTTCAACTCAGAGTCACTCGCCGTCAGGTTCAATCGTACCCAGAGTCACTCACCCTGACTCCATCACACGCAGATCGCTCACGCTCATAATCACTCACACTAAGGCTCACGCACAAGTGATTACCCCGATCAAGCATGCGTGGCACTTGGGCGCCCCAAGTGCCAGCAGGCGCCGCGAGTAGCACGCCAGAGGTCGAGCGTAGCAACGCCATGCGTTCTTGTCCGAGTTGCCGCAGTAAGAACGGCAAGAGGAATCCCCCCCGCTCATCGACTTCCGTTTCTCTCACGTTTCTTGGAGGGACCCCAGCAGTCTCGACAGCTGCTCCGAGACCAGCTTGTCATATTCCGAGCCGCGTCTTGGACTGTCCCCAGGCCACGTAAAAGCTTCAGCAGGCAGAAAATTGTCCCAAACTCAGGAGGGGAAAAACACACACAGACACAATGAATCGTCGACTTCCCAGAGAATGTGGGAAAACATGGGAAGTTCGGGGGGGGGGAAGACACAAACCTCGAACATATGGGAAAACATGGGGCATCGTTTTGTTTGTGTGCATTTATTGGTGTGCCCCGGAGCCCCTTCACAAACCCTTCGCCTGCCTCACGCTTCGAACGGCCCTGAGTCCAGCCGAGGCCCCCGCCGCCGCCGCCGCCCAGGCCGCTGGCCACCGCGCGGCCGCCGGAGGCCGCGCCTGGCGACGGAACCCTCGCTGGCCCGCGCGGGGCCGCCGCGGCGCCCGGCGTGGAGCCCTGGGCGGCGCCGCTGGTCGCCGTGGATCAAGGGCATAAAAAAGCGCCCCGACCCAGCAGGAGGAGGAGGAGGAGGAGGAGGAGGAGGCTCCAAGAAGTCCCAAGAGGGCTACCAGAGGATCCCCAGGACGGCCTCAAGGGGCACAATTCAGCCGTCCCGTTTGAGGATGTTGCCACGGGCATAAAAGAAGGCCCCCACCCTGGTTTGCGCGGCGCTGTGCGCTGAAGCTCCCGTGGGCTGACAGGGGAAACCCTGCGTGATGTGCCGCGCCCTGGCGGCTCTAGGTTTTTTTGGGGGGTTCCCAGCAGGTGTACAGGCCACGCACTTGTAACCCAGGGCACAGTCGGGGCCTTGACCTAAGGAGCCCAAAAGAAGGAACGAGGCCCCTTTTTTCCATAAGTTGAACTTCGATTCCCCATCGAAAACGTGAGGAAAACCCGAGGCAAGCTGCGAAACACCTGAGGAACGCGGAGCGCCTCCCCAATGAAAAGGGTTCCTTCTTCAGGGCCCCGACTGTAGGGTCGTTTTTTCATCCGTTGGCCGGCCGGCGGTGAACCGTCAACCTGGTCACCGCCGGGAACCTCGTAGAGCTCCTTCCACGCATAAAAGAGCTCGGAGTCGAAAGAGAGAGCTTCTGGAGGCATTTCTTGAAAAATTGAACATTGATTTTTTAAATGTCATCGTGAAGTTGACAGCGCCGACAGCGGCGGCGACGACGGCGGCGTTGGCGACGCCTCTGCCGGCTCGGCGGCGGCGGCGGCGCGCCCAGGACGCGGCCGGCGCCCAGGCCGACGGCTCCGCCGGTCGCGCCCGCCCGCCCTCGCCGTCGGGGCGCGGGGCCTCGGGGCGCGAGGCAGCGGCGGCCCAGGCTAGGCCCGAGAGGATGAAGGTCGAGGATCGTGCCCTGACCGTGTCGCCTCCTCCTCCTCCTCCTTCTCCTCCGCCTCCTCCTCCTCCTCCTCCTCCTCCTCCTCCTCCTCCTCCTCCGCCTCCGCCTCCTCCTCCTCCTCCTCCTCCTCCTCCTCCTCCTCCTCCTCCTGCCCCTTCCCCTCCTCCTCCCCCATTCCCCTCCTCCTCCTCCTCCTCCTCCTTCTCCTCCCCCTTCCCATCCTCCTACTCTCACTTTCTACTCTCATTGCTGTGATGCTCATCGTGCCCTGACCGTGTCTCCTCCTGCCTCGTCCGCGGCCGCTCTTTTAAGTGCGATCCGCGTGGACAATTTGCAGTCAGCAGCCCGCTCCAGCCCGCACGCGGTGTGACCCACATCGCTGCGACGAAAATGATGACTGTTGTTCCCCATATCCTAAGATGGGGTTCTTGTTATTCCCCATATCCTAAGATGGGTTTTTTGTTATTACTTGGACGCCTCCTACTCCTCCTTCTTCCTCTTCTCCTCCCCTCTCCTCCTCATACCCAAACCCCGACATCGCTGCGACAAAAAATATAATTGTTGCTGCTGTTCTCGGACTGCGAGCTCCCGTTTCGGGCGGGCCCCAGGGCCGTCAGGCACCGAGCAGGATGTAGAAGTGGGAGAGGTGGACACCAGGAGGGTACAGTTTCGGTCGGGAGGCTCACAGTGGAAAATAGACCCCCGTGGGTTACGGTTTGTCGCCGTCGTCCGCGTCTGGGGCTCGCTTTTGCATGGGCCCAGAGACATTCGGCAATCGATCCAGAAACCTTTTTGTTCGGGACCGGGATCCGCCGAACAGCGTTCAAGGCCGCGGCGCCTGGGGCGAGGCTCGCAGGGAAAAGTTCGAGGGGTGAGGTTTTGCGCTGTTCTCGTTTCTGGTCCACGTGGCGGTCAGAAATCGGCCCGTGGTGAAAACACACCAGGAATGCACCAGGAGGCTAAGGAAACCTAGTCGATCTCCACCACGTTACGTAGCATACATCCCCCTGGTATGAATCCTCGTTGATTCGGGCTGACTGCGGGCGCGATGAGCGGTTCCCACCTCAGTCTGCACGCGCGCGTTATGAGTATATGATCGGTACTCGTCATGGACAGCGCACGAGTGGATCCAGCCCTGTAGATGTTCGTGCCGTCGCTTCCCGTGCGCACGGGCTGCTTTGGGAGGCACACTGGGACCTTCGGTGGAGCTCCCTCTGGGGCCACGAAACGCTGTACTGGGTGGGAGAGACGCATGCGAACTGCGCCACTCGGACCCTCGGTGGAGCTCCCTGCAGGGCCACGACACGCTGTACTGGGTGGGTGGGGGGCGCATGCGAACTGCGGCACTGGGACCTTCGGTGGAGCTCCCTTTGGGGCCACGAAACGCAGTAGTGGGTGGGGGAGACGCATATGAACTGCGCCATTCAGACCTTCGGTGGAGCTCCCCCTGGGGGCCACGAAACGCTGTACTGGGCGGGGGGACGCATGCGAACTCAGTGTATTGGTTGGGGAGACGCATACGAACTGCGCCACTTGGACCTTCGGTGGAGCTCCCTGTGTGGCCACGCAACGCTGTACTGGGTGGGGGAGACGCATGCGAATTGGGCCACGAAACGTGTGAGGGGTGTGCCAAAATGAGGGGGGGTGACGAGAGGAGGGAGGAGCGGGAGGAGGCAGCAGGAGGAGAGGAAGAGGTGTAACACGGGGCGCTGTCTCTTCAAAGCGAGGACCCAACACAGGATGGCTGGAGAACCTCTCTACGTATATATGACAACGCATGGATTCCAGACAGGGAGAGAGAGAGAGAGAAATATGGAGAGATAGAGAGAGAGAGAGAGAGAGAGAGAGAGAGCGAGAAACATCGAGAAAGAGAGAGAGAGAGAGAAAACACAAGACGAGGAGGAGGAGGAAAGGAACGGAAAGGAATAGCATCATCGTCGTAAATGAGTGCTGGTAAGAATGGGTGCTGTGGGAGTGTCCATACACATAGCTGTAAATATGTGTTCATATACGCATGCATGCATGTTTGTATGCATGTGTGCGTGTATGCATGATTGCATGTACGCATGTCTGCATATATGGATGCATGCACGCATGCATGTATGCATCCATGCATGTATGTATGCATGCATGCGTGGATGTAGATGCGTATGTAAGTTTGTATATACGTATGTCTGTATGTACGTATGTAGGCATGCATGCATGCATATGTGTATGTGGTAGTACGCGTGTACGTATGAATGCATGTCTGCCTGTCTGTCTGTCTACCTGTCTGTCTGGATGGATGTATGGATGGATGGATTGATGGGTGGATGGATGATAGGTTCATACATGTATAAATATAGATATGTAGACAGAGATGGGGATACACACATATTCCCATATATATATATATATATATATATATATATATATATATGTATATATATATATATACAGGGCCGGGGACCCCGGAAAAGCGGCACACGGTGCCCCCCCCCCCAAACGAATTTCGGCCTCCCCGAGCCTTTGGGGCGCTCCTGCAGAGTGCTCCGTGTCTGTCCTGCGAGTGCGACGCGAAAAAAAAAAAGCCCCCACGACGGCCAAAGAGGGCCCCGAGACACCCAAAGATCGGCCCAAGACGCCCAATCTGGGCCCAAGACTGCCCAAGACGCGTCCAAGACGCCCCCAGAGACCCCCAAGAGGCCTCCCAAGAGAGCCCCGAGAGGCTACAATTGTTGATTTTCCTGTGTGTTTTTCTATGTTTTTGGCCTTCTCGCTTTCCCCGCTTCCCGACGCTCCACAATGGCCCAAGAGGCTCCCTAGATCGCCCCAATACTGCCCACGAGGCCCCCAAGAAGGCCCCGACACGGTCCAGGAGGGCTCCGAGACCGCCCAAGAGGCGCCCAAGACGGCCCAAGAGAGCACCAAGACGGCCCCAAGAGAGACCCAAGAGGGCGCCCAAAAATTCAAAAACTTAATTTTCCGCCGCGAGAGGGCCCCAAGAGGCCCGGAGAGAGCCCCATGAGGCCCCAAGAGGCCCCCAAGAGGCCCCAAGGAGCCCCCAAGAGGCCCCCAAGAGGCCCCAAACAGATCCCCAGAACCCCAAAACACCCCCAAGAGGCTTCAAAACTGCCTCCCAGAGGGCCCCGAGAGGCGCACCACGAGATCCCAACACAGCGGTCTCCCCCTCTCATTATCCCTTCTCTTTGTCGTCGCCTTCTTCGTCGTCGTCGTTGTCGTATCAAACGGCGCAGCGAGGCCATTTATCGTTCAAACCACCGAAGGACCCAAGAGCTCCTCCTCCTCTTCCTCATTCTCTTCCTCCTCTACCTCCTCCTCCTCCTTCTCCTAATTCCCCGTGATGTTTCACGTTCCGCCCCGCCAGAGGTCTAATTAGCAGAAGCAGCTCTCCTCACTCCCCCAAGTCTCTGCTGCGGATTTCTTCCGCGACACCTCGGCTGTACCCCAGATATCCACATGATCTGTCCTCTTCCTCCTCTTCCTCCTCTTCATCCTCCTCCTCCTCCTCCTCCTCCTCATCCTCTTCATGTTCCTCCTCCCGCCTCGACTGAGCTTCTCGCAACACTCAATACAAACCGTCGTGGCCACGACGCCATCTCATCCGGACGCGCTGTTGGGAACCAGGGTTTTTGTGACATGTCGGAGATCAGGCCGACGGGAACCTTCGGTTTCAGCACACATCCGGGGGAAACGCTCCCTGGGGACTCACGGCCGCACGAACACTTGCAACGTCGGCCACTTTCGCGCGCGACTTCTCGCAAGTCTAAGTTCAAGGATGCCCTGAGCAGCGGTGTTCAGACCACTCCTCGTCGAAACTTCCTCGCACGGCTGACTTCGGATATGCCCTCCCCTGAGCGGAGGCGCTCAGGCCATTTTCACCCGGGACGCCCTCGCAGCGCTGACCTCGGCGACGCACTGTCCCATGGTAGTCTGGCCGCGTTTGCCAGGGACCCTCGCGCCTTTTAGTGGCGCGATGATATGAGCAACTGGTCAGACCACTACCGCCTGATATACGCATGTGTATGCGCACGTATAGTTACACTGACCGTTTGCATATACATGCGCATACCCATACATACGTATACATATATGTACATATGTACGATGCATTCATCGACGCGCGTGCGCGCGCATGCACGCACGCTCGCACTGCGCTAGCGTGCGAATTCCAAAGGACCAAGGTTCATGGCGCGCAGCGCCAATGCAGTCTTGTATCTATATATGTACATAAATGGTTGTATGTATGTATATATACACGTACACCATCAAAACATCGAACACACAAAACAAACGTGCTGAGCGATACCCGCCGTGCCCGTCTCTGGCCTGCGCCTGTCTTGGGCTTCCCTGGGGCGCTTGAGCTCGCCGCCACGGCTGGGTCAAGCTGCGCCAGAGTCCTGGCCAGAGCACGCCTGCTTGAGAGGCCCTGGGAGTGCGGGGCCGCGTCTGACCACTACCATCTCTGGGCCACAGGGTCGCTCGGACGTGTGATTCTTCCATCGGCGAGGACCATCGAGGAGCATCCTTGATCATGTGGCGAGAAAACCACGCACGACCCCCCCCCAAAAAAAAAAAAAAACAGGGCATGGACGTGCGAGCGATGGCCACGGGGCGGGGCACAGATCTCCTCTCCTCGGCCACGCCGGCGCCACGCCATGCCAGAGCCCTGGGCGGCCCTGGCCAGGCACGGTGGTGGTGCAGGCGAATCCGCCACATAGAATTAGCCTGACGAAGGACCCAATCATATGCAGGTGTGAGTACCGCAATTGTGATTCACGCTTTCGGTGGTGATCCCTATGAGGCAACGAACCGTGCTAGGGGTGTGCCGAAATGAGTGGCGTGGCACACAACGCGAACGAAAACAATTGATCTGAGAACATAGAACAACACAGACACCCTCCACTGGATTGTGCCTGGGCCCCAGGAGAGGGTGGCGGTGTACAGATCACCACAGAGCGCCAGCGACTTTCTACACAGGGAGCCACATGCAACATTCGTCGGAGGGCGCTTGTGTGTATCTTCGGGAACTGGAGCATATACATTACCAGTGGCGGGCGGCTTTTCAATCCCAGGACTTTGGTGAGGGTCGGGGACGACGTCGGGGTGGTCTGGTGTATACTCTTTCCTCGCTTCCGCGGGGTTGCATCGAAAGATGTATACACCAGGATCCCGTAACTATACATCAGGATCCGCGTTACTGTGCGAACTCCAGCGCAGGGTCGGGGGGGGAAAAACATCGGTTATAGAGTTCGTTTCCCTATTTATTTCCGCGGCGTAGATACATGCACGCCGCGTGCCTCGGCACGCCTGCCTCCCCAGGGGCGCTCGTGGGCGGCCATGGCCGCGCGGCTGGGCCCGGCGCCGTCGGCGGCCCCGCCGCCGCTGCCTCCGCGCACGCCGCCGGCCGCCGCCGCCGCCCTGCCGCACGCCGGCGGCGGCCTGCGGCAGCCGACGGCCGCAGACGTGGCCGCGCCGGTGGAGCCACCGGCCGCCGCCGCCGCGGAGGGCCAGGACCTCCGTCGACCACACGTAAGAGTGACCCTTCGCCGGAGTGACCTTGGGTGCGCGCTCGCTGGGGTCCCCCGCTCGCCGCGCTCGTCGCGATAGTGGCGTCCTGCGCACTTGTGTTTGGCCTCCCCGCGCCCCCCAGAACGCCGCGCACCAAGGGTCACTCCTGCCCAGGGCCACTCTTACGTGCAGCCGACTCCGGCCCTCGGGGCAGAAGCAGGCTGACATGGTGTCCTCCCGGGGGGCCCGGGGCCGTCGAGGGGGATGGCGCAGGGATGGCACGCGCCCGCCCGAGGCGGTTCGGGAGGGAGCCGAGAGCCGCCCAGGAGGCAGAGCCAGTCGGGCCGCCGACCGCCGTGGCGCAGCAGGAAGCGGCCCGCCAGGCCCAGCAGGGGGGCGCGGAGGCCGGGGAGGAGCCCAGGCCGCCGAGGCCGGCGAAGTCCCCGAAGGCCGTGGGCTTCCGTGGCGAGGAGGACAGAAGAAGAAACAGCGCCATAGACATTCGGAGGTGGACAGACCTCCTACCCTGACACGTCGATTAGTGAATTGGACGTTTTCGGTTCGCGAGAGGGCGTCGCGGCCTTTTATTTTTGCGGGTCCAGGTCCGTCGGTTTCGGTCCCAGGCCGTTTTCACTAAGGGGAGGTTTACTAAAGGGAGGTTTATCCACCGCCGAAACATACACTTTTGGCGCTCCGCGCGGATTTCTTGGATCCGCGCTGGGCCCCCCTCCCTGGCGGACGGAGCGCGCCAGGGGCGGCGCCGGAGGCGCCGCCGGGGGGGGCCCCGCGCGGATGCCAGGAGTCCGCGCGGAGCGCCAGAAGTGTATGTCTATGGCTTAAGCCATAGACATAAACTTTTGGCGCCGTAGACATAGACATAAGCCATAGCCACAGACAGAATACATAAGACATAAGACAGAGCCATAACCATGTCATTGGCTTAAGCCATAGGCATAGCCATAGCCGTAGACATAAGCTATGGCTCAAGAAAATGTTCTTCTTCCAGAGGAGTCCGACGTGCTCCCCGCCGGCGGGGGGCCCGCCGAGGCGGAGGGGCGCAGCGGCGAGGAGCCGAAGAGCAGGCGGAAGGGCAAGGCGCGCAGGGCACCGGCGGGGCGCGGGGTGGGCGAGGCGGCGACCCCCGAGGCGCCGCACGCGGCCGCCGCCGGGGAGGCCCCGCAGGTCGAGCCGCAGGCCGCCGCCGCAGAGGCTGTCGCGCACGTGGAGCCGCGGGAGCCATTCGGCCACCGGTGGCATAAACGTACAGTGAGCGGCTTGAATAAGGAACACTTGCTTTTCAAAAGGGGCTCGGTCGTTCCTTAGGCTTGCATGCGCTATTTGCACTTCCTTATACGTTATGTGTTATTTATCGTTCCTTATGCGTTATTCCTCGGGATATAAAGGGGCTTCGTTCCTTATTTATCGTTCCTTAGGTCAGGCCGATGACTGTAAACGTAAACTTTGGCGCTCCGCGCGGATTTCTTGGATCCGCGCTGGGCCCCCCGACGGCGCCTCCGGCGCCGCCCCTGGCGCGCTCCGCGCGCCAGGGAGGGGGCTCCGACGCGGATCCAAGAACTTTGCGCTGCGCGGCAAAAGTTTATGTACATGGCGTTTTCTCAGGAGGGAAAGAAACACACAGACACAATGAATCGTCAACTCCCAGGAAAATATGGGAAATCTGGGAAGTGGGGGGGGGGGAAGACAGGAACCAAGAAAATGTGGGGAAAGTATGGGGCATCATGTTATTTGTGTGTAGTTATTTGTGTGTAGTTATTTGTGATATGTGTGTGTGTGTGTTTGTGTGTGTTTGTGTTTGTGTTTGTGTGTGTGTGTCCCAGGGCCCCTTCGTTTCAAAATATGGGGAATCGCTTTCTTCTTCCGCAAAAAGAGGCTGGATGCACGTGGCGTCGCCGGCCTGGGCGTGAGCTGGCGGCACACGTGGCTGCGCGTGCCTCTCCAGGGGCCGGGCACGCCGAGCCTCTCCGCGTGCACTCCGCGCGCGGCAACTGCCCGTCGGGCTCGGCCGTCCCCGCTGCCCCCCCTGGCCCGCCCTCCTGTCGGCTGCCCGCAAGAGTGGCCCTAAGACAAGACCGACCTCGCCCTCCTCCTCCCTCCTCCTCCTCCTCCTCCCTCCTCCTCCTCCTCCCTCCTCCTCCTCCTCCTCCTCCTCCTTCTCCTCCTCCTCCTTCTCCTCCTCCTCCCTCCTCCTCCCCCTCCTCCTCCTCCTCCTCCTCCTCCTCCTCCTCCTCCTCCCTCCCTCCCCGCATTCGGCCGTGTGGGTTCCCAGCTCTTTGGTAGGCAGGTTGGTGCCGTTCGGTCGTCGCTGAAGGCCCAGCCTTTGGCGCTGCGAAATACACCGCTACAGCTTCTGTGCTGCGGAAGGTCTCTCGGATCCTGGAGGTTGGCCTCGGGGCCCCGCAGATCGTCTCGGTGCAGGTGGCCCCGCAGGCAGATGGGGTCGAGGCTTCGGGATCCCTGGCGTCATGCTTCTGATCGCGACCTCGGAGGTCGGGAGGCCCCGCTGCTGGTTTCCCACGGCTGCCTCGGAGGGGATCCCTCGTCGGCCACCTGGTCCTCGAGGTTTCCGTCCAGCGGCTCTTTTCTCAAGTGGCCCAACCCGAGCGTCGCCGCCCCCGCCCCATGGGACTCGGCTCCGGCTGGAGAGGGGCAGTGGACCCCCACAGGCTGAGGGAATTACGTGCTCCCTCCCTCTGGCCGAAGACCCAAGTGGCCGCCGCCAGCGCTTGTCGGGGCGTCGTAGAGGGGGGGGCATCCCAAGGTGGGGTCGGTGAGCAGCGCATCCAGCTCGACGCTGGCGTTTCGTTCTGACACGGGCCGTTCTTGTTGCCACGCATCTCTAGCCCCACCTCTGCCCCCACCTTCCACCCTCCATGCCCCTCCTGGCTCTCGCGTCCAGCCTGCATGCCCAGACCGCCCCTGGTGCCGAGACGGCTGCCGCCCAGGAGGTCCACGAGGAGCCTCGCGAGCTGTCTCCGGAGGAGGCGGCGGAGATGGAGCGCGCGGCCCGGGAGAAGGCGGAGCTGAAGGCCCAGAAGAAGCAGGCCCCGGGCTCGACGGCTCGAGCCCGATGGCAGCAGCATCGGGCAGAAGCTGCGGGACGGAGAGTGACCACAGCCACTGCTCCTTGTTTGCGCGCCTTCCAGCCGGCCGAAGAAGAAGCAGTGGTTATGGTCATTTCCCTGGTGCCAGGCTCCACGAAAATGAGCACAGCCACTGGCTTGTTGCTGCGGGCCGGAAGGCGGCATCAGAAGAAAAGCAGTGGCCTGTGGTCGTCTTCACGCCCCGTAGAAGCGGAGCACGCCGGTTCTCAGGATGGCACGCGCGACTCTCCGTGCAGCTGGGCCGGGGTGCCAGGTCGAGGTCGGTTCGGGGAGGGTGCCCTGATGTCCTTCGTGCTCGTCGGGTGCTCTTTGTGCATCCCGGGAGGGTGCCCTTGGAGGTTCTGCGTGCGTTGGCCGGCGGAGGGTCTCATGGCTCTTGATCGGGGGTGGACAGACCTCCTACCCTGACACGTCGATTAAGGAATTGGCCGTTCTTGGTTCGCGAGAGGGCGTCGCGGCCGTCCATTTTTTGCGAGTCCAGGTCCGTCGGTTTCGGTCCCAAGCCGTGTTCACTAAGGAGAGGCCTACTAAAGGGAGGTTTGTCCACCGCCGACTTGAGGGACGTTCTGCTGGCCTGGGTCCGACTGCGGCGGCGGCCAGCAGCGTGGGAGGCCCCGGAGACGTGACTCGATTGCCTTGGACCCACGGCCCCTCGTGTCGCAAGAAGTTCCACGGCCAGGAGCTTCGTGGCCCCTCGCAGCCCTGCGAGATACTGCCCGTCAGGCCAGTGGTCCACGGCCTCTCGTAGCCCCAGCCCGGCCGTTCGTGTCCCCTCGTGGCCTTCCTTGGACGTCGACGTCGAAGTTTTCGGTGCGCAGTTGTTCATGTGTTCCTGGAGGCTCTCGTCGCCACCGCTCGGTCGGACCAGCTTTTGTTGCGATCCGCGGCGCCGCTCGATATTCAATGCGCTTGGCATTTCGCGGCTCTCGTCGTGACTCTTCGCCTGGGCCCCTGGTGCCCACTTTAAGAATGAACAGCTCTCCAGGGTCTCTGCAGGGTGCGATCCAGGGCCCGACTGGCGGCGAGCCGGTCGACCTGGCCCAGCCTGCGACGCGTGGACCCACCATCCAGAGCAGCCCAGCCTGAGCAAGCTCTGAAGACACGGGTCCACTTATAGCAAGGGCCACTTGTCACCAGGAGCCCCGCCACCCCTGGCCCACACGAACGCTGATTGCTGCGCCGACCTGCGTGGCCACCAGCTGCCAGTGATTGGTCCCGCTAGCCCCCTGCACTCCGCCACCACTAGCCCTGGCCTTTCTCCTGCCTGGCCCAGGTTGCCACCAACGCTGGTTGTTACCACTACTGGGACCCCGTATCAGGGCCAATGCTTACCAGGGAGCTGGATACGCATGACGTGGCAGGCCTGGGCGAGAGCTGTACAAACTTTGTGGAACAAGCGCAAGAGGAGCCCCGTGGCGAGAAGCGGGAACGACACGAAACGTCAGACGAGCGTCGGACGACAGACGAGACGACGAGAAGCCGCAGGGACGGAGGGGGCGAGCGGGGAAGAGGGCGCGCGCCAGGCTGGCGCCAGGTCCGCGAGGGAGGGGCGCGAGTCTCCTGTGCTCGACCCTCGCGTGGCCAGACACGCTGGACCTCCGCGCGTGCGTGTGTGTTGTGTGTGTGGTTGTGTGTGTGTGCGTGTGGTTGTGTGTGTGGTTGTGTGTGCGGGGGGGGGGGTATGGGTGGGGGGTGTGTGGTGGGTGTATGTGTGTGTATGTGTGTATGTGTGTATGTGTGTGTGTGCGTGTGTGTGTGTAGTGCGTGGCCCGCCCGCGTGTGCCGCACGTGGGCCGAGCCCGCGTGTGCTTCCAGCGCCCTGGTGGCCTCACCAGCCCTGCCTGCCGCAGACGCTGGTGCTCGCCGCGAGCCCTCACCAGCCGCTGCCCGGCCGACCGGCGCCTCTGGTTCCCGCCGGACCGGGCTCGCCGCCGCCAGCCCCCTATGAGCGCGTGCCTGGCCTCGCTCGGCCCTCGGCACCGCCGACGTCGACTGCCGCCACCTGACCCCGCCTCCCCCAGACACTCTAGGCCTCCTAGATGGGGTCGGAGTAGATGGAGTCGGAGGATCGCGCCGCATCGCCGATGCATCGACGATGCGGCTCGATGCGGAGCCCGATTTCTCCACGCCGGCGTCGCCGATGCACCGCCCACGTCGATGACGTATCGCCCGTGCATCACCGAGGTATCGCCGATACATCGCCGATGCATCGCCGATGTATCGGCGATGTGGCGCCATCCTCCGACCCCATCTACTCCGACCCCATCTAGGAGGCATCCAGACACCGCGGGCAGTGTCCGCGCGCGGGCACGGCAGAGCCTCGCGCGCTGGGGTCGGCTCGCCGAGGCCCTGAGGACGAAGAAGGACGAGGAGCGGAGGCAGAAGAGCCTGGCCGAGCGGCAGGCCCGGCAGCAGGCGGAGGAGGACGAGGCCAGGCGCAGGAGACGGGGGGGGGGGGCTGCGCTTTCCCCTGCCCTTGCCGCCCCCGTCCTTTCCACAGTCAGCGAGCGAAGAACGGCATAAAAGACCGCCCGACCTTTCCAGTTCAGCGCGCCGAGGTCACGTCCAAGACTGAGTGTCCGTGGTGCCCTGGCGTTTGCACACCTGCCGGGTGATTCCAGTCCGCCCACATTGGGTTGGAGCTGATGGGGTCTGAGGGTGACACAGTGTGTTTTTGAAGCCTGATGAGGCTTTCAAAAACATGGTTTTGAAGCCAGGTCTGGCTTAAAACACAAGCGTGTCCGGCTTTAAAAAATAACGTGTGCTTTTGAAATTGGGTCCGGCTTCAAAAACTCACCGATGCACTGGCGGCATGGCGTGATCTGGAGTTTGGCTCTCTCCACCCCGACGCCGCCGATGCATCGGCAATGCGGTGCGATTTTCCGACCCCGCCCCTGGCCCCAGTCGGGTTGCTTCCATGCACGGGGTCACTTGTGTGGCCACTGGCCACTGGCCCTCCGCTGGCATTCGGTCGGCATCAGCGGTGCGAGGATAATCACGCTCCTCTCTGTCTGCTCCAATGCAAGGATCTTGTGAAGACTGGGCGGGCATGCCTGCTGAGCTTCATGGAGTCACTGTTTCCATGGTGGACAAATGTGTGTTGCACAGACGCGGCTTTCAATTATGTTTTTGCTAAGACGCCCAGTTTTCCTCGATCTCATCGATGGCCCATGGAAAATAGGAGGACCCAACGTAAAAGCGAGCTGTGGTCGAGCCTGGGGTCTCGAGCATGCGCCTCGCGCCCTCGGGCCAATCCCTCACGGTCGACTCGGTCCCGCACTGAGGCTGTTGCCTACCCCCCCGTGGCGGCTTGCTTGCTCCTCCCGCCTGCCCCGCGACCGCTCCTCCCTCGGCCACTTAGCTTGCGGTGCGCTCGGCCATTCGCATCTAATCACGTGTGGTCGCCTCGGGGGTTCGATGTGGCCAGGAGTCGGCCTCTTCACGTTCGCACCGCATGCCGCGGCCTGGGCCACTGCTTGCTTGCTCGCGGATCCGCGTGAAATGCCAAGCGGGCCATTCTTCCAGGCACCGATTCGCCATTGGGGCTGCAATCCCTCTCGGACAGGAGGAGGAGGAGGAGGAGAAGGAGGAGGAGGAGGAGGAGGAGGAAGAGGAGGAGGAGGAGGAGGAGGAGGAGGAGGAGGAGGAGGGGGGGGAGGAGGGCCGCCTCTGGCCCTGGGCTGGAGGGGTGACGAGCAGGGTGAGGCGAGGAGGCGTCTCGCTCGAGTTGGCCTCACAGGGTGGGCTCGCCATCGGAGCGCAGCCCCGCTCGGACAATGCGTCGCTGCCCGTCCTGCGCGACTCCTTTACTCGGGTGGCAGGTGGTTGGGCTGCTGTGTTCTGGCCGAGACGCCTCCTCCTCCTCCTCCTGCTCCTCCTCCTCCTGCTCCTCCCTCCTTCCTCCTCCTCCCTCCTCCTCCTCCTCCTCCTCCTCCTCCTCCTCCTCCTCCTCTACGTATCACGGAGCCAAGGAGCATTGGTCACGAGCACGATACACTGTCATGAAAAACTGTCCGGCACGCACCAGGGAGCTGCTTATACCCTACCAGGGCACCCTGGGATTCTAGGGGTCCGCGAGGTCAGCAGCGGGAGTCCCACGGATTGAAGACCCCGACGCCGTCGGTAGCCTCGGGCTGCAAGGTCTGGGCGCCCTCCCGGGGGGCATCCGCGGAGCCTCCGAGGGGCCCCCCGAGGAGCACCCGCGGGCTGCTCGAGGCTCGGCGAGGGCCGCGCTCGAAGCTCGGCGCCCTGCGGCCCAGGCGCTGCTGCGGGGGTGGGGGCGCTCGCGTTCGGCAGGGGCCTCGCTGCCCCGCGGGTCCTGCCGTGGTGTTCCCTCTGGCGCTCCTCGTGCATCTCAGGTGCCCCTGGGGGGCCCCCCAGCAGAAGCCTCGCTCCCTGCTGGGCGTGCCGTATGGCCACAGCTTGACTCAAGTCGGGCATGCCCCTCTACGGGAGGAGCGCGCAAGGATCGTGAGGGAATCGTGCGCTGACGATGGCCCGTGATCTCTCTGACTACTTTTGAGTATTTGTCGACAGCGTTGAATTCTTTCTGCCACAATCCACCTGCAAGAGGACCTGCCCGACCTGAAGCTGGACCCTGCGACGGCGGCGGCGGCGGTGACGACGACGGCCCCACCGCGGCAAAGTGCAACGAGCGCAGGCAGCACCGAAGAAGAGCTTCGGAGATACGAAGTCGAGCGAACCCTGCCCGCCTCCCGCCCCGCGCCCACCCCCCTCCCCTGCCGCCGCTGTCTGTCGGGGGTGGACAGAACCCCCAACAGTGACACGTCGATTAGTGAAGTGTCTTTTTTGGCTCTCGAGAGGGCGCCGTGGCCGTTATTTTCCAGGCTTGCGCCCGCCAGGTTTGGGCCTCACGTCGTTTTCATTAAACCACGTTTTACTAAATGGGGGTCTGTCCATCCCCGAGTCTGCTGGCCCACCGTCCACCGCCCCGCGGCCCTCCCCCCCGCCTCACAGCCGCGCGCAGAGGGGGGATGGGGGGAGGGGGGAGGGCTTCTCAGAAGCACCCCTGCTTCTTAGAAGGCGCGGGCCTCCTCTGTAGATAAAAGGCCGGCGCCTTCTCAGGAGCAGCCTCCTTCGACGAAGCCCTCCCCCTCCCCCCGCCCCCTTGTGTGCACCGCCAAGCCTCCCCTCACGCCCGCCACGTCCGCTGCAGGACCGCCGAGGAAGCGGAGCGCAAGGCCGGGCGGGGCCGGGCGCCTCCTGCGCGGTCGGCTCGTCCGCCGCACGCCCTCGCAGGGGTGGGGGGGGGGCGCCCGCCTCGGCGGCGGGCACCCGGGGGGGGCGGCGGGCGCAGAGCCGCTGTGGCGCGGGAGCAGGAGCAGGTTGCGCATGTCCTGGAATTGCTTGCGCTCTGCGCAGCTTTTTCCCCAAGGTGATGTGTGTTCCCCAAGCAGAGCTTGCCTCTGTAGGGGTCCGAGCGGATTCGTATGGTCAGGTTAGGTTTGCCGCCGAGTTTCGCCGCACGCCCGGGTGCCCGGGTGCCCGGGGGTGCCCGGGGGTGAGGTTGGCCGCCGATTTTCGCTGCACGCCCGGGTGCCCGGGGGGTGCCCCGGGGTGCCCGGGTGCCCCGGTGCCCGGGCGTGCCCCGGGGTGCCCTATAGCCCAATAGCCCTATAGCCCTACGACCCTATAGCCCTATAGCTCTATAGCCCTATAGCTCAATTGCCCTATAGCCCCCTAGCCCTAGAGCCCTGATTGGGGCTTGTCTCCAGTATCGTATGTATGTATGCATGCATGCATGTATGTATGTATGTATGTATGTGCATGCAAACACGTAAATATGTTTGTTTGTATGTATGAATGGATGGATGGATTGATGGATGGATGGATGGATGGATGGATGTGTATGTGTATGTATGGATGTATGCATGCATGTATGTATGTATGTATATATGTATGTATGTGTGTAAGTATGTGTGTGCATGCATGTGTGTATGTGTTGATGTATGTATGTATGTATGTATGTATGTATGTATGTATGTATGTATGGATGTATGCATGCGTATGTAAATCTGCATGTGTGAATGTATGTATGTATGTATGTCTGTCTGTATGTATGTATGTATGTACGTACGTACGTATGTATGTATGTATGTATGTATGTATGTATGCATGTTCGTGTGTATGCATGCGTATATATATATATATATATATATGGCTTGGGAGGATCGAAGTGAAACGACCTCCCACACTGGGAGAACCTTGTGCGTGCCGTGCGTGCGTTCGGTGCGCATGTGCTGGAACTGTTTGCGTTTTGCGCCGTTGTTTGGTTTGTCAAGGGCTGATTTGTCTAGCTAGTACATATATATATACATATATATATGTATATATGATGTTGAGTTTGGCGCGAACGAAATCCAACTCTACAGGGCTACTGATGTTCGCGTCGTCGCTACCAATGTTCGCATTGTCGCTACCGGCTTTCGTTTTGTCGCTTCCCATATTTTTGGGGGGCGAAACCTAGCTCTGAAGAGTCGATGTCAAGTAATATCACGCGCCGTGTACATCTCCCCCGAGAGGTGTGGTTTTGCGGCGTTTTCCCTCTGCCGCATCTCCGATGGCTCGCTGCGGCAAGCGGAAAACGCGGACACATTAGAAAACATATTGCACGGTATCTCTCCTTTACCGCAGCAGCGAGGGTTCTGCGCGAGAGACTTGGCAAAGCAATTTTCCTGCATTTTTCCTTCCGCATCAACGAGGGTTCGGCGACAGGAAAATGCTATAATTGGAATTATTTGCGTGCGCCATGCTTTTCGGAAGTGGTGCTCTCGGGCAGTTACAATCAGCGACAATCCGTTTCGTTTCTGCGTTCGAACTTTGGCCGCCGACGCAAACCAGTTAAGCTTACGCCCAGGATGAGGTGTAGGAAAAGATGAAGGGCCCCTGGGGGGGAACCCACTATTTAATCATAAGAACATATGTGTATTTACTCACCTACATATTTATATATATACCGCTTTGTGCATGCATGTGAGATCGAAAGACCGATCGGCCGACCGAGGTTGTTCCGTGGATGGAGACGGTTGTCCCGATGGTTGTCCAGTCGTGGGTTCCACCCCCAAGTTCGTCATCGTCTCGTGGCCAATCGTATACGCATGTTTTGCGTCTAGAAGTCGTTTCTGTACATTGGTGCCGTCAAACAAAGGTTCGGGATGTCTTGCCGGCACCAGGGAAGAGGGTCGAGTGTTCTTGCGGCGCGCGGCTCGAGGCAGTGGAGTCGTCGCAGGGTCCTTGACATCTGGACGTCGCGATGGCATCACAGTGGGCATTTTCGAGCCGTCCTGGGCCCCTTTGGCCCTTCGCGGATCAATCCAGGGCCGAGTGGTCTTGCACACAGGTGTGGTTGAGAGCCCATGCGGTGGCTTTTTGTTGCGCAGTTGTTTCACGGCTCATGGGGTCTGGAAAGGGTGTCCGCTTGTGCAGTTGCAGTTTGCTACTGCGTAGCCCGCCCTATGACCGCCGCGAGCGTTTTGCCGTTTCGGCCAAAAAGTCTGGGAAGGGGGTTCTTTCGCGTCTTTCTTGCAAGGGCACCTTTTAACGCAATCCCGGTTCTTCTTCAAGGCTCGGAGTCTGGATGCGCCCGCCGAAAACAAGATCGAAACGAATTGCCCTTGCCACCTCAACCTGCCAACCCAGCCAGCCCAACAGCCAGCTAGCCCAACAGCCACCCAGCCCGCATGCCAGCCAACCACCCTAACCAGCCACCTTGTCTCCTAACCCGTCAGCCATCTAGCCCAACCAGCGCCGACCCCCGCCGCCTGCCCTCTGTCACCGTTGCAAGGGGGGGGGGGGAGTGTTTCTTATCAGCGAAAACCGGATTATCCTGGCGAAGGGCCCACCATGTGCAGTCGTGAATACCGTGTTGTGGCGCCGCTTTCGGTGGAGCTCCCTATGGGGCCACGAACCGCGTGAGGGTGCACCAAAATGGGGCGGCGCCGCCATGTGGACCCCGCCGCTGGGGCCTTCGGTGAAGCTCTCTATGGGGCCACGAACCGTGTGAGGGGTGCGCCAAATGGGGCGGCACCGCCACGTCGACCTGGCCGCTGGGGCCTGCGGAGCTCCCGACGGGGCCAGGAGGTGCTGCACTGCGTGCGCCGTAAAACACCGACATGCGGAGGGCAGAGGCGGGGATGGGATCGGGGCTCAAGAGACGGCGGTCAGCCAGGGCACTGGATCCTCCTCCTCCTCCTCCTCCTCCTCCTCCTCCTCTTTCTCCTCCTCCTCCTCCTCCTCCTCCTCCTCTTCTCCTCCTCCTCCTCCTCCTCCTCCTCCTCCTTCTCCTCCTCCTCCTCCTCCTCCTCCTCCTCCTCCTCTTCCTCCTCCTCCTCCTCCCCCTCCCCCTCCCCCTCCCCCTCCTCGAGACGGGGGTCAGTGCAAACGGGAGCCTTGAGACGGGGGTCAATGCAAACGGGGGTCAGCCAGGGCACTGGATCCTGCATGATCCTGCGAAGACCCCCTCTGGCTGATCCGGGTTAGCGAGCCGCTCGTGGCCACGAGGCGGCTGCGCATATTAGCTGACCCGGGTTTGCGAAGCCCTGCATTGCAGCTTTTTTGCTCCTGCATTGCAGTTGTTTGATTTCCTGGTGACCCGGGCCTGATGGACTCTGGTTAGCAGACCCCCGATGGGAGGAAGGAGGAGGTGGGAGGAGAACGCGGGGCGCTGTCTCTTCAAAGCGAGGACCCAACACCACAGGATGGCTGGGAAAAGAAACTCCCGACGTCGGGGAGAGGGTAAGTCGCACCGTACCGTGGGGGACCGGGCTTCTCGCCGCGGTATGCCCAGGACGGCTTTGAGCCTCAAGCGCGATGCGGTCGTAATGTGCTTGACGATTGCCGCGCCCCTTTACGAACGGACGCGCGCCCATCTTCGAAACTGACGTCAGCTTTGAGGCCCCGCGCGGGGCTTCTCAGAGACCGCCCAGGAGGCCCTAGGAGGCCCTGCGAGGTCCACGGAGACCCCGGGAGACCCCAGGAGGCACCAGTGGGACCCAAACCGCCCCGCGAGACCCCAGGAGGCCTCAGGAGCCGCCAGCAGGCCCCAGGATCAGGTCGGGCGTGTCCCTCTACAGGAGGAGTATTCAAAAATACGTTGAAGAAATAGTCGGGGGACCATTTATAACAAAAAATCTTGTTTGACCGTTTTTGGTGATCTTTTGAATATTTTTTCGTCGACAATCTGCCTGTAGAGGGACATGCCCGAATCAACCCCAGGAAACTCCTGGAGGGCCCAGGAGGTCCAAGGAAACCCCAGGGAGCCCCAGCAGGCTGCAGGAGCCACCACGAGGCCCCAGGAGGCCCCCAGAAGGCTCCAAGAGGCCCCAGAGGGCTCCAGGATGCCCCTGGAAGTCCCAGAAGGCCTCAGGAGGTCACATGGTCCATCGCGCGGGAGTGAGGAAGGGAGGAGGAGGAGGAGGAGGAGGAGGAGGAGGAGGAGCAGGAGGAAGAAGAATGAGAATAATGAAATGAAGAAGCAGCAGCAGAAGAAGAAGAACCACAAGGAGACGACGACCACGACCACGACCACGACCACGACCACGACCACGACCACGACCACGACCACGACGAAGATCAAGATACCGTGCATAACCGGAAGAAGAAAGATCACAACAATAAGAGCAAGGATAAGAATAGGAGAAGGAGAAAGGGGATGAGGTGCATAACCAGCAGGCACCGGAGGAGGATGAGGAGAAGGAGGATGAGGAACAGTAACAGGAGGAGGGGGAGGAGGATGGAGGGACGGAGGGAGGGAGGGAGGAAATGAGAGGGAGAGAGAGAAAGGGAAGGGGGAGGAGGAGGAGGAGGAGGAGGAGGAGGAGGAGGAGGAGGAGGAGGAGGAGGGGGAGGAAGAGGAGGAGGAGGAGGAGGAGGAGGAGGAGGAGGAGAAGGTGCAGGGGGAGAGGGACGAGGAGACTGTGGACTAGGAGGCAGAGGAGATGGAGGCGGAGGAGCACAATTAGGAGGAGGAGGAGGAGGGAGGAGGAATAAGTTAGCGAGGCCAAGAAGACAGATTAGTGGGACAGGAAGTAGACGCGGGAGGAACATCTGAGGGAGAGGAAGGTGAAGCGGTTCGACACATCAGCAGAAGTAACACATCGCGATTTGGGAGTAGGCGGGACGACATCACGACCACAGGGGAGCTGACACTGCGAAACAGACACTGCGTCGGAGTTCTTGGGACGCGGTTCGCAGACGGACCCTCAAGGTACAGTCGGGGCGCTGAAGAAGGAACCCTTTTCGTTGGGGAGGGGCTCCGTGTTCCTTGATTGTTTCACAGCTTGCCTTAGGTTTTCCTTAGGTTTTCGATGGGAAATCGAACTTTAACTGATGGGAAAAAGGGGCCTCGTTCCTTATTTAGGGTTCCTTAGGTCAACGCCTCGACTGTATATCAATTCTTCGTATGCTCCTGGCACTTCTTTGACTTTCCGCGAGCCTTCTGGAGCTTTCCGGGAGCTGCATGGGTGGACCTCCAGGGGTCTCTGGCCGCCTTCACCGACTCCTTGGCCCCAGACCTGCGTCGCGTGCTTTTCTCAGCCCCAGCGTTCTTCGTTACGTTTGGCCTCCGGGGGTCGTCTTCGGGCCCTCTGGCGAAAAGTCGCGAAAAGAGGAGGGGACAGCATGACGCTCCAACGAGTAAGTTGCACCCAATTGGTTTCTATCCCTGTGAGGGGCGTTACAGGGTATAGGACCGGTAGAGAGCAATGGCGATTCCAGTTCCCATTGGGTTGCAGTCGGCCGCGAGGGCGGTCAGGAGAGAAGAGGATGGATGTAGGAAGGTGGGAGGAGTAAGGGAGGGAGAAATTGTCTTTAGGACGAGCGTTTCTGGTGGACCCCACCCATCCTTCAAGACAATTCGCCATTTCTCAGGATGCGGGGAGCTCTCCTCCACGAGGGTGCCGAAGTCCAGGATGGGGTGTACATTTGGGAAGGCCTCCGAGAAAGCCGAGAAGTGTCTTGGAAGTTTCGGAGATTCAGGGGGGAGAGTCTTGCTTTGATTGCTCATGCGAAGCCCTACCCGACACCGCGCTGGCGGAAATCACTGGCGTCTGATCCAAGGCGGCTTAGTGAGTACGTGTGTTGCGGCTCCGTGCCTGGCGCGCCTCGAGCCGCCTTTCTCATCTCCTCTCGTCCCTCGCGTTTTTTTTTTGTTTGTCCCCTGCGTGTTTGCTTGCCCTCCGTTTTTGTCCCTGTGTTCTTCTGCTCTGCCGACCGACCCACCGTACCGGCACTCGCGTACGCGGTTGATTACACCCTAGGCGATGCTTAAGAAAATTTACGTTTTCAGCCAGAGTCTCGATGATTCTTAATGTTGTAGTATAAACCCTAAACTTTTGATAGACATTATGGGTTTTTATTCGGATTCTGAGACTATGAGTTTCTTAACCCATGATTTCTCAAGCATTTCGCAGGGTGTGCATGCTTGTGTGAGTGTTGTGTGGAGGGGCTACGGCACTCCGAGAGGCGAGGGAAAAGTCGGAGCAGCAGACGAAGAAGGACGCCAAGCGCAGGGCCAAGGAGGCGGCCAAGGCGGAGGAGGACTGAGATCCAACAGACGTCGGTTGCTTCAATCGGCGTTGGACACCCCTCCCCACAGTGCTCCCCCCCTGGCGGGCGGCGGCAGCGGCGCCGGAGGCGGCGCCCAGCGGTGCGGAGAGGGGGGGTCCAGCGCCAGTTTGAAAAGTTCGTCCGGGCCGCCCTCCCTGTGTATCTGGTGGGCTTCGGCCCGTCCCGCCATGGGTCGTGGACAGAAGGCCCCGAGGATGCCTCTTGGGACCTCGTGTGGGGGGGGCCTTTGGAGGCCTCTTGAGGGCCGGTGGGGCACATCCTAGGGGCGTCGTTTGTACGTCTCTAGAGTTAAGTCGGGCATGTCCCTCTACAGGGGGAGAGTCTAAAAATAGTTGTAACACATAGTATGAGCACGGTGTTATTTTATGATGTTTGACCATGTTTGAATATGTTTTGGCTATTTTCATTCGTCCTCCAAATACCACCTGCAGGGGGACATGCCCGACCTAACTCCAGAGGAGAGGAAGTTCCAGGAGGCGCTGCAGGGGGCCAGCCTCCAGGAGCAGCAGCTGAGCGAGGAGCAGCCCCACCGGTGCGCCTTGTGCCGGCAGGACGTGCACAAGGTCGAGCCCGCCGCCACCCTCGGAGTGTGCAGGACGGGATATCTCGATCCCTCTTCCTCCTCATTGAGGTGAGGATCCTGGTGAGTTTCGTTTTCTTATGGCCCTCCTGCGGCGCCCTCGTCGGCAACGCTGGGTCAGCCGTTGACTTCTGGCCAGAACACGTATCCCGCTTGAGAGCAGGATGCAGTTTCCTAGCAAGCACCGCTTGCACCAAGGAGTTCTTGCTTGACTGCGAAGGAATTGGGGCACGTTCCCCGTGCGCCGGCTGGGTTCCCTGGATTTTTGCGCGGTTGGGCGCCTGTGGGCGCCTCGTGGGCGGCATGTGCGCTGGCTGTGCATGGCTCTTGCGGTTGGCGCCTGTGGACGCCTCGTGGGCGGCGCGTGCCATGCGTTGGGCGGCGTTTCCAGGGTTTCGAGTCGTTGCCGCCGCGTGGCCGCACCGTGCGCAGTCTTGTACCACCTAAACTTCTTCTCACTTGAGAACAATGTGCACCCCCCTCGGAGGCCAGGGTGAACGACATCCTTGCGCGTATTTTAACTCACAGATATACCGCACGACGAACAGTACCTTCCCTGGCCAACCAACATCGACCACCCCCTCATCTTTGTCAAGTGATACCATGCGGTGCACATGCGTTGGTGCGAGAAGTTTTTTGCATAAGAACACCGTGCCAAATACACGATGCAGGGCACATGCGCGCACCACCGCGCGCGCATGCCAAATTCATTCAACAACTGTTCGTTTCCGAACAATTCCAAGACATGGTCACTGGGACATGTTCGAAAGCCACTTGTCTTCCAAGAAGTAGTTGCCATACTTCTGCGCGCGCACTCGCTGTAATCAGCCATGAAAGCCGTAGGCTGGTAGCCGATCTGTCAAAGCAGACCATGCGACGCGCGCGCATGCCGACGTTCAACAGCCGTCGCTCGCCCACTAGCTCTGTCAAAAAAATACACCGTTGGTCAAGTGCGCGCGTCCGCGCTCGCGCGGACTCTGAAATCCCTCCAAAACATGGGCCGTCTAAGCATTTTAATTTAGAGGTGTCCAAACACATACGGAAGCCCGGTGGTTTGCCAATCTTAACAAGGCCAGAATGTGTGAATCCCTGCCCGCCGCATCATCGCCATCAACATCGAAGTCATCATCATCATCATCGTTTCTGCGCGCGCACTTGATCATCATCCTCATCACCATTCATCAGCGCACTTCCTCGTCATCCTCTTCATGCGCCATCACCATCACCACCATCAACATCATCATTGGCATCACCAGGAGGTTCATCTCCATCTCCATCGCCACCGTCGTCGTCCACATAGTCCCCACCGCCGTCATGAGCATCATCATAGCCATCGTCGTTGTCGTCGCCCGGTTGAGATTTGTCCGCAAATTGCGGGTGGGTGGGTAAGATGTTTGCGCGAGCAGTAGAGGTGGTCGCGTGCGGATGTAACTCTCTCATCAAATGAAGAACAGACTCTACCACTTTTTCCACCCCAGACTTGCTGCCACTCCCTTGAACATTGCAAATCGCATGTGGGGCCTCATCGTCGCTCATTCTCCGTATTCCCCAAACAGTGCTTGCACTAAGGGGTTCTTACTTCTGCTCCAAGGAGCTGGGCCTGTCTGACGGTCTGGCGGCTGTGTAGCCGCCGTCGCCGCCCCGTCGCCGCCTCGTCGCCGCCCGTCGTCTGGGCCTGTCTGTCGGTCGCCGCGCTTGTTGCCGCCCGGTCCGTCGCCCGCCCCATTGCATTATCTTTTCCAGTAAAATGTTCAGATCACCCCCCCCGCCCAGGATTTAACGCGCCACAATTTCGTAATGATTTTTCCCTACACCCCCAAAAGTGGGTTTTTGTTCCCCACATCCAAAGTGTTTTTTTTGTCTTCTCCGGACACCCCGCGCAGGAACAGGATGGAAGGAAGGAACACCCCCTCTCTTCTCTCACACACACACACTCACATCATCATCGCAGCATCAACGCAACATTACTTACACAATCACTCGCACTCACGCGACTACTCTCATTCATTTTCTGTGGGCACCCCACGCAGTCCTGTCACCTCACCCCCTCTCCTCTTCTGCCTTTGCACGTTCACTCGCTCAATCATTCACGCAACATCATCATAACACGTTCAGCTTTTTCTTCTTTCGCACATTCACTCACTGGCTTCATCATCATCTCAATCGTCATCATCATTCACACCATCATGATCAACACTCGCCATTGTGTCGTCTCGGGCGGGGGCCTCGTCTGTGAGTGAATGGCGAGGAAGTCTCAGGCGTAAGCCCCCTCCCTGTGGGGCCCGCAGCGCATGCTTCAATCCCAGCGGGTCATCGGCCTCCTGTAACTGTCGTCATTTTTGCGCTCTTGAGTCTGAAGATGGAGGAAATATCAGGCGGGAGCCTCGTTTGTGAGTGAATTGCGAGGAAGTCTCAGGCGGGAGCCCCCTCTCTATGGGGCCCGCAGCTCATGTTTTCAAGTCGAGCGGGTCATCGGCCTCTTGTAACTGTCAACACTTTTGGGCTCCTGAGGCTTGTATATGGAGGAAGTATCAGGCGGGAGCCTCGTCTGTGAGTGAATTGCGAGGAAGTCTCAGGCGGGAACCCCCTCCTTTTGGGGCCGGCGCTTCATCTTCGAATCCGGACGGGTCATCGGCCTCCTGTAATTGTTGTTATTTTTGGAATGTTGAGGCGTGTATATGGAGGAAGTATCAGGCGGGAGACTCGTCGGTGAGTGAATTGCGAGAAAGTGTCAGGCGGGAGCCCCGTCCCTATGGGGCCCGCAGCTCATGCGTTTAATCCGAACGGATCATCGGCCTCGTGTAACCGTCGTCTTTTTTGGGCTCCTGAGGCCTGAATATTGAAGAAGTATCTGGCGGGAGCTTCGTCTGTGAGTGAATTGCGAGGGAGTTTCAGACGGGAACCCCCCACTATGAGGCCCGCAGCTCACGTTTTTTATCCGAGGCGGGTCATCGGCCTCTTGTAACGGTCGTCTCCTTCGGGCTCCTGAGGATTGAATATGGTGGAAGTATTTGACGGGAGCCTCGTCTGTAATTGAATTGCGAGGAAGTCTCAGGCGTGAGCCCCTCCTTATGGGGCCCGCACCTCATGTGTTTTTTCCGGGTCGTCCTCCGACGCGCGCTTCCTCCGGGTCGTCTTCCGGCGCGTAGCCGCTGGGACGCACGTCGTGGGTTTCCTGTAGGTCGTGTTCCGTGCGAGGAGGCAGAGGAGAAGGATGAGGATGGGGAGGAGGAGGAGGAGGAGGAGGAGGAGGAGGAGGAGCAGGAGGAGGAGGAGGAAAAGGAGGAGGAGGAGGAGGAGGAGGCGAATGCAGCACGAGAAAGAGAAGGAGGAAGAGGAGGAGGAGGAGGCAGAAGGGGAACAGGAGGAGGAGGAGGAGGAGGAGGAAAGCCTTATGAGGCCCCAGGAGGCCCCAGGAGGAGGCAGGAGGCCAAAAGAAAAAGGCAGGAGGAGGAGGAGGAGGAGGGGGCGGAAGATGGAGACGAGGAGGGGAGGCGTAGGAGGGAGAAGGAGAAGAGCAGAAGAGAGAGAGGGAGGAGGAGGAGGAGGAGGAGGAGGAGGAGGAGGAGGACAATGACAGGAGGAGGAGGAGGAGGGAGGAGGAGGAGGAGGAGGAGGAGGAGGGTGAGGGAGAGGAGGAGGAGGAGGAGGAGGAGGAGGGAGGAGGAGGAGGAGGAGGAGGAGGAGGAGGAGGAGGAGGAGGAGGAGTGAGGGAGAGGGAAAAGGAGGAGGAGGAGGAGGAGGAGGAGGAGATGGTGGAGGAGATAAGAGGAGGAGGCAGGGGTTGAGGCAGGAGGTGGAGCCGGCAGGAGAAGGAGAAGGCAGAAGTATGTAGTTGGGAGAGGGGAGGGGGCAGGAGGATATCCCCAGGCAGTTTAAACATCTTATCATGCGGGGTCTTACCGTCGGAGTAAATTTCTCTGGACACCCTGCGCAGGAACAGGATGGAAGGAACACCCCATCTCTTCCCATGCACACATACTCACATCACCATCGCAGCATCAACACAACATCACTCACGCACTCACTCACACACTCGGCCACTCTCACTCACTCGCACTCACTCATTTATCCTGTGCGGCTCACTCACACACCCACACTCAGCTTGAGGAGGTCTCAGGCAGGAGCCTCGTCTATGAGAGAAGACCATCACTATCACCCATGACCATCGTCACCATAATCACCCATCACCCGCCACCACCGTCACCATCACCATCGTCACCATCACCCACCACCATCGTCCTCATCATCGGAGGAAGTCTCAGGCGGGAGCCTCGTCTGTGAGCGAATTGCGAGGAAGTCTCAGACGGGAACCCCCTCCTTATGGGGCCGGCGCCTAATGTTCGAATCCGAGGCGGGTCATCGGCTTCTCATAACTGTCGTCATTTTTGGTTTCCTGAGGCCTGAATATGGAGGAAGTATCAGGCGGGAGACTCGTCGGTGAGTGAATTGCGAGTAAGTCTCAGGCGGGAGCCCCGTCCCTATGGCGCCCGCATTTCACTTTCGAATCCGAGGCGGGTCATCGGCCTCCTGTAACTGTCGTCACTTTTGGGCTCCTGAGTCCTGTGCATGGAGCAAGTATCTGGCGGAAGCTTTGTCTGTGAGTGAATTGCGAGGAAGTCTCAGGCGGGAGCCCCCTCTTTATTGGGCCCGCATTTCACTTTCGAATCCGAGGCGGGTCATCGGCCTCTCGTAAATGTCGTCATGTTTGGGCTCCTGAGGCCAACAGTAGCCGCTGGGACGCACGTCGTGCGCTTCCTCTAGGTCATGTTCCGCTCGAGGAAGAGAAGGAGGAGGAGGAGGAGGAGGAGGAGGAGGAGGAGGATGCAGGACGAGAAAGAGAAGGAGGAGGAGGAGGAGGCGGAGGCAGAGGGGGAACAGGACGATGAGGAGGAGGAGGAGGAGGAGGAGGAGGAGGGAGGAGGAGGAGGAGGGGGAGGAGAGGAGGAGGAGGACGGAGAGGGAGAGGGAAAACGAGAAGGAGGAAAAGGAGGAGGAGGAGGAGGAGGAGATGGTGGAGGAGGCAAGAGGAGGAGGAGGAGGAGGAGAAGGAGGCAGGGGATGAGGCAGGAGGAGGAGCAGGCAGGAGGAGGAGGAGGCAGGAGTAGGTGGGAAAAGGGAGGGGGCAGGAGGAGATCCCTAGGCAAGTTAAATATATTCATGCGGGGTCCTACCGTCGGAGTAATTGCATACGATCTGCGCGCTCGACCCTCCCCCTCATCCCCTGCAAGGAGAACTCTACGCGCGCACACGGGTGAACAACCATCGCCAGTCTTCACACGACATTTGCAACAGAAAAGAAACGAAGTACACACGCGCGCGCGCCGTCGCGCGCATGCCGAAACCTGTCCAACACCTTAGGTGTTGTATGGATTTCAAGATCGAATGGCCCGACAACGCATACAAGACCAATGGTCTCGTAACCGGAACTTTGAAAACAGCTTGCGTTCGCGCTCTTGCGAATTCTTAGGCAGCCATCGGTTGTTCAAGATCCCCATCAGTTAAGATCTCCATCAGTTGCGACCACACGGGCCTGTCGCGCGCGCGTGTCGAAATCCATAGAACGCCGTTGCGCGCGCGATGTCGCAAGAACCCCCTGCAAAAAACCAGGCGAATTGTGCGCGCGCGTCGTCGCGCACGCATGTCGGAATCGTCAACAAGTGCAGGCGCCTCAAGGATATCAACATCGAGATCCCCGAAAACATGTCTCATATTTTTCGCAATAAAACCGGATTCGCGACAGCAAAACAGTTGGCGCTCGCGCCATTGCGATCTGTTAAGCAAAATAAGTGTTTCCTTCATTTTCATGACATTCGGCCAGACGGGCCTCTCGCGCTCGCATGTCGGAACACCTTTGCGCGTGTGCTGGGGGTGGTGGGGGGGGCACGATCCCTGTCGAATAATTCCACGCGGGCCACTTGCGCCCGTCGGCCGCGCGCGCATGGCGAAATTGTTTAAAAACCTTCACCGCCGGCGAGAGAGCATCATCGTGATCGGCGTTATCAGCGTCGGCGCCGTCATTGCCCGCGCCGTCGTCACTGCCATCATCGCCGCCAGCATCGCAACGTTCATGATCGCGCCTGCGGCTGTTGACGTCGCCGTGATACCTTGCCCGCCCGAGACGCCGACTCGCACTGAAGTGCCTGTGCGTCAGCGCAGTCTGCGACGCGCGCTGGGCAGTCTCCAGCGGTCTCCTCGGAAGGGCCTCGAGCCGTGAGAAAAAATGCAGCCCGGGATCGCTTTTCCCTCCTCTCACACTGTGCACCGAATCATAGATCGTGAGCGATCGCCTCCTCCTCCTCCTCCTCCTCCTCCTCCTCCTCCTCCTCCTCCTCCTCCTCCTCCGACGCGCGCTGGGAAGTCCCGAGCGCTCCGCGCCACCGTGGCCGCGCCGGCCGCGCCAGACCAGCTGCCCGCTCCGCGCGCGGGCCTGCGCGCCAGCGCGGCCGCGGCGGTCGCGCCAGGCCAGCGCTCCGCGCAGTCACCGCCCTGGGCGCCCGCTGGCACCGCGCGGTCGTGCGGTGTACCGTAGATGTCGGGCGACGAAATCTATACATATCCACTGCTCCCTGACCATGCCCATCTTGAACCCAGGAGCTGTGTATGCGCCCTCCTGGCCAAGCCAGGAGGGCGTGGCGTATACACCGCTGCGGGGTTGAGGATGGGCCTGGCCAGGGAGCAGTGGATATGTATAGATTTCGTCGCCCTAAGATGATCCCGTGTGGGTGGAGGCACGTCCCCTCCCCCCCCCCCTCCCGTTCCCTTCCTCACCACCCACCAAACCACCCCAAGCCAACCCGAAGGCTCAGATTGACCCTCGAGTTCTAGTGGGGGGGGGGTCGGGAAGCATCGACAAAAACACGCGTGGAACCCTTACCCCCCCCCCAACCCGAAAGTCGGGTCTTCGGGTTGGGTTGGGGTGGCCTGGAAGGCAGTCACTTCCTGGGGGCGATCGCTGTAATGGCGTGATCCAGGAGGTCCCTCCACCCCTTCCCTTTCGGACCCTCAGAAGAAGGAAGGCGGCACGGCCCCTGGGTCAAGAAGCCCAAGGGCGGACGTTGTGCGCACCCTTTGGCCTTGGAGTGGCCCGTCCTCTCCCTCCCCTTGAAACGCTTCCCAGGTCCTTGTAGCCAGGTTTGAACCCTGGCAGGTTGGATCCGTCGCCCCAGCAGGATGTCTTTCGTCCTTTATAGGGAGTTGCGGCTTGCACTGGGGGTTCAAAGGTAGACATGCTGGTGGGGTTCGGGCGCTGAGCAACGCTCCGTTTCTTGTGGGTGGGGTGGGTTCTCGCCTCTTTTAGCGGGTTTCCCCCTGAGCGCGTTCGGGGTGTGGCGCTTCCCCGGGCGTGACTAGGTGTTAGCTTGCTAAAAGGGGTCGGAGGTCGGTTTCAGCTTGTACCCGCGACCTGCACGACCGTCCCCGCGTTGATGCGCGCCGCTGATGCGGAAGTGGAGTTGTGCCTCTATCGAGGCTGCAACCGCAGTATCCTTTTTTTTCGGGGCATTCATTCATTCATTCTTTCCTTCATACATTCATTCATTCATGCTTATTTCCAGCTTGTGCCTCTTCCTGGGCTCTCACGGAGCGGTCTTGTGCCATCTGAATATATTGACCGTTTGCGCGTCATTGGGGTTTCTCTTTAGGCTTCATTTGGGCCCCTTCCTGGGCTTTTGGCAACCCTGGGCACGTCTTGGATACTATTCTCCCACCTGGGCATTATTGTCGGCCTGCCGGGGCCATTATCAGAGGCATCTTGCGTTGTTTGGGAGCCATGTTGCGCCACCTCGACGCACTCCTGAATACGTCTTGGGCCGTAATGGAGCCATCTTCGGGCAGTCCCAGGCCGCTTTGTTAGCCTTTTGGGTCTCTCTTGGGCGCTCCCTGGCTCCTCCGAGGCTCTCGTGGAGCCATCTTGAGCAGAAACGGCAGGGGAGCACAGCGCAACGTTTCGGAGACCTCCTCGGTCTGTGGGCTGCCCTGGAGGGCCCTCCCACCTGGCGCGCTCTTTCCTGGGCGTCCAGGCGACACGCATCGGCATGCGAGCGCCCTCCTGACCGTCATGGGCCCGTCTGCGAGGCCCGCCTGCGGTCCGAGGGGGGCCTGTGGGACACGTCCGGCCCAGGGGGGCCCTCCTGCAGGGGGCGTTCGGGAAGTTCCCAGGGCGGTCACGGATCGGAGGCGTCGTTTTTTGAAGGGGGGAGTGTTTTTGTGTGGGGGGGAGGGTGTTCCCCCCCCCTTTCCCAGCTTGTGCAGCTACCGAGGCTCCCCAC